>JAYKAV010003215.1:214683-322956 GCA_035582835.1 Phoebastria nigripes | reverse complement strand
TTTTTTTTTTTTTTTGTTTCCTCTGAAAAGCATCCATCTTAAAAGCATCTTTAGACCATGGAGCTACAGTGAGCACTGCACTGTTTCAGAAGGAGATGGGATCACCAATAGTTAGTCTTTTAAACCCAGTGTAAGCTGTCATGGATCCCTCAGCTTCAGGCAAAGTAGAGATTTGACCTAATTTTCAAATATTGTTTACATAACTCTGGCAAATAGGGATGATTTGCATTTAACCTTCTTTGAATGTGGAATGAGACTGGTTCCCCCAGCAAGCACAGTACATAAGCCAAACCTCTAAGGTTGCCTATCTTAGATGTGTAGAAAGACAGCCTGAGCGAAAAGATAATGTGAGTGGAACATGCTTAAAAGCACCATGAGAAACAGGATGTCAGGAAACCTTATTTAAAAATCCATGAGTGTAAAAGTTTGTATTTTCAGTCCATTTGCAATAATGGATCCTTCCTGAAAGGATCTCTATTTAGGTGATCTTAAGACATGGTAGTAGAGGACAGTATTCGAGGCAGGTTATTTCAACACTCAGCAAAATCACATGGTTTSACACACTACAGCAAAAACACCTTTCAGTAGACTGGAGTTTGTTCTCAAGGGTCTTTCTTTCAATCTGTTATGTATCATTTTTCTGTGCCCTTACCAGGGTTGTAAAAATCATAAAGGATGGCATTTGCTGGCTGAACCAAGCCCATGGGATTGATTTGCGTTGCCCCAAATGATACACAGTCTGGTTCTGGTCCGCTTGTGAGCTGGAGGAAAAAGGAACAAGAGTTATGACGAGTAAACTAACTCTTTCTCCCCAGTCAGTTCCTCGTTCATTTGTGCCTGTACTAGCTGTTGAATGCTTGTTTCTGATGGCATAGGTGAATTAATCCTGATAGCTGTAGTCTCAACTTGAAGAAGGCTTTTCCTTCCATGATTTTATTGGGAGATTTTGTGGATGAGCTAAGCCTGGTAAAGGTAGTTTTGTGAGATGTGTGCAGGGTCTTCTCTGCCTGAAACTGTCTGATCCTGACTCACATCATCACTACTTTGGCATTTACTTTTCAGCTTTTACCTAAAGCCACCTTGCACAGGCATAATGGGTGTAATATTTGTTCACAGCCTATCCTGTACTGGTGGCCGCCAGTATATCTTTCCTTATCTATGTAACTGTAACTTTTTTTTTTTTTTTTTTTTAATTTTCCTATCTATATCACTTTCCTTAGTAAAATGAACGGGGACAGCTTTTGACCTATGTTAAATACACTGATTCTCTAGGACAGTCATGGCAGCAATAACATTTACAATTTTTCATTTGTCTATTGTCTTATATTTAAAAAAATCATTGCCCTGTGTGTGCTTTCTACAGAGACCCCCCTGCTTTGGCTGTGGAGGTGAAGCAACTCAAGGGGGTGTAGGGTGAAGTAGTTATCCAAAACATGGGGAAAATATACACAGAAACTTGGGGTTTTGGTGTTTACATCTGTTTGTCACTATATGGATCTCGATCCAGAAATATTGAACTTCACGTGCAAGGTGTCCACGTGGAATTTACAGGACCACCAGTAAACGCTTGGATGAAAAGCATCTCTTCTGGCTAAAGAGGATTTCTCTTTTTTTTGTGGGCCAAAGCCCAAATCTCAAACATGGACTGCATCTCCTGGAACATAGAAAGGCTGAGGATGAAGGTGCATGTTTCCCTTCTTCCCCTCCTCCGCCCTCTCTCAACTAAGCTGTTCAATAATAATATATGACAAAAATCACAGGAAGGTAACAGAGTGTGAAAAACAATAATCTTTAGGTTTAAAAGAAGTCTATATATGCTATCTAAAATGGCAGGGACTTGCAAAATCCTTGGGTTTGCTTACCTCACCAAAGTAGAGCAAAATCTTTCCTTCCTTGTGCTCATAGTGCTGAATGTATTGGTCTGAAGACATCACCAACTAGAGGAAAACAAACAAACAAACAAAAAATCAGAACAAAAATCTAGCAGAACAGGAACACCTTTGCTATCATCCTCTATATTCTGGTTTTTTTTTTTTTTGTTCAGCTGTTTGTTTTATTCTGCCCTCTTTCTTTCTCCCTAAAGGAAGCAGTCCCTGAGAACATGAACCTGGGCAAACCTCACCGAGCTGAGCAAGCTCCAGAACCCAAAACTCTGTAGCCACCTTCCCAGAGCGCTGTGCCCCATCTCCCTGTCACTGTGCCCTGCTGGCAACCACCTCTAAAAGATGTGCTGGCCTTCCCCCCTGCAAGCACAGGACATGCTGTCCTGGTGTGYCACGAGACAACAGTGCCAGTGGGGGCAGCAATATGTGTAAGGACAGGCACGTATTTAAGTGCCCTCCTGAGCCTTGCCCTAATTTCTATTACAAGTGACTAAGAAGACTGAACCCTGTTCACCACAAGCTTTTCATTTCTTGCATATATTCAGCGCATATTTTATCAGAACAAGAATAATGAAAATCTCCAAAATCTCTTTTCCYTTCTTTGTGGACTGTGGAAAACTTTCCAAAGACAAATTTTCCATAGAAAAGGCTATAAAAGATTGCACAGAAAAGTGTGTTTCTAACCTGTTCGAGATCCTTTGTGTCAGGCTCCAAGCCACTCAGCAGAGAGAGATCAACCAGGGACATCTTTGGTGCATTGGAACCTGCAGACCTTTATAAGGGAGACCGTCAGCAGTGAACATCTGCACTGAACAGCCAGCTTTGTTTGAAGAGTTTGGCTCTTCAGGCTTGCTAATGGTGAAACAAAACTTTCTGCTCCATTTAACTTTCCTAAGTGGATTTTAATTTGGAAATTAGCTGCCTACCTCATTAAGAGTCATGAGGCAAAATTAGTCATCTAAACTAGTCAAATGATCATCCAAAACCCACGTGTCGCACCTGAGCTTGTAATCCAGGCTTTCTTTATAGCTGATAGGCAGAAACCATCACCTTCAAAGGACAGTTCATCCCACCATAAAAGCACTGTTGAAGGTAGGGAAGGCAAACTGCACCGACAATGTGTCTGTTCTTTGTTACCTAGAGAGTAGAGCTAGGAAACGAGCTTATCCAAATTCTTCATGGACAAAGTCAAATTTACATCACCTTTGCTGTCCAAGGCAAAAATCCTCATTGCTCTAACTATCCATTAGGCATATATATTGGACTTCCAATCTTTTCTACTTCCACTACTCAAAAATCAGGTAGTTGTGTCGTTGCTGGATAAGGAGGTTCTTCTGCACTCACATGGGGTGCCTTGCCATGAGATATTTGACATACATTTAACAGTACTTCAGAAACTTTTCTTTTGGCACCCTCCATTCCTCATAAGGGATGTAGCATAGTGCAGGGAGGCAGTATGGTGATGTAGTCGGTGCCTTCAGTTTTTCCCCTGTGTCTTAACTACAACAAAGGGAGCTTCATGTTATCATTTAAACCTCACCCTAACACTCAACAATGTCCTGCAGAATGGTCGATCTGATAGTTGATAAATGTTACATAGCAATTAATGGACAAAATGATGCTTCAGCCAGCAGACAATTCACTGAATACATGTTTAACTAGGGAGAGCAAAACCTGGGAATTAGGATAACTCCAGACCTCCCCTGCCATTGTTCCTGCTGCTGTCTGGGAGGTGGGATAAAAAGCACTGCCTCTGAGGCTCTGTCAAAAGTCAGTGGAAATGCTAAATCCTACTGGGGAGCAAAACCTGCTTCTACCACCCTGCTCCTCTCTAGAAGGGGAACTCAGGACAGCCACCACTTTGTGCTTCTGTGACCCTTGCCAGACTGTGAAAGGGAGCAAAAGCAGATGTTTCAGTGTTATGCTGCATGGGAGGATTTCTTTCTCACTAGCTCTGTCCTTGTCTACTTCTTGATTGCCACAAGGTATCCCTTCTGCCTCCTCTCCTCCCCCAAACAGTAGTAGACATCTTTTCTTTTTTTATGAGGCCAGAGTGTGACCATGAAGGAAGTAACAGCATCACTCCAGAAAGCAATGAAACTCTGTAAATGTGTTATTACTGTATTCCAATTGTATACACTTTATTTAATAAAAGGCTTCTTTCAAAGGATTAGCCAGCCAGGCACTTTAGAGTCTCCCCAGAGTTTGATGGGGGCAGAATCTGCAATGGACATTTGAGGTCTATGTAAACTGTCTAAACCTAATACATTGTGTGGAAACCTTTTCTCCTGCCATGGGAGAGAGGATGCAGACTCACCATGTATGCGTACTCACAGAAGATCACCAGGTTGGATGCTGAGCTTGCGGATATGAAGAGGGTGACCAAGAAAAATTACAAACAAAAATGAATGCATTTCCTAATGAAGAGCTGATCTTGCAGACTTACCTGACACAGACTTTGTACTGCAGCGATTCTGCTTTACTGGGAGAGATCACATCCCTTTTCCTTCTGCTGTGGATATCAAACCACTCTATTTCAGACAGCGGCTCAAATGCACTGTTTTCTGCAGCAATTGAGTCCTCATAATCATCGTTTTCATCATAGTATGCAGCTTCTGGAGGTGACAGACACGATCAGCCATGCACAAATTTGACCGAGGACCTGGTAATGTGGCTCCTTTTTGTGTAATGATAAATACCAGTGAGCAGTCATGCCATCTCTATGGGTTTTATAAAAGTTTGCTGTACACCATCTCAGTATTTCTAATTCATTCAGAGTTAAATTTTAGGGATAATTATAGTAAGAATAACCAACAGGTCTCGCTAAGAATGGGGTTTAGGCTGTGCATAAACATGTAAAGGACAATCCCTGCCTCCAAAAGTTAGCTATTCAAACAGAAAAAAAATGCAGACATAGGCAGAGAGGATGATGAATACACACTTCAGGGGATGGAAAACAGAGTCTTGCTCATATGAAAATACCTATGACAGGTCTGTCCCAAAGACTTTTTAAGGCCACATGGTAGGACCCTTATTATCTAGGGAACTGAGCTGGGATTCCCCTGCATGGCAGCCATGAAGGGAGTTTACCTTGCTCTCCTCCCAATAACAAAGAAGAGTTACTAATAGTACCTGCGTATCTGTTAGGTACCCTCTGCACCTACAGTCACTCAGATAGTTATTAAACTACAAAAAAATGTTAATAAACTGAATGCAACAATGGCTAGGCAGGGTTCAGAGGCCTCTCTCTTTCCTTGTTTTCATTAATTTATTCCCACTTTCCAAGGCTGGAAAGCCATTAAGTATTATTAGCAGTTGGCCAAAGGTGTCACTTTTCCTTTTCACTCACCGGAGTATTTAATGCTCCCTTCCATTTCCACTGTCAAAATCAAATCATTACACGTGTTGTTCTTCATCTCAGAAGACCAGTACACTTTTAATATCTAAGATGAACACACAAACAGTGAACCACTAAAAATATCATTTAAATGACAAGGGATTTACTTATCCAGGACTTCAGCAAATGTTGATGGGACATGGGGGTGTGGAGAGAAACACCGGTCTCCCAGAGGCACAGGCTAGTCACAGAGGACTGCCGTGGGTGTAAGCAGGAGAGGCCCCATGTGCAAATCACAAATGTTGTGGGACCTTTGAGATAACTCTCCATTCCCAACCACAAAGGGGTGTCTCAAACTCCAGCCACCCCTATCAGCATTGACATTTCATGGACTTAAAGTTAAAAACAGGAAAAATTAACTGCCCATCAGGCAGTCTGTAGGCCCCGAATTTTAGAAATTTGGAGGTAGGAACACAAAGGATGAAGCCATGGCAAGTAATTTCTCACTCTGTTTTCAAAAAAGGATTAAAAGAAGTCCAGTTTGACTCTGAATTTCTGATTTACAGCTTACACTCATTGTCCCATTTCCTCTGCCGTGTACAGACACTTCAAGTTTTCTCCCAAGTTCGAACTGCAAACCAAGGCAAAAAAAAAAAAAAAAGGAGAATTAGTCTGTGCTCAGCATTTGATTTATTGTTTTCCTGTGATCTTGACGGTCTTCTATACTTTTACCCCTCAGCACTGAGGTAGGGAAAACCTTTATCTGTGGAAGGAGTTATGAGACCTCAAGTCTCATAAGATTTTTAACGTACTGGGCTGCTGCATCTTACTCTGCCGTTCTGGGGCCCAGGAGACATATTTTCCCAACTTGATTCTCTCCTCTGTAGCCTGGATTTGACATTTTCACAGGTCCCAACACACTGAATATCAGAATATTCCCCTTCTTCCTCATTCCCTAGCAAGACTTGGGCTTCACTGTTGGGGGAGAGTCACGTCACCAAAGTCCTTGAAGAGGCAGGAAAGGGCCTCTAAAGTGTGCTGCTAAGCACCTGTTGATTTTTTTTTTCTTTAAAAAGGTTCTGTTGTTTTACAGATCAAATTATTAAAAAATATTATAAACCAGCTACGTCATGATTGCTTAACATGAGAAAACCTAGGCCAGATGATCCCATGTTTCTCCTGTTTGAGGGGAAAAAAGCTTGAAACAGTGGATGGTTGTGTACCTCTAGCTGCTTCTGAATCGTTTCATCAGTATCAGTCAGAGTAATACTGAAGTCTTTTTGTCTTCCAGGTGTTCCCAGTTTTACAGTCAGGTTGCTGGAAGCAGTGTTCAATGTCTGTATGCTGTATGCTGACAGAGCTTCTAGGGCCACCACTGTGTCCTAGGTGAGAAAGAAATGCAAAAAACCTAAAAATTATGCCAGGTTATTTCAGCAATATGTAAGATGACGTGATCAGTCACCTGGAGCTATTCTTCAGTTTTATGATTTTTGCTGCTTTGAAGTTCTCCTGTATCTGTCTGTTCCTACCTGCACAGACTATTTGTTTCATTTCCCAGCTTCTTCTTTTAGCACTAAAATCCTAAAACCACCGGAGTTCTGACCTTCGATTATCATAAGTCTTCATAAAGACAAAGAATCTTTGCTGGCTTATAACCATTTCATTTTGGTCCATTTTTTATTAATGAGCCAAAATCTTTAGTGCTTAATACACCAAAGTAGTTCATCAACTGTTACGATGCTTTCAAATCTAAACAAAAAAGTAATTAATGGGGCTTCCGTTTTCTTCCCTCCCCCTGAAACTCAGCCTGGACTGGTGGTCAGGCACCTGTGTAGAGCAGTATCCTCCACCGTAGTTCCTTCTTTCTGTCAGCCATGTAGCAACAGGCCTTGCGTACTCCATGTCTTTCAGGAGCAATGTCTGAAGCAATGCATAGGCAGTGGTTTCCACTGAGACTGCGTCGTTGCCGTTTCCCCAGTAGCGCTGCTGCTTTGCTGCAAGAATAACTCAGTCTTGAGTCCCCTTGGTAAAGACATTTGCCAAAAATGACTATTGTTCTACACAGTAGATATTTCATGTCATAGCGCTGAGGAACCACAAGACACAGATGCTGTCATGAGAGCAACAAATCAGTTGGGAAGCAGAGATAATGGAAAAGGAAAACCACAATTTTCAATTTTGACTTATCCAACCATCACAGTCTAATGATCCCATTGTACAGTGATGTCCATCTGATGGAGTCGTAGCATTGTGTCTGGTGGTCCCCGAGAGATAACGGTATTAATTATGCCCGTAAGTCCAGTCTTGATTAAGAGGAAGCATATTCCCTATGCTTAAACTATGGCTATTAAACCATAATGTATTTACCAAACGAATTGGGAGAAATTAATAGCGTGGCAGTGCAGCCACACAGCCAACTGACTCAGCATTGACCACAGCCACACACCAAGGGGGGGAACAGGTGACATCCATGTGGAGCTGGAACAAAGCACTCTGAACTGGCTGGGGGCTTTGAAAGCAGGTGGGCTGGAAAAGGTAGCTTCCCTCTTGATCACAAATCCAGTCTGGACTACTCCCATATGTAGCTGTTCATTCCTATTTACCCATCAAAAGTTTCTTCTTAGCTGGCTTGGACTTTTTTTTTTAATGCACTTTAGGGGTGTGGAAACTTTGGTAGGTAGCAAGGGAAGCAGAAAAGGTAAATGACTATTTACCATGGTTTTGTTCCAATTCCAGTATCAGATAAGATCATGATCCAAACTTCACAATGCTAAGTTGTTACTTTATAGTGATATTAATTATACAAATTACGTATTACAATTTCAACACTGAAATATTTAATTATGTAATTTAAATAATTAAGTATATTATACATATACACACACACTTCTATAAAATTAAACAGTCTTCATCTACTTGAATTTGTTTTGTTCATATAAGAATGCTCAAAGTGCTTTAATTAGGAAAAGTGCTTTCTAACTGAATTTTTAAGAATGGTTACCAGTACCTGCATCAAAAACAGAACAGCCCCTTAATTTTTCTTTTGCAAACTGGGCTTCTTCACTATCAGACTGCACAAGTGTCACAGCATAAGCAGTGATGGCTGTAGAATAGCAGTTAGTATTTCTTGAAAGTTGATTTATCATGTAAGCTACTGCTCCTCTAATCACTCGTACCTGTGAAAACAGAATGGATCCATTTGAAAAGGTCATTCAGACCTACCAGCTGTTACTGCTGGTGAGAGTACTAGGAAATTAGAATATCTCACTGTAGTCATTTTTGAGACAATTCTAATAATTTTTGCTTAGTGATTAAAGCCATTATGATGGAGTGTGTAGCTTGAAACACCTTGTACATTAGGCCATGGCATCTTTTCCTATCCACCACAGATGTAAACAGACTTTTACCTCCTCATTTGTAGTACTTTAAGATAGTAGGGTGGACATGCCATTGTGCAATAGCCTTCAGACTTAAAGATAAACAGTCAGGCTTCCTACCACGTCAGGTGACTCGTAGACCTGTAGAGTCTGTTGCAATGCTATAGTTACAAAGGCTGTCAAAGCCAAATCCTCTTCTGCTGACCCAATGCCACCCTGAAAAATGAAACATGAACAGGAAAAGTGAAATGCCTATGACTAAATTTAGAAAATCACTTTTCATGAAGTCAAGGGCCTTCTTGTCAAACCATCTGACCACAGACGATGTAGTTTTACCCTTTAATTTTGCTCAATAACTTGTGTCTGCCTAAAGTATATGTTCTTCAATGGCAGCCAGTTTGCATTAAACAATGTTAAGAGATTAGGAACCCACTATGTCCTTCAGCTGGTAATAAAATATTTAATTATTTAACTTATAGTTAAAAATCTACAATTTCTCATTGGCATATTCATGGCTTCAATTTCCAAGCACTAGTGGTTTTTTGGTTCCGTTTCTCTGCTACTCCCTATAGACTAAAGAGCCCTCTAACACACAGAACTTTTCTCCTTAAAGGTATTTATACACCATTACTAGATCATTTCTTTTTCCCCTTCTTGATAAACTAAACACAGTGCCCTCATTAGCTTTTTTCCCTGAAGATCTGCATTTTCATTCTTGTTCTTCTTTGTGATTCTTTTGCTCATGCTCTCCTTTGACAGCAACCTTAGGATCTTTGACAACCTTCAACAACCTTTGACAACAACCTGCTCCTTCACTCAGCCCCAAATGTTTATCCTTAGGAGAAGGATAGGTTGTTTGCTTGGAAAGACTTAAGTCTCTGTACAAAATTGTCATGCACAGCTCCTGAAGCAAATGTAAAATAGAAGTTAAGTATCTCAGCATGAACACAAGTCAAAAAAACCTTTGGCCAGTTCTTGAGCTGTTTTTTTCCCCCAACAGTGTAATATCAACTGCAGAACTGGCTTTGAGGGTGAAAGCCTCACTAGCGATTTGACAAAGATCATTAATAAAATTAATACTTTTTTTTTTTTGTATAAGGTCACTGCAAAGGTATCTGCATTTTCAATGAATTTTGGAAGATGCACATTATTTTCATGTCCTAGATGCATGGACAGTGTAACAATTTTGTGTTTCTGGACACTTACAGGGGATGTGTAGACTAACATATGCAATTGGAAATTCTGATGAGGTATTAAGATTCCCCCCCGCCCCTGCCCCATGGGAGTGGTTAAATACTGAAACAGGTAACCCAGAGAGACTGTGGGATCCCCATCCTTTGAGGTACTCAAGACGCAGCTGGACATGGCCCTGTGCAATCTGATCTAACTAGACCTGTTCTGAGCAGGGGTTGGACTAGATGGCCCCTGGAGGTCCCTTCAAAACTAAATTACGATTCTATGGCTCTATTGCCTTTGGCAATAAAAGGCATAAATTTTTACCAAGCACAAAGATCTCAGAATTAATTTTCTAAGTGGTCTAGAGGCATAGGTCAGCTGCAAAATTATCTAAGATTGGATCAAAAGATAAAGGTGGTGAAGTGCTAGCTATGCATCTCTGACATAACAGACCTTTTAACAAATTCATTTTACATTACAGATTTTGTACCTCTTTCTTACATTACAGATTTCTTTTCTTTAGATACATTTCTTGTTACTCAACAACTCACAATATTCCTTTCAATACCTAGCAGCCCTAAATGTGCAACAGATTCTTCTAAATACAGATGACCTACCTGCATAGTCCTGTCCAATACTGGGTGATGGTCGTGGAATGAATCATCTGCCTGCTGTTGATTAATCAAGTAGGAAATCGAGTTGTGTATGTGACTGTCTTGGACACTAATGTATTCTCTGCACCTTGTGAGTACTTTAACAATGAATGCAGTTAACCTGCACAAAAGAAAATGTTCCAAACTTGTGCTGACATATATTTATAGAAGAGTATATTGACAGGAAATGAAACATACTAATTTTGTACATAGACTCATATTCATAATACAGTGCATTCACTGGAACCTAGTGAGTTATCATTCAACATCAGCATGAACATTTCTACTCTGTGGCAAATGCAAAGTATCAGTGGTTCAGTATAAATCTCCTTCATCAAGGACTAAACATGCTCAGAGACTTACATGGCTGACTATCCATGACAAAAGTATACAGGCAACACCATGCCCACCAGATTTTGAAAATCCATCCCCCCAGAAAAACTTCTGATGCGTCAAATAATAATAGAGGTATTTTGGGGGGAAAAAAAAAAAACAAAACCACCCCCAAAAATACACTTACCATACACTACTGGGGGTTGTTTTAAATGCTCCATAGGAGCCATCCAGCTTCTGAAACTCAAGCAGTCTAGTATAACCTGCATGAACAGGACAGTACATAACTGTTCAGAGAATACACATATTTCTTGGGCATTTTCATACATCACTTGTATTAACATGGACATGTTCAATATTGACTTAGTGGAAGAGTACATGGAGGTGTTTACCGGTACATTAAAGAGGAAATGACTGGGTCAGCAGGCCTTTGACACAGAAAAAGCACTAGGCTTAGAAGGTGCTCTGTCTTGTTTGACTTAATTGAGCCATGAGAATAACCTGAAAACTGCAGGTATCTATAGTTACAAAGCATTTTCTGTGTAGTGAATCTCGGGAAACTTACTTCCCATTACTGACAACTTTTCAAGCTGTTGACTTTATGGCGCATGGAATCAAAAAATATACAAAACATCATCTCTTGGGTTAGACATAGGCTTAGAAGTCATGAGTTGTGGCCTCTGATCTTGACTGCTATTATCTTGACAAAGTCTGTATCATAGCCACACAACTCATTTTCTACCCTGGTGAACTTCGATAAGAATCAATAAAAGCCTAATATAAGGAGTAAATGCTGCTGATAATACCAAATATACTCATCAGCAGGATCTCATGTCAGTTTAGGCAACCTTAGATAAATAGGCAAAGACCTCCATTCAGCAACTGTTAGCATGTTTTTAATCTCTATTTATAACCTTACTTTTCCACTGATGAAATGTGTGTCACATGTTGTCTGAAGATCATGAAGATAGGTACATTATATTGCTTTATGCCATGTGCACACCACTGCAGTTAGAAAGATCAGCTGTACCTGCTACAATACTGATAACTCCTGGGCTCTATGTTAGTGCCTGTGAGCTGGAACACCTCCACTTCCACATGCTGTGGTCCTGGCTTTGCTGTACAGTTAACACCAGCTTTGGATCACATCTTGGAGTGGGCTCTTCAAGAAGCAGCCTTGCAGCTGTCCTCTCCCTAAGGAAGCTCCCTCCCTCCCTGGGCTGGTCCAAGACTGTTGGAGTCATTCGAGCTCATGTAATGAATACAGGAGTGTGGAAGAGAAAGTGTCAATATCATGATTACCATTGGGAGTTTCCGTAGTGATACTCCTCTTGCCAACTACAGACATCTCCAGCAGAGATGTCTACATCCCAGCTGGCCATCCTAAGCACTGTCTATGATCCGTGGGGAGATATAAGCATTTTTAGCACATGATTCATCTTGATCTATTTTGCACATCTACATTAAGAGGAAATGATCAGCTGGCCTTTGCTGTCCATTTACTCTGAAAAGAGTTGACATTGATCAGCTCAGATTTTTCTTTCTGCTTCTAAATTAGGCAAGAGAGGGGGTGGACAGTGAATGTCAATATTGTACAATGTCAGATGTAGGCAATTGGTCGCCTAAATCCTCCTCATCAGTTCTGTTTCTCATGTCTGTCTGCAGATTGCCAGAGGCATTTCTGCATGACTGTGTTAAGACAATGCTCACTCCTTTGGCAAGTAGCAATGGTTAGTGTGCAATGCAAAAGGATAACAAAAAACGTGTCGGTTGGTCTCTGTTTTTTTTTTTTTTTCAGTGTACCTTTTTCAATCATGTTAATGGCTTCCTCCTTCCGTTCAGGATTAAAGTTCACCCACTGCTCACTGGCATCCAAGTACTCAATAGCATAGACTGCAGGGGCCATTTTCACCATTGTTTGCTCTGCACAGCCTGTGGGCACTTGAATAAGTTTCTCAACTCCAGTGAGACTAAGACAATTTTCAACAGACTCGTCCATAATATTCCCTGTTGTAAAAAATACATAGTACATATTGTATATAAAGCTGGCTGGTGTAATGTGAAGAAAGGTGATACTAACTATAGGTTGACATTCCAGCATGGCCTGATATTTCTCATTATTAAACACAATTTTCAGCTACTTAAGACTTTGTAAAGCTGGAGAAGAACAAGGATGAGGAGCCAGGCCCTGGGAAAGCTGGAGAAAGGAGGCTAGGGCAGTGAAGGAGCGTGGAGGAGAAAGAGCCCTGAGGCTACTGGAGGCAGGGAAGCAAGGAAAGAGGGAAAGACTGGTGCTTCAGGTTTGGGCTGGAAAAGTCTTGTCAAACCAGACCTGATCCTCCCACAGAGGGCAAAAAGATCGCTCCTTAATCATGCCAAACATTTTGTGCAGAGGTGGTGGGTTTTTTTTTCCCTCTCTGCAATTTTCTCATTTGATGAATTCAAGCATCCCCATACTTTAGAACAGGGATTTGAAATGGAAGCCAATAGCCTTTGTGTCAAGAATGCATTATTTTACATTTTCTGGGAAAAAATGTTTTTATCATTAATAAGAGTACTTGCTAGTAGATGTTTTTAAAATATGTACGCATGACTGTATACCTATATGTATACAGTTATTTGATTAAATGAATACATGATTGTATATATCTTCTTTTTAAAAAACCAGAACTTTCCAGAACTTATACATCAGAGTCTGGCATACTTATTTCTGAAGACTAAAGTAGATTTCTACAGACCTACATGCAGTGTGAGGTTATTAGAGAGGGTGAACTCTTCCCTTCTCCTCTGGCCTTCCCATAAAGTTAGCCTGGGCACAGTGAGGTAGGATGGACTGCATAAAGCTATTATATCCAATAAAAGTGAGAAGGAGTAATTAGGAAGAGGAAAGGTACTGGATCAGCCTTGGGGCTGTTTTATTTTATGACCTGGGCATGTAGCACAGACCATCTGAGTCACAGCAGGAAAACTAGGAGGGAATGGAGACTAGACATTCAGGAATGAGCAGCACAAAGGGGCATGTCTCTTGTCATCTATGGAGAAGTTATTGACAAAAAATTATATTTACCTTTCAGGCTAACAAACACATGACTATCAGAACCCGGTACCATATCAGATGGTCTGTTCAGGTCCAGTGTATGGGACTTTACTGTAAAAAAATAGTAAATAATCTACATCCAGACTCTTTAAACATAAAAACACACAGTGTAATTTTAGAACATGCTTTTCTTTAAACATCTCACAGTTGATGGCAGTTACGACAGAAATGTTATCAGAAACGTTAAATAGAAATTTATGAAAAGAAATACACTTATCTTCCTTAAATTGATTAAATTTTCGATCATTAGCAATATTTTTTGGCTTGAAATGAGGCTTGTTTTTAATACCTTTTAAGACCCATTAGTAAATGAAATAGATGCCTACTTAATATTTAAAGAATGTAACCTTGAAACACAGAAGTAATGCAAATCAATTCTAAACATTTAGAATTAAATTATTTTTCTTTCCTGAGTCTTTTGCTATGTATTGGATGAAGACATTTGTGACAAGTTCTGGTCAACCAAAGCAACGTCTGTATGTTAAGAAGTATTTCACTGCACCCATCAGATAGTCACACCAGGCTTTACACCCCCTGTACCTACCCCAAACCTCATCTGTATCTAATTCTTTTGTGTAACTTACAGTCACTGTTAATGCAAATGGTCTTTTCTTCTCTCTGTAAAATACCTTCAGCCTGTACAATTGAGGAAAGAAAAGTCAAAACTTTTGCAAGCACTCACACCTGAAATTAAGCTGCATGAAAACCGTGATCTCCGCCCTTGCACTAGACCAGCAGGTGGCAGAAATAAGTTATTTTGGAGTGAGATTTCTCTCCAGGTAAAATTGAAGCTTCAAATCAGAATTTCAGTCTCCCAGTTGAAATGCTAATAAACTCTACTGACTTTTTTTTTATTATTATTGACATATTTCCCTGGGTGAAATCCCTTTAACCAAAACTAACCCAGAAAAATTAAACTTCAAATTTTATTCTCAGCTTTGTGAGCCGTGCAAGTCAAGTTCACAGGTGGACTCACTTTTATAAACCTCTCACCTATGAAATCCACCAAGTTCTGAGTTCATCTTGTTGGTAAAACGTAAACTTTTTTTCCTTCTGATTTCCACACATCCCTCTTCCTACAGTTTCTATTGTAATAAAGCTATTTTTACAGACACTTTTAGTGTTTTGGTGTAGCATTGAACTCTGAGACTGTGTCTACCTCTAGAAAAGTTATGGCCTGTAACACAGCAGGTTCCCGGCATCCCATGTCTTATCTTTACCTACACGGCTATCCCCGACATTAACGGTGCAAGGATTCATATTTTGCACTTTTTGTGTGGATTGAAAATAGCCCTCCCTGGGCTGCTTGGGTGCTGTAATGTGTCTATGCTGGTCAGTGTTGGCTCTTGAAAAGTCATCTTTTCTAAAAGGCTCCTCCTTCTCATCATTTTGAAAGAGAACTAAGGTATTAAACAATTAATACAACATCTTTGTTTGCCTGTATGTGTTTCACCTATGCAATTGTTAAGATTGAAGATCCATTAACTAGAAGGAATAAAATAGGGCTTAACTTTATGACTAGCGGAGAGTATTCCCTTCTCAAAATATTGCTAGATGGACATCTTCAATCTTGGCTTCATAAGGGAAAAAGAATTTTTATAAATGTTGATGAAGCAGGTGGAAGTTAAAGATTACGAGATGGGCACTGACTGCATGAAGGAAGTTGTTGCTATGTCATGGGTAGAAGGATGCCTTTTTGCCATAGAGAACAATTCTTTCCGTATACACTACACACAAGTCCACCACAGGGTTAAATTTCTTCCCCTTGCTATAGCTCAATCCTTGCTGAGAAACATGTTTCCTGAGATTGCTTCCAGCTTTGCATTTCTACGATTTCACTCCCTCCACAAGAGCTCCACACTTAGTGAATGTTATATTTGAGGAGAAACACATATTCGTGAAGTGCCTGCCCTCAACTAGTTATACTTACCACAACATTGAGGTTCTTCCTAATGCTGTCACTGTGCCCAGAAACTGTGTCGAAAGCAGTAATAGTAATTGGAATTTCTCCCACAGTCAGAGGGACAACTGAGAAGTAGGCTGGTGTTGCAGAGTTCCCCTTAGCCACCAGTGTCAGCTGCACAGCCTTCTCCGTCACCTCTGCGGTGCACAGCCCCTTCACTGCTTCCATCGTCACTGTAACCTGCGGGGACAAGGCAATGCCTGCGATCAGGCTTAATGAATCACCGCACGGGAAAAACACTCCAGCTCCACCATGTCTAGATAAGAATGGGAAATGAGAAACAGGTATAACAGGAAACTAGCTTTTGCTTAAAAAGGAAATAGCAATGCAGACATTTTGCAAGACAGAAAGTGTTTTTTACTTGCTCCCCTTAATTTACTATTCTCCATTTATAAAATGGGAAAACTTTTTCACCAAGAAGTGATCAAATGCTGGCACAGCTTGTCCAAAGAGTTTGTGGAGTCTCCCTCCTTGGAGATATTCAATACCTGACTGGACAAGGCCCTGAACAACCTGCTCTAACTGGACCTGCTCTGGGCAGCAGGCTGGACTAGAGACCTCTGGAGGTCCCTTCCAGCCTAAACTGTTCTATGACCCTATGGTCTGTTAACATTCATCTACATTGACTAGGGCTGTGAAGGTAAATCAGCTAGTATTTCTTCATCACACTGAATTTGCAGTATAGTTTTGGCCTATCCCTGAACCATAAAGAAATAAGAAGGATAGTACATTTTTATACATCCCAGCTCTACACCACTCAACACAGTTCAGAAGATGCTGGTCAGGCACAGCTGGCTGAGAGATAGGAAGAGATGAAAAAAAAAAAGCATCAACCTGAGGATGGTGGAAGCCCTAAGCCCAGTGACAACTGTGGCCATATGCAGAGCTGGATAGGTGTCACATGCAGACAAAAAATAGCTTTGCATTGTATGCACAATGAATTTTGTGGCTAACATATTGGACTGTGTGCTCATAATTTACCTTTGCATCTTGTGTACCTGCTTTATCAGCAGCTGGGTGTTGCCCAGATTGGCAGGCAGAAAAAAAGTAGTTGGTTGCTTCAATGAAGGGGGAGAAGACATACCCAAAGACAAGGAATTTGGCTGTATAATATGGTAAATAAAATCTGTTTTATACAGTAAGTTTGATTAGCAAGTAGAACTGGATCCTGTCCTTGGGGAGACTTTCAAAATGTGAGCACGGTGTCTGGGCTGTAGGAGGGTACTGAAAGGTGGCTGGGTCATTTACATTAAATTATTACACAGCTATACATCTATCTAGCTAGATGTGTATAGCMCAGCAGTTGGTGGTAATACTACCTGGAGATCGTTGGGCAGATAGTTGTAAACCACTGCTTTTATTTCTAGTTGTTCATGTCGTCTGACTGAGTATGGTAATCTCAGGGATACAAAAAAGTCTTTGAAAACTGCAAAGGTATGGGGGTCAGCTATGCAAAATCCTGGGATGAGAAAAAAACAGAGTTGAGAATTACACACTTAACATCAGCTGATAAAAAGTTAAATGTCTAATCAAAACTCATTGCCTAGGTCAAGAGCAGGAGAGGGAGACAGGCACATCCAGAAAGCATTTCAAGTCACCTGCGCTTAAGACCTATCTCAGGGGTAGAGGATTTGACCTCTGGAGTCACTGCCATGGTTTTCAATAGGTAAAATTTGGCAGGAGTGTTTGTAGCTTTCGTCAGTGAAATGTGGCCCAGCTTTCCTGCAAAGGCCATGTTTAAAACACAATGACCTTTYGTCACTCTCTGTAAATAAACTCCATGTCCATCACTGCACCCCTGGATGAGCCTCCCTTTCTGAAGTGGAGTGGGCAGTACCAGGAGGACCCTTTGTCCCTCCTGCATGGTCCTGGTCAACCCCCAGGARCTCCCAGAGAGCAGCACCTGGGAACTGGGGCTCTCTGGTGTCCAGCCCTTGCTGATCCTCTGCTAGGCTCCTGGTGCTCTTCTCTTCTCCGGCTTTCCGGAGACCACAAACTTTCACGCTTCTCTGAGATGGCCAGAACTCGCTCCCAGAAATATTAAAATAAACGTGGTGTTATTACTGCTACCATTCTTGTGGCTTCCTGGCCGTGTGGAAGCTCAAATGAGATGGTTTGTTGATTTGATAGAATAGGAGACAGTTTTGATTGTATAATCCATCCTCCTTCAGACCCCACTTCATGTTGTTTTTATAAATATATATCTATCCCTTCAATTCTAGCTGGGTTTTAATATGGCATAAAAGAGAGGAGTAAATGTCATGACCAAAACACTTTGTGTTTTTCAGTACAGACTGTCTCACTCTGAAAACATAACATTGTATCTCTATTTTAAAAAATATACATTCTCTATTCATCCATACAAAGAAACCAAATAAAATACCCAATACTTATACCTTTTTGGGGAGATATGCTTATTGCCTGAACTTCCCAGGTAGTTATAGAGTCAGGAGCAAAGTTTTCTACACTAAGAAACACAAAATAAAATGTATTAAGAAGGACGTATAAAATGTAAACATTGTCATTTGCTGAAGTTTGAGTATTGTAAGGGAAAAAAAATATTCCCTCAGTTGTGGAGACAAAGTACTTGCAAATATTCTGAAGTGCTCTGTATCAGGTAACACATAAAGCTGATATTTATATACCTTTTACTGTACAAATTTAGACATATTCACGTAGTCAGGTAATACAGTACCTATGGTTTCCAGGATTTTTCACTTCTTCAAAATTCCACCACCAGCTCTCAGGAAAATAACTGCGCAAGTTGACAGAGGTTTCATCAAACACTTCTTCATGTTCATCATAGTCTGTAAAACAAGAGTGGGGTTTCTGTTCTGAAGTTTTTGGCTGCTGATCTCACACTGTCTTGCAGGGGGTCAGTTTGTCAGAGAGAAAGCAGAATGAAAAATACTCCGTATGAAAAGACTTCATCTGGGTTTCATCTGTGCATTAAAAAAAAAAATGCTGAAAAAAGAGAAGCAATGACCAAAGATTGTCATTGAACAAAAGGATAATTCTTCTTTCCAAGTTCAATAACTATACGCTACCAAACAAGAAAACGTTCCCCTTAAGTAATGTGTAGCAAAGATGTTCCCACCATCCCATGTTTGTGACAGACAGAGCATGAAAGGGGAGCTCTGAGAAAAATGGTAGCAGAAATTACACTTAGAATGGGGTAATTTTCTACAGGAAATATTTTTTCTTGTGACATGAGCTCTTGTGTGATCAGAGATAGACTTTGGGGAGAAGAAGTGTACAGTTGTGAAGATGCAATGGCATGTGGGTGCTGCACTATACCGGGGCTCACTGAAATGTTGATGTGAAAACTACCCCCCCCCGGCCCCACAGCATTAAATGCCCCTTAACCCTCCCTTGCCACCATATGAAGGGTATTTTTCTGTAGACAGTTGCATGCCACTGTTCTTTACATCGTGCCAAGCCCACTCTGATCCTCCGCTTCGCCTCCTTTCTGAGGGCTGTGGCTTTCTCACAGCAGTCCTGGAATGCGTTTCTGCATTTGGGGGATCCAGCCACCTTTGTTAGCCTTTTCGCACAAGAAAACCTCATGGGATTTAATTTCATTCCATCTTCACAGCATTTTTGTAGATCGGTGTTTTGATATTTGCTGGCTGCAATATAATTAAAGCCCAGAATTAGTGCTGTGGAAGTAGCAATAAGCATAAAGGTGTTCATCGTGCCCATTCCTGTCATTCTTTGCAGTTAACGTTAGTTGCTATTGCAACAGTCTACCTTCAGCCGGGGACCTGTTCTCCATCCTAAAAACAGTCCACAAACACAGGAGGAAAGCATGGGCCCTATGGCATCCTGGATATTCTATTCTAAGCTTTCTCTTCAAATTCAGACTGTGAATTAAAAACACCTCCTTGGCAGACTGGAATTAGATATCTTGATAGAAATAGCCATGGCAGTATTCTCATTCTTGAATAAAGAGACCGATTTCAAAAGTAAGGAAGATCCCAGCTTCAAGCCTTCATGTCTTCTGGCGAGGAAAGATCAATTTGTGTAAACTTTTTTTTTTTTTTTTAATTTAGACTAAATATTATACTAGCTCTTCTCTTAATTGTAGCACAAAGTACCAAAGCTGGCACAACTTCAAAGCAGAATGTCGAGAGAATATAGGATCTATAAAACGTTTTCTGGCCATACAAATAATTTTGAAAAACTTTAAAGACATGACTGACTCCATGACATGATATCTAGTAGAAGTACTTCACATTTGGGATTATAAACTGGTGAATTAGTTTCCATTTGCAGCCGGGCCAGTCTTTGGTTTTGTTTTTTGAGTTGTTTTGATAAACGATGCATCAGGTCACAAGGCATAGTATACACACTTGTGCTAGGTTATGTCACTTAACACAAGAACTGGGACTATGAATATCTTGGTATCCTTTACTATCTCATCACTTCTTGTCCCCTAGATCCCAGCCAGATCCCTTTGCCTCCCCCTGCTAAGCCTTTCAGGCCACCCAGATGAGCAGACATACCAATTCCTGACATTTTCTTCTGAAAATCCAAAGATCTCTTCTGCCTTCTGGTAACCTGGAGGCATTTATAGCCTGGGAAAGCGGAACAGAAGAGCTTGGTCATGATACTATGACAGTAACAGCCTGATGATTCAGGTCATTCATGGAAGACCCATCTTAGGACCCATCTCATTCACAGAAGACCCACAGTTTGACGAGTTACCTTACAGCCCTAGCCAACTGCTGCCTGCCCCAGCTGAGCTGGACACCAAGGACCAGCAGCCACAATCTAGGCTATCTGAGCTGCCAGCACCCAGTGGAAGAACAGAAGAAGAAAAATCCATAGGCAAGGGAGATTTTACAACATCATGATAAAATGTTTCTGATTTTTAAGGAATCAGCCTCCCCAGATCTATAGTGGTCTTGWACAAACATCTAAAGTAAAAGGCAGATTGCACTTACCTTCCCGAACGTTGGATTTAATTGTATCTGATAAAAAGGCCAAACCAACATCAGTAAAAACTTGAACACTGTCTGCACCACCACCTGCAGAACATCCAAGATCATACGAATTCATAGCATTAAATACCTGCCAAATAAAATGGCATAGATTGACTGTACATGCTTGCAAAAGGTTTTTTTTTTTATATATATATTAAAAAAATTCTTGAAGCTTTTGACTCCTAGAAGCAAGACAAACTGGTGGTACAAGCTGCATTTGGAAACTGAGATTAAAGCTGAGGGATGTTTTAGTTGGGGAGTGCTTTCAAGTAACGCTTTTTAAATTTATAAACTTGTCTGCTGTAACATGGAAATCCCCATCTTAAATATATCATTCATCTTAAATAGATCCTAAATTGCAAAAGCAAAAACATTTTCAAGTTTAGCAAAGCTGTGATTAAGCAATTAATAGCCATTAATTACATTTTGATCCTCTCACTAGTCACGGAAAATTTCGCTTGACTAGTAGACATGATATTTTCTTCTTACAGATATCTTACTTTTTTGGCTGTAAGCTTATTTTTCTTGTTCAGAATAAAAACTGCTTTATCAACCGCAGCTAAGGCAACTGTTCCCGCATGGTCCGTTTCAATCAGTAAATTGACATTGTCTGTTGGTTTGTATATCTCTTGTTCTGTTCTCACTTTAATCTAAATAGAAAAGATTGAAACAAAAATGTCATATTTGTTAATAAAAAGTGAAGACTCTTTGGGCCGGGAATACTGTCAGCTGTGACTGTCAGCAGTCAGAGGCTGGGGATGTTCCTGTTTTGTGGTGTTTCTGCCTGGGATCCTGGATTTTGGAAGATGTAGATGCAGATATCTCCCACTGGAGGATAATGTGGGGGCTGTTAAAAGATGTGTCTGGATGCTGCCTTTCAATGACACTTAAGCACCAATGGGAATTAAAAGTATGTGTAAGGGGTTTGCTGAACTAGGGCCTTCAACATAATTTTGTTATTTTCCAGTGGAAACAAAATCGCCATGAAATACAGCAAAAGACTAATTAACGTACAAAATTAACTGACTTAAACCAGTCTGTAATAGTACTACCTCCTTTCTATCTCACACTTGAATTTTTCAACATGACTGGGTTCAGATCTGGTGCATATCTGCTGTAGACACTTCTGTGGTTTAGAAGGAAGTAGCCATGGTGATTATGAAATTAATAGGGAATTATTAATAGAAATGCCAACTTGAACGTAACTGGGTTTTGTCATCATATGAATGAAGAATTGGCTTGTGTGTTAGAGATGGATAATTTTTCTTGAAAACTTTTTTTCCCAATGGACTATCACATTCTTTTTCCAAAACAAACATTTTCGGGGGAAAAAATCATTTTAGATGGCTGACACTTTTCAGCAGTTGTGTTTCATGCTATTGGGAAAAATTCTATTGCCTTATTTTTTTCGTTTTACGGTATGGTACCAAAAATGAGGAGGAGGAAGGTGAAAGAAAGGCTTAGAGGGACTCTTATTTTGTCCACACTTCATTTTCTAATATAAACTATATTTTTTTAAGTGCATTTGAAGTGCTACAAAATCTCAGAAAATTACTTTTAACAGGAATAAAAAAGCTTGAAAAATTATTTCAAATTCATTTTTTTTCCCAATAAATTGCTCCACTTTCTTGTGACGCACCTCACTACAAAAAGATAAACTTATAAAGAGATTCTGCCCCTCAACAATTCTATTGGTATTTCCCTGCAGATTTCTAATATATAGACACTTGCAGAGGGGGATTTACCTGTATGAAACTATATTTTTCATCTCTTTGAGGCACAACCTGTTGTATGGAARAAGGCTATCTCTGACATCACTCCTGGGAGCCTTTCCCAGTTATACCTTTTAGCAAGAATCCTGACAACTCCCTTTTTCAATAAAAATGAAATGTCTTTCACTTTTTAACCCCAGGCCTGCACTTGCTTTGCTGATACCCCATGGTTTTGTTTTTATTTTGGAATACAATAACAGAAGCTACTTGCTTTGAAAGTACCTTTCCTTCGCAGACATCCATAACATCCACCCACACAGAATCAGCGACAATCTCTTGACGGCCCTCGTTCGCAATGTAGTAGTAAGCTAAAAAGCGAAAGGCGGGTACCATCTTCTCAGTGATTTTAAGGTTTATTATTTTGTTTGAGAAGGGGACCCTTCCCAAAAGCTCAGCTTGTCCTTTTGTCACAACCTGCAAGGCAGAAACAAACAGAAATCAAATATTGTGAATACACACACTAGACTGGGCATTCTGTTGCATAATTTTATGTACATATATAGAATTTTCTGAGGCCATTTCTGTTTAAAATTTATTCTCTTCTAATGGCACTTAATAGTTTTAATTCCCAACCTGCATACCAGTAGTCTGGAGGAGACCAGCACACAGTGCCTCTAGCACAGGAGTGTGGTGGTAAGCCTCTGCTGCACTGGTCCTGTGGCCCAGGTTTAAACTCAAATCTACCACCCTCCACTCAGTCTTACAGCTTGAAAAGGGGGTCCCAAATGGCAGTCTTATTTTTGTCTTCTACAATAACAGGTCAGCACCTCTAGGAGGATATCAGCTTTATTTAATCTGTAATCATTACTGAATCTTTCAGATGGTGTGGAAGGGTTGGAGCAGGAGGTTTCACCCAAAAAGTATTATTCAGGGTAAAGTATCACAGACTGGCCCTTAGTTCATTTCAGCCCATCTTTCACTATTTAATTCCTTTCTTCCCATGTTATGTTAATTATATTCATGGGTTGTCAGAGGAGTGGAAAACAGACACAGTGGCAGGACTGATAGTGCTCTTCCCTGAACAAAATACACGCAGCTTTCCTAAACGCACAATGAATGGGCTTCAGGAAGAAACAAAGACATGCTGCAGCCTGGTCTGAAATCCTCACTGCCTTCATTTAGGTGACCAAAGTTTGGGAGAGAGCCTCACCGCTGAGCTCCAGCAGTGTCTCCCACCACCCCTCCCACACACCCTGCCTGCCCAGAACTGCGCCTTCCCAGAGCCCAGCAGCGGCAATTCCAACCCTATGCTAAGCCATCCAATGAAAATAACCCCCCAAACCTAAATTTAACTCCTAGGGATACAATTATTCCAATATATCAGAGTCCTTTTAAAAATAAATGGGAACTGGTGCCCGTGGTGCTTATCATCCTGGGAAATTTAAGCTGCCAAGGGAAATTAGGACAAAGATAGGGAGAAGGGGATTAAACACATTTGATATTCAACAGATTCACTCTTGGAATGTATCCATGAACACATTCATCTCCTTCAGCAAAATAAATACTTTACATTCCTGGTCCTAGGCTGAGCAGGATTGTTTCCTCCCTTTTCCATCTATAGAACTGCTTTTCAGACCCAATTTCAGGATGCCATTTAGGGCCATAACAACCAATGCCTTCAGTGATCCTTCATGACATTATCTGTTGGAGATAACACTGACTTACCTGTTAACTAACATCAGGTGCAAGTATATGGAGCCATGGTAATATAAGAATCATGTGTTATTCATGAAATAAACAATAGTTAACTATAAAAGGCATTTTCTGAGATATTCAAGGTCCCCTAGAATACAACTAGGTTTTCTAGTTGCAGGGACAGAATCTTATGTATATGTATGATCTGCCCACAACAAGGTGGGCAGTTCTGTAATAGCTGAAAAAAAGTATTTATGGGAATCAGACCAATAAAAATAATATTTAATATTGGCTTATTACGAGGAAAGAATACAGATTGGAAGGAGTGGGAAAGAACAAGATCTGGATTAAGAGAAATCAAATTGTCATAGATATCATAGAAGTTATCTGTCTAGGATTTCAGCTTTCAAGTTTAGTATCTTTGAAAAATATCCACATAATTATGCAGACAAACATTATCCCGTATGGAACTATTTGCTCTAGACTGTATTAGAAACTACAGACTAAAATTTGTACTTATGTGTCCTTCTTTGGAAGAAAAATTTAAAAAGATTTGTATATTACATGCCCCAAAATACATGCAAATATATAAAAATAATAGACTCATAGAAATAGTTTCTGGAAGTGACCTATGGAGATCTCTAGTCCAGCTGCCTGCTCTAAGAAGAGCCATCACCGGCGTAAGATTAGGTCAGATGTGGTTTTCTCTAGTTAAGTGTTGAATGCTTCTGAGGATGTCAATTCCCTAAACTCTCTGGGGAACCTCTTCCAGTATTACATTCATCACTAGTGCAAAGGTTTTTCCAAAATGAATCTTCCAGGCCATAATTTGTAGCCTTTGTCCCTTGTTATATTGCATGGCACCACCTAGGAAAGTTTGTCTCCATTATGTCTGTAATTCCTCTTCAAGTAATTTTAGGTTGCTATTAACTCACTCTTAGCCTCTTCACCAAACTGACCAAGCCCAGTTCCCTCAGCCTGCCTTGGTAGGTCAGGTGTGCTAGGACACTGATCATCTCAGTTGCCTTTTGTAGGACACCGTCCAGTTTCCCATGTATTGGTAACTAGATAGTTGTTCTGGGTTGTATAATTTCTAAAACAAATTACTGATATGCTGCTATTATGTTTACCATATAATAGAAATAGTCAATCTTTCCACTGCCAGACTGATGAATATCATTCAAGGTGATGCGTAAGGTGTCTCCAGGTGCCACAATAGTATGTGGGATGCTGATGCTGAGGTAGTTTGCGGAAGCAGACTGGTATCTTTCAGCTCTGATACTGGTTTCAGGTGATTCTAATTTTTCTTTTCCCTCTTCAGCCTTTACCTGTCAGGGAAGAAAAGGACAGAGTGAGTAAAGTGTCCCTCAAGAGACAATATAGAGTGTCACCCTTAATTCATATGTTGCCAGGTTATTCAGAAAATGCTGGGAAATGAGATGAGTCACTGCTGAGACCTCATTAGCAGAACCTGCATCAAAAAATAGGATTTTCATTGCTTTATTCTCTCACCCTCTTTTGTCTCTTGCTGTATTTGCACTTGATATTTTTCAGGCTTGGCTCTTTCTGAATCAGAATCAATGGCTCAAAATCACAAAGCGATTTTGTRCTTCGACAGCTTTTTTCCCTTTTTATATTGTGCACATAATTGAACTCTCTGAGTGTCCAGATGTAACCTACTGTTTGTATTGCTCAGGACCTTTTCCTTCACCATCTTCTCATCGTTTTCTGTCACTTCTCCTGGTGGTATTCCTAACAGTCCCATTCCCATCCTTCATGCCAGGAAAATGCACATCCGAACCGCAAAAAAAGCACCACTACCACCAATGTATGTACTCCTGAAGCTCCTATGTACGAGAGTGTCCTTCACTTCAGTGAGACATCCCTCAGGCCCCTGGTCTCTCTAACATATCTTACACAATCTGGACAAAGCTGTGCAGATGATGTACGAAATCACGTTCCACCCTCTGTGCTAATTTAATTAAAACTGATTATCTTCACAGTCATTTGTCTTATGAGCTGTTCTCAGCAGTATATTTTTAAACACGGATGTTTGGGTTTTCTTTACCATTATTTGAAGCATCTGAGCATCTCCAGGGATGTCGAATGTAAAGGGGATTAGACCCTCTTTATTAGAAAGTGCGGTCTTCTTCATTGGGGGTTTTCCAGGCAAGGAAACAGTAGCAGTGACAGGTAGAGAGGTGGCAGGAGAGCCATCAATCAAAGTGACAGATGCCTATTGGAAAAAAATGTTTTTCTGTTACTTCAAGGAAATGCCTGGATTTAAAAAATGCCCACAAACAAGAAGCAATTATTTCTATAAACTGAGAAGAAATACAAAACTGTACACATTTGTGTTTGAAAATTTGAGCTTTGAGAGAAGGGGATAGCAATTGACTCAGTCTGGACTCCAGCTAAGGTAAAAATCTGTGAACACAGATTAACAGCTGCCCCAGATTTTCACTTAGCATCTACTAGATCTCAGCTGATCCCAGAGATATTTGTCTTTAACTATTATAAGGTAAATTTCTAACTCTTTGTAGAAAACTTTGTAGAAAAACTTGAAGATGTGAAGTTTAAAAACTCAAAAACTTAAACGCATTTTTTTTAAAAAGACAATACCCTGTTTTAGTTTTCAGAATTTTAATTTGATACGGGATTAATTTGATACAACATTATTATTTTAATCTTTTCATATGGAAGTGAGGAAGAGACTGCTACATGTTTTATAAAACCTCGTAATGCAACAGTGCACAGATGACTTCCAGAACAGAAACAGCATTTTCTGGCTTCAGTTTCCCTGCTCAGGCTCTGTGTGTACAGAAATCAGACAAACCAGACACACAAACAGCAGCTCTGTGTTGGACCTATTCCTGAAGGTCTCTGTCCTACAGAGCTCCCACTGGATCAGATAAGGAATTTATAAACAGGACAGATGTAAATCCCTTGCTATGGAGGCAAACGGACACAGTCGGCTAAATACTACATACCACAACAGAGAAGGGAGCTCCAGGCACAAAATACTTTTTGGTATTAGACAGATCAACAACATAAGGAGATTTCACAAACTTCACATTGCTGAGTTCCTCTTCCCTTATCTCACCACCTGTTAATATCAAACAGTATGTGTTGCTATGGGAGCAATAAGTATGTACTTGCATATTACCATAGCATCCATCATTTCTGTTTTCAAGATTAATTGCATTTTTAGCAGCATATATAAAGAGAACTGAAATATGATCATTCCCCAAAGAGCTTCAGTCCTGAGAAGAGGAAGAGATGGGTGCAGGCGGATGAGGAACACAACCAGAGACAGGCCAGTGCAAGGGCAGTGCGATGTGTGTGGTGCTCCAGCAAGCCGGCACTGGCAGGTGTGTGCTCTCGACAGCTCAGACACACAGACCTGCAAAGTGGTTTGTTACTCACAACATAAAAATTCCCTTCTGACACATGGATCGGAACAAGGTGCCTGCAAACACAAAGCACAGTGGTACCACAGGAGCCACTGTGGCCATGCACCTCCCTTTCCGAGCTGTTGGGGCTTCGTTCCTGGGGGAAGGCTACATCAAAGTCCAACATAAAAGTCACTCAGAATCAGTAGGGGGATTTGGACCTTAGATCTCTAATTTTCTGAAAGAGTTTTTTTTTCATTTTTGACTACTGGTGAGAGTTAATATTACCTAATATCATCCTTCTGCAACATTGCACCTCCAAGACAGCTTGAGCATCTGCTTCCCATCTAAGATTCTTCTAGTTAAACCACTCATTCTTCTAGTTAACTTCTAGTTAAACCACTACCCATAACTACTTCTAAAAAAAACAGTTACATGGCTTGCTTTAAACTAAGTGCATTTAGAGACATACTTTCAATGTCCTTATTTTCCACTTTAACACTCCAAGGTTGAGAGGTATCAGTAAAGCCCACCAGCCTTGCCCTGTCATGCATATAATTAATACCAAACCCAGCAAGTACACAAGTGTGGAGGCAGCCTGCCCGCAGGGGAAAGAGGAAGTGTGGACAGCGCCCTCCAGGTAAAGACCACGCCACACCAAGAGATCTTATGTCCATCACACTGGTGTGGTAATGGGAGGTCTTTCAGCCCCTTTTGCTCTTGCAATAAATGTTGCAGCAACAGTGCATGCAAGTAGCTATAGTAGATTACACTAAAGAACTGCACAGCTGCAATGCATTGGACTTAATTTTAGGATTCTAAGGAATCCTAATTAATATTTAGGATTTTTAGGAATTTTTATGATTCTAGTAATTCTAAACTAAGTAACTAGACTCCTCCTATAGCCAATGGGAACAGACACCTCTAGAGTGCAGTTCATCCCATCCATTCTCTGTACTGACTATATAAAGTGCCTGAGCATCAAGCTCTGACTAGATACTTTACTTTCAGATATCTAAAATAAAAGGGATCAATCTCCCTATAAACAATGGGAAAAATCTTGCCCATGTTGGAAAGGTCAGCTTCGTCACAGATTCAACTTCAGAGGTCAGCACTGAAGTTGCATCTCACCTTAGCCTCGTATGACTAATAATCGATCACTGCATCCAATTCAACTCAGTGCTCACTTGTGGGTAGCTCTAAAATATCTGGGTGCCTACTCAATGTGCTTAGCACTGCTGTGAACAAATATCTACACGAAACCCTTGTAATGATCTGTGGAAATATTTATCTGTCCTCTAGGAAAACAAAGGCAAACAGCCACTGAAAAACTTCTGGATAGGCATGCTCCAGGCTCATGTCCCAGATGAACAGCAAGACTAAGCTATTTGGACTACATTGTACTTGTGCGTATGCCAAGTATCAGAGCCTGATAAAACTGTGGGGAGGCATAAGAGGACAAGCAGGACTTACAAGGGCTAGATCTTCCTCTGCATCTCACTGTGGCTGAAGTACATATGCCTCACCTTTAGACTGACAGCTTAGCCAGCTGAGGTACAAAGCAAGCTAAGATACCAAGCTCAACTTATAACTTTGTATGTATGGAAGTTGTAGACACAGCTGAGGCAAGTCTTCAAACAAGATCTCAGGGGGAGCAAATTATTTGCATTCATACGGGTGTCTGGTGCCACTTCAGATGGACTAGGTTATCTTAGATATCCTCACAGGGCTGTTTAATATGGGACAGACCTTATAGGAGAGTACTTAAAGGAGTGTAAGTACAGGAGTACTTCCACTGGAGCAGCAGCGGAAGACCACACAGAACTACCTAGGACATTTAAAGTGGTACTGGACATTAGTGTTCAGATAAGTGAATCCCACCYGAGGTAAGTTTGTGCACAGAAGGGGCTCAGATGAGACTGTTGTGCACTATAGCACGAGCAAGCTTTGCAGTGAAGATTGGTCCAGTGGGACAAGGTTTCCCACATGAAGGATCCCACTAGAGAAAGATCAATTTAAATATTACAGACTGTGTCAGCCAAGGCATAGTGTACTCACTTGCAGTTTCTACAGTGGTTACAGCAACATATAAATGAAACCCTTCCAGAGTGGAAATACTCTTTCTTAATTTCTCTTCCAGAAGTGGTGTATTTAAAGTAACTCTTCCTTTTCCATTTTGAATCTAAAACAAAAGTAGAAAAAAAAAAAAAAAGTGACAGCCCTTGCTGGTTTGTTGCCATTAAAATTAAAAATTTGTTGCTTATAGTATGACTACGGTATTACAGGGTTCTATATTTCAATGATTTCTGACAATATTCAGCTCACCTGGGATAAATCAGAATAGTTCCTCTGAACTCCAGTACTTACTGATAGCTGTTGTTCCAGGCCTGGAAGAAAGACTTTCTTCTCGTTTTCATCAATTATGCCAAATCGCACATATGAAGCACCTTGAATCCCTTTCCCATAGGAGTGTCTTTGGAAGGAAGAAAAGTGAAGAGGTGAATCATTACATTAATAAAAAGCAAGCATAAATCAAACTAATAATTTTATGCTGAAATAAAACAGGGATATCTGCAGGCATCCCATCTGGAACTAATAGCTTGAAACCAGAAAAATAGTCACACTCACTGATAACACAAACATCAAGACTTCTACTGGTCCGTGTACAAAGTGGTGATTTCAAGTGCAGACAAATATATGGAGTAAATCACATTGGCAGAATCACATGTGGAGACATCATCCCCTTCAAAGGGAGCAAGGGAGGTATCCAGTCTCTTTAGCTTGAATGAACAGCTAATTCCTTTGTATGAGACACCTCATGAGCAGAGCATTAAATAAGGGGCCAGAGAATCATCTTAGGGACTGATATAAAGTGTTTGGAACCTCTGAAGACCTCCAGAGACAGATCCTACCCGCTGAAATTTTAATACCTGCATTAGGCAGAGTAGACACCCTCTGCCCCATGTCTTTCCTGTGGATTTAGGCAGTGTAGCACAGGGACTGCTTGTAAGTGAAATATTTGCCAGATAGGCATCTGGCCAGAACATCCCTGAAGTATCTATACAGGTCATGGAGAGAGAGGATAGGGTATGTTGTTGCACCTGGCAGGCTCCTTACTCAAGGAAACCCTGGCAGATGTCATCCTCCTGCAGCACAGCATGCAACGTGCTACATAAGACCTGTCACGGCCATGGTGGTGTCTTTTGCTTGTGGAAATCCTGCTTCATCTCAGTTCTGTAATGGCTTATTTTTGTTTAAACAAAGCCTCTTTCAAATTGACCTGATCAGCACKGACCTATACCAGTGAAACTGAGAGGCAGTTCTTAAGAAAACTGCTTAAAATGCCAGAACAAATAACTGCRGGAAACAACAATCAATATACCAAATAACTGTTCATTACATGCATGGCCAGTTCAGAGAAATAAGTTCAATTATCAGGAATTCCATATGTTGATTTTGATGACAGTCAGGCAGGCCTGTGGAGCACCACTAGGACCTTTTCCAATAGAGAAAAGAACAGTATCCAGTCATTCAACCCCATTTTTCCTCTTAAATAATTATGATGTTAATGAGTAGTGAAGTATATATGAAGGAGTTGCACAGTCCATAAACTCAAAATTGAGTGCTGCAATAACGTAAAGAGAAAATTTTAGAACGGATTAAAATATTAAAGCCAGTTATCTGATATCACCTCATATCACACTATCAAGTAATCATGATTAAAGCTAATAATTATTCAATAGAACCAAATAAAGAAGTGAAGGTGAGCAAGAGGAGATTAGAAGAGTTGAGTTTGTTCAGCCAAGCAAAAGGAGGTGGATACAGCGTTCTTTCTGCTCTCTCAAGGTGCACTGGGGAAAGGAAGGATCAGCACAGTCAAGGCAAAGAGCTCAAGGACAGCAGGCAGAAGACCAACAGGGTATAAGCTGGCCAGGGATGAATTTAGACCAGAAATAAAACCCGCTGGAACTGGGGCGGGGGTGGAGAATCAGTCTTCCACTTGGGTACAGTGCCAGGGTCCATGCAGCAAATCTAGCGACTGCACCCTGTTTGGACCAGGTTAATTAAAKTACATCAAACGAGCACAGTACTGTCTCAGAGGCTGCGGCCCGCTGGCACAGCACAGCCCACGCCCGCTCTACTAACCCCCCTGTCTTCCACAGCAGGGTGGCCACATGCAGATCTGGGGTGGACCTTGGTCCGTGCTTCCTCCTGAAGAGTTTCCAGGAATTGTTTGGGGAGTGCTGTATGGCTGAGGCCGAGCCTGTGCCATGCACCAGCCGAGCCGTCAGCAGCCAAGCGCTGGGGCTCAGGAACCTTCCCCRGAACTGTTTAATTTACCACCCAGGTGGCTCAAATACCTTTTCTGGTGTCATGTTCAAATGCAGACAAAGGTCCTACTGTATGAGAATAATTCCTCATATAAGGAAAGCATCTAAGAAATAATATCTCAAAAGATATTAAATAATATTTGAGTATAATAATAATTTGTTTGCTGCTTTCAGTTTGGAGGGCTTTCCAGAGTCAAACACAAGATGAAACACAAATGGTCATGGTAGTGATGATACTTTAGTCACATGCACTCTCATAGTTCAATGCTAATATTTAATGCCTATTTAACTAAAGGCTACTGTAAGCCAAATTACCTACAAGGTTAGTTACTGTCAGTGCTTAACAAAGTCACAAACTTTGGTTGTATAGACCAGGCTTTTTTATTCTTATCTGTATATTATATTAGCAATTTCTATGCCTAGATCTTTCCTCCCTTCTGTATTGACTGTCTCCTCTCTGCCATCCCCATCAGCTACTGAGATAGACACAAAATATCCAATGGTGACTTATCAATAAGATATTCTTATACTGTTCAATTATGTGTGTGTTTGTAAAAGGCAACTCTCAGAGGGGCTTTGCCTAGGAAACCTAATGAAATACCTTGATAAAATTATACAAGCTATTCTGTAGAATTAGTAAGTTATTAGAATCTAGCTTCACTGTTAAAATATCTCCCAACAATGTCACRTGTATATTTTTGTATTATTCAAAAATAATTGCAAACCATTTAACAGTCAAAATAATAGAAGTGAATGGATACAATAAGCTTTACAGGCTTCAAAAATAAATACTGATTATTTAATAAAATATACACAGTTCACTTTCCACTATCTTGGGTATCATTACTGTACAGAAAATTTTCCTACTCTTTAACACTAAATACATTTAACAATACTAGCTACAATAACTCTGTGTGATCCTATTTGTGGTTTTGTGTTAAAGAATCTTAAGGAACATGGTGAATCAACCTTAAAAACCATGAGGTGCTGACTTATTTTTTAAGGAGCTGTTCTTAGTGAAGGTCTGACATTTCTTGCTGATATTGTGTGTTCAACTCTCTGCTGAYGCATCAAAATTGCCCTGAAATAAATCTAAGCTTTTGTCTAGATAGGGAGAAATAAACAGAATAACTATTTCACTGTTACATAGATAATGCAGACTACCTTATTTCAAGAGATATATTTCTTCCATATCAACTATCCAGTATGTTTGGCAATATCCTAAAAATCTACTCATTTGATAGTATTTGCTAATATTATTTTCTGATCTTTAAAGATATAAAAAATTAGGAATCCACAGAAACAAAGAAAATAAAACATGAGCAAAAAGGTGACCTCACTCCTTTGAAACTGAAAAGATTTCTCCCAACTATGAGAGAAGGCCAGCTGCCTCCAGCTGCCTGTTCTCATTTCATAATATTTATTCCTTTTCAGAAAAAGAAAAAAAAAAAAAGGTATCAAGTTCTAATTTAGTCACCATAGGGACACTAATTCAGATGTCTAACTTTTCACGCAGAGCTTCTTTAACTTCAGAAAACATAAACTTCTGTTCAAGTGCAGTATTAAGTTTCTTTTTGCCAATTTCTAGTATATTGTTTTTCATGAAGGAACTTCACATACTCTTTCATCAATATGATACCATTTTCATAACACGATTTTTTTTTTTGCACTGAGTCATCTTTAAAACATATTTAAAATCTAACTGTAAATCAAATTTATAACATCTGAACTAACGCCACACTGAACTACTTCACTTAAATGATTGGCATGTAGATCCTGGACTTACAAATCTCATATAAATATATCCTACCAAAGTAATCAACTCTAGTTGCATGARTGGTGACTTCAGTGAAAAGGAGATACAACGCTGAGTCTCCAGAGAACTATTTGATTTCTCTCTCCATCTTCCCAACGTGCAAATGGCCAAGATATTTCTAGTCATTTCGGATTCCAGCTGAGTAGTAAATAAAGGAAGAACATTCTCCTAACAGGCAGTCGTTTAGTATTTCCACTCCTAAGARACTTGAAAATTCAACAGCCAAGGAGGCTTGATATATGTTGATAAGCCACTATTAGATCATACAGCAAATTTAGATCTATCAGTGTGGGATCAAAAATGCAAGAGCCACACAGCACAAAATACTTATTCAATCTAGGTTCAGTCTGATTCTTCCAAAGTATTCAAAATATTTTGATGGGTTAAATTTTCATTGCCTGACTTTCTAAGTTACTCTATGTTTGATGCCATTCTAATTTGATATGGGATCAGGTGTAGTTTATTCTCCATAGAGCCCTGCCTTGTGGTTTGGCCAGTCTGATAGCTTTGTAGGCRTGTCTCATCCAGATCAGTGTCGCACTACTGTGCAGTGATGCACGTGTCTGTAGTGATGGCCATGGAAACTCCTCTGATTAACTGTATTTATTCACCTGGAAGCATTTCTGCATAAAATCATTACTCTCAAATAAGCACTAGCTTATTACTTCCAAACTTCACTGGGCTTTGAGAAAATTTCATACCCAAACTTAAATCTATCTCTACTTGAATTACATTAAATAGCAACATCTGAGGCTTTAGAATGTTTCTAAATGTTTAAACCAAGAAGTATAAAGAAAATCAGGTTATTGGTTTGCCTGGAACCCTACCTAGCAACACAGAGGAGAATCCTAAATAGTCACCTTTTTACTAGCAAACTAAAATATTCAGAACATCTTGTTCCATTTTGATCACCACCACTTGGACCCATGTAGCATTTTACACTGATGTCTCAAGTCAGTAGTGGAAACGGAGAGTATAAAAGAATAAAGTCAGATTCAAGTAAAGCCAGAAGCTGGTTAAATGTTAACGACAAGAAAAAGGGAGAAGCTGCAAAGTTCATTATCTACTTATCTGCCTCCTAAAACAGCCTCGCTGTGAGCACACCTACTTTGCCTCGATATCAAACACAAAGTTTTCATTCCCGATGTGGTAGTACGGCTGAAGTGGGATGAGTTTGACTTCAAAAGATGGAAGTTCTGCATGAAAAAAAGAAGACAAAAGGTCATGACATGCAAGTTTCAAACATACCTTAAACTCCTGGCATGTGGCAACACCCACTGAGAGGATGCAGCTGCACTGAGAGGATGTTTTAGTTTGAATCAGCAGTGCACTTCTGAAGCAAATATCCTGATCATCTTCCCTTATTCTTCTTTGCTTCACATAGTGGAGCAGTCTTCAAGCCCACAAAATTGATTTATTTACAATGAAAATAAGCCAGAAGATAAGCTCTAACTGCTAATGGGCATTAAATACCCTGGACTAGAAGCAGTCTGAAGTAAACCCACCCTGAAATGGGTTGAGTGTGAACATGAGGTCCTCAGCATCATCTGTGTCACTCTGCAATTTGCTCCTATAACGCCAAAATATTTGCTACTGTAGATATAGCCAGAGTAATTTGCTCCTGGATGTAGGTTTTTGCAGAGGATGCAGTAGTCTCCACTATTCTGTTACATCCACTAGTTAAGGCAAAACCAGTTTTGTTAAACTGAGATTTTCATATAATCCTGAGATTTTCTTTAAGAAAAAACCCCCCACACTAAATTTTACGAGAAAGCATAATTTCAGCACAAATAAAGCCATTTCTTACCCCAAATTGTTAAATTTCTACATTTTTCCTTTTTCCACAGTGCCCTTACTTTTCTTTAAAAAACTTCTCTGATTATACAACTCTAATCAACTTCCARACTGAATTCTACTGAGAGAAAATAGGTAGCTTTTTTTTTCATTCTAGTCTTTATGGAAAACTTCAGCCAGAATTGCAATGATTTTAAAATGGAGCTCATCTCCATTTTTTTCTGCAGTAGGAGAGCCCTTCCAAAAAAGGATATTTTGTGAAAAATGTTAAAGTTACTAAGTTTGTATACAAATAAAGTGTTTTTTTCAAATATAAGTGGAAGGCACACAAAACCAGAGTTCTCCTTCTGTGCATCAGAGATAGCAATGAGGCACTCAAACACTGTGGATCTTTTCCTTAGTACCTAACTACAGCCAGGTTTAATCACTGCAGTATGTCTTTTAACACATAGTGATGACTTCATATATTTATAATGCAAATTAAATATTCTCTTACCATAATTTTTAACTTCAAATTCAGCAGAAACATTAGACATTTCATATTGATGAAACCAGGCTTTGATTTTCCAAGTTCCAGGCCTGAAGTTCAGATTCAGCAGAAAATTGTTAATTAGAATTCCTCAGATATTTCATGATGCTAATATATTTAAATTATCACTAAATGCTACTCTGCTACTCTTTTCCTTGCTTTGATCTCATCCCAAACTAATTTAGTAATGGATTTCTCTTTGCTGAGAGGAGCCAGCAACATATTTCCAAATGTCCTAGGAAATACTCAAAAAGACTTTATGAAGAACTGCARGATAACGTATTTGCAAACCACATGTAACATGCACTGCCTTTGAAAAGCCCTCAGAAATAGAGAACTCGTCATATATTTCCTATAGCTTATCTTCACTGTGATGTCAAAATCAATCTAGCATGCAAGAACACACTGAATATTAAGTAAAAGCTTGACTGTTTGAAATCACAGGTAATTAATGACACTTTGCGAACTGAGCCCTTACAGAAGTGCTCTCCTGAACGAAGGCATACGGTTGAGCAGATATTTAAGCAGTTTGCTAAATTGTTCCTTACCAGGATAAATGTTGCTAATTGCAGCATATTAACATTAAATTCTGGACTCATCTCTCCAAGATGAGGTGCTTAAAGGTAAAAAGAYATTAACCATAGGCTCAACCTCTGCTCCATGGTGAGAGAAAGACAATTTTGAAAGGTAATTCAAGCAATTCAGCAGTTAAAAATCTTAAGTATTTCAACAGGTAAGGGGGATGAGTCTGGATGGTTTGATCCTGCTAATAGGAGGTGAGGTTAGTCCTCTTCACTTTAGACATTATACTGTGAGGTCTTTCATCTGCGTAGGTCCCCTTGGGCTCCTCTACAGCCAATGGAGAGAAGCAGACAGTGCTGAGGCATGGTACATCTCGTCCTGACATAGGTATCTAAAACAGCTCAGATGAATCACAGCCTACGTATGCGACTTTCTCTCCAGTGTCAGAGAACGGAGTGTGGGGTGACTAGCTCAGGTGTAGACCCTGGCACGGCAGAAGGCTCCAGGGCTGGTTCCAGAGCAACCACATGTGGTTCCCTGCTGTCATGTGCTGACAGTGCCCTGTGGTGCTTCCCAGGTGTAATCAAAGCAAAACTGCTTTGATCTACCTTGGCTTTAGTCTACCTTGCATCTCCCTGCTGTTCTAAATAAATGGTAAAGCAGACAATACACAGTAAAGAAAAAGGCAAGAGGGGAAAACAGGGGAGCAGAGCAGGAAGAAGAGAAGGGAAGGGCAGGACTCTGGTTTTAGCTTGAAGATAGTTCTGCTGCAAGGGACATTTTGACATGTGAACTCTTTTAATGCACAAGACACAGCAGTAACGTACTCRGCAATGTCAGGTATTTCAAAGTTTTCACTGAATGCTGTTTTTATTTTCCGGTCTGACTTTTTAACGACCATTCCTTTTGAATTCTGTTGAGAGAGAGAAAACAAACATAAAGTTATGCACCAGATGTCAAGCATTTACATCCAAAAGCTCAAGTTCATATACTAGTCCTAAGGAAGAGAAGACGCGGTATTTACTTTCCTACTTTAATATTCACATATTACCTTTCCCTCCATGCTCCTGATATTGGCCAAAAATTACTAGATATATCTCACAATATGTAAATACTGATTTTTGGAGAGGAGTCATAGCTATAATTTTACTCTTGGTTCTTTTGTGGAAGTTTTTCATAATGCCTGTGCTGAAGAAGCACCCATTAAAAGTGTTTTTTGTATACTTACTAGCACAGCAACTGTAACTGTGTCATCTGTTGGCCTCATAGCATTGTCCAGAATGAAGATCCTGTATTTTACTGTTTAACAGAAGAATAAAATGTGTTCACATATTTCACATATTCTGGCCTTTCTAGACAGTAATTATTACAAGCTCTAAACTGAGTTACTGAATTTAGGATAAAATGTTTTCTTTTAATGAAAAGAAATTTGAGAAATTTAAAAAAATAATTGCATTCTTCCATAGGCTTCACATATTACATGACCAAACAAAACCCTTTTTGAAACAAGCTCCAAAAAATACTCAGGGAGCTTCAGTCACTTTTGTATTCCTTCTGCAGTCAAGGGCTGCAACCAAACTCAAGAACTTTTTGACCTCCCTCTCTTGTTACTTAACTAAATTGTTAAGTAACAAAACAGTTGTGGTCTCAAAGTACAAAGGATACTTATTGCTGGTGTTGCAAGCAGAAGGAATAGGGTTTTTTTTGCAGGGTCCTCACAATTTTATTTTCCAAAGGAACGTCATTATTATACCTTTTGAACAAAAAGGAGCAGATTTTGTTTGGCTCCTGCTAGAAGAGAGAACGACTTTTTCACTCCGGTGGCATTTCCACATGGGTTGCTGTAATGTGTAGTGCAGACCCTGCAGAAGCCCTGGCTGCAGAAGGTGAGTTTAAAATCTGGACTGCTGGTATTCACAGAGATAGCTGGGGTTGAATGGGAAGGATTTACATCAGGAAGGATCAAGTCATTATTACTTTTTCTAATCATGCCCTTGTAACATCTATATTCAACACCTGAAATGCAGCATTTGTATTTTAACCTTTGGAACTCGGTGTGTATATAGGCTTATCTGTCTGAATAAAAATGTAGCCTTTCTTGGAAGACAGGAGGATGCGAGTGCTTTGAACGGTCTCCTTATAAAGCTCCCTGCTTTCGGTGACTAGCAGAACATTCGGCCGATTACTCTTCTTGAACAGATCCTGTTGCAGAGTCCCTGGCTTGATCTGAGAGGACAAAAGGAAAAACCCCACAGAGTCAGTCCTGAACCTGGTAACTTTGAAGCCACACAGCTGAGGGCCAAAACCATCGGAAGTACTTAAATAATTTTATTAGCACCATTCAACAGAAGATACTCAATTATATCTTTCTTAATGGCTGTTATATTTTTCTTACTGGGTAAATATTTCTTTGTAAGAAGAAATACTATCTAATTCCCCATTTTCTGCCATAGAAATACATGTTACTCTGTCCAATGATAATAATTCAAGCCCAGTGACTTTTCTTCAGTCTACATGCATGTTAAATTCCAGTTACCATGTCATTTGGAAGCTGTAGCAGCATCCTGTAATCCTTCATTTGCTCAAGTCTTGGCTATGAGCTTTACCTCATGCAGGTTAATACAATGTTTCTAAACATCTTGCTCAAGAGGAACCTGATCTGAAAGCTCAGCTTTTAGCTTTGGGAGTAATCAATCAGAGCTAAACTGAGTCTTGCTGTCTGCTGTTTTCCAACCAAATAGTCCAAACCAGTACTCCTGAACTAAAAGCTGCCAGACTTCAAAGAATCACATCAGAAGCAAATGATGCAAACCAGGATGTAAAGTACAATTAATCAACTTAGAGGTTTGCAGAAACATCACAGGCTTTGGACTTAGAGATTGTGCATTTTTCAAGGTTTCCCCTGTTTTGTAAAATGGCCAATATGCCAAAGGCATGAATGCAGTCTTAGTTTAAGTGATGCAGAACAAMAAACAGTGATAAAACAATTAAATGTTTTTAAATTTAATTTCATCACTGATCTACAGTGATGAAAAGATCTTTCATCACCATGTGACAAAACCTTGGGCTTGCTTGTTGGGCAAACAAAAGAGCACTCACAATCACCACTGAAATTGTATTAGGCATTGTTTTATTAGCTGGTTGTGTGAACAGGGTGCTGCTGTCACTGGAATTGGTGTTTTGTCTTCTGTCTCCAGCGATCAGTGTTGTCTCTGTTCCAACATATTCCTAGTACAGATTATGTGATTTTTATCACCAGATTAAAACATTTACATCACTATGATGGTAGACTCACCATTACTTTTTTCATCTCTTGGTAGTTGTTATTTTGGTTAAGGTTAAAGATGATCCTCTCCGATAGGAGCTGATTTTTTGTCTCATCTTTGAAGTACACAGTAACTTGCACAGGGCGTTGTGCTCCATGGACTTGAACAGTTATTGTCTCATGTGTGCCCAAATGTACCACATTTGGGGCGGTAATGAGAAATCTAAAACAACATAGAAACAGATTGTCCAGTATGTAGGCTGATTTTCGCACAATACAAGAATGTCCAGCCAATACAAATTTTAAAGAAAAAAAATAGACTCTCACAGAACAGTTGAACTTGGGACTTGTGGAGATCACCTAGTCTATCCCCCTTGTTAGTCAGAGTAGAGGTTAAAAGAAGACAGTTTCTCTCTGACTGATCCCCAAATTCTGAACCATCACATTTAGGTCCTACAAAAGATCAGTCCCTATACATAGGAGCAAAAAAACCCTGCAATATGTCCCAGGGACTGCCAATGCCATTTATAGCCTGGTTTAACTCAGAGAAAGTTCTATAAACTCAACTTTCTGGAAACAAAACCAGGCCATGTATTAAGAGACAATGAAGAGATATTCATAAATACATATATGATACTATTAAGTCATGTGTCTTCATGTACTAGCACCTACATTATGCCAGCTTATGCTTTAATATGTCAGGAGGTATCAATTTCCTATATAACCATATGTATGGGGTTTCAAGTAGTTGATCTTCATTCAGATGTCACTGTTTGTCAAATGCTGGTAATGAGATACCATGGAAGGTGAGACCACAGCCCTGGGAAGGGCTGAGTTGGAGGCTAAACTGGTTGGGATTCAGTTTTTTCTCTTTATTACTTTCCTTTATTCTTAACTCTGCTCTGGTGCTTCTTGGTAATTATTTTCATGACCTTTAAAATGTAGATCATCATTCTTGCCCTCTTTTTTTTCAAGTATCTYTTACACACAAAAATCAAAGCGCTATGTGAAGAGCTATGTCTTAATGGTGTAACGGCACATACACAAAGAACAGTTCTGAGCTCAAGATAGCTGCTTTTGGGAAACGATTATTCTGCAGAAGACTTCTAAAATGAAAGGTAAATTATTTTACCATTATCAGAATGGGTTGGCTGAACTTTCTCTTTTTTAACTTTTTTTTTTTAATGTTTCTTCTTTCTTAAAATTATAAAATGAAAGGTGGGGTATAGAAATAAGGGAATAAAACTGATTTTTTTTTTTTCAAACGAAACTCAAATTTACTTCCTTTTTTTCTGATAAAAATCATGGTGCACTGTGAAAACAGAATAAAAATAATCTCTCTCCTTCCATGTAATTAGTGAAATGCATCATGGTGGTCTGAGTCTTTACACAAACACAGGGATTTTGGGAAAGAAAAACAGAACAGCTTTCAATAAAAATTAAATGTTTTATCATTTTTACCTATACATTTGTGAAAATACTTTCTAATGTTTCTAGTTTACAATAAATGATGAAATTTGTCTTTCAGTTACACCTCCCCTCATGCAATGCTTGATCTTTATTGTTTTCATTTGCCTAATTGTCTTCTCTAATTCATTAGTCAGGCAGGTTTGGCATCTATATACATTCAAATGCTTGAATATTGAGAAGAAAGTTTTCATTTTCAGCTGTGTTTGTTGTATTTTCTCAATGGCATTGAAGGGATTTTACTCCAAAAGTGTCACTGCATCACCTGCTAAGAGTCTGTTGGCTCTAGCAAAATGGGAGTGAATTTACACACAAGACCTGTCTTCACATAGGGAAAAGAGAGCATAATTTTTGCTCTCTGACATAGCCTACAGAAACTTAGCATGGTTTTTTTACAGCAGTACAGTTAGTTGTTTAAAAATTTACCTATGCAATAGCTGGGACAGACAGGGTCACCAGCCTACACTGCCCATAATCTCAGCTAGCCAGACACAACCCAGATCTGGTCGCAAAACATCATGACAATATTTTCCTGATAGAATGTTCAGTTTCATATACCTAGTACATTCAGCACCTTGTGTTTCCTACATCCATTTACCTCAGAAAAAAAGTATGTCAGTCCCTGTTTCCACTAAGATTTTCTCACAGATGAAAAAGCCAGTGCTTTACTGAAGATGAAGTGTGTGCCAGGATGCATCATTAGCGCTAGGTACCCCAATATCAAGTTTCTGTGGGGCTGTAGTTTTCATGCTGATATGGACACTAGAGGTCAACACCAGACTGCAGGCAGGAGTCTGCACCTGGCTAAAACCTCATAAGAAGAGAAATAAGTATTTGGGACTGGAGATAACCTCAAAGGTGGGCGGACATGGAAGGAGAGGAGGGTTTGTCCTGCCTGCCCAAATATCTTATCAAAGTTCTCCTCTGGCTATGGCAAGTACCTGAATCTACTTGATCCTGGTGGGAACAAAACAAGAGCCTCTTTTCCTGTACCTCTGCCCTACAGATAAAGGTCAACTTGAAGAACCTTCGACATGCTCCGTAGGTTTTCTCAAAGAGTTACATCCATTTTAGATGTAACATCTAAAGTTACATCTATCTTAGGCTACATAGATAGTCTAAGATTTATCTATCATATCATAGATAGATGATTTAGTTACATCTATCTTAGACTAGATATAAGGAAGAAATTTTTTACAATGAGGGTGGTGAAACACTGGAACAGGTTGCCCAGAGGGGTGGTAGATGCCCCATCCCTGGAAACATTCAAGGTCAGGTTGGATGGGGCTCTGAGCAACCTGATCTAGTGGGAAGATGTCCCTGCCCATGGCAGGGGGGTTGGGCTAGATGACCTTTAAAAGTCCCTTCCAACCCAAACTATTCTATGATTCTATGATTTCCCAAACCCAGGAATTTGTCCAACTAGAAGAACCAGTATCAACATATGTAAATCTCCACTAAAATAGAGGATAAATACAGAAAAATCCTGAAGCTCTCCCATATGTGAAACCTTTTCTTTCTGCAATGTATAAACCAATTACAGAAAGAGGAGTTATTCTTTCCCAAGATTTTCCAATCTGGTAAATGTCATAAACTAAAGATGAACAAGCAGCAATAACAGCATGAACGTCATGCTTTAGTAGGACATTTTTAATTATTTGTTACTGAATGGAGATCTCTCCCCTTAAAAGTGCCTTAAAAGGGCAGTTTTAAGCTTTTTACTTTTTACCTATTTAAGGCTACACAAATTTTCAGTGGTCCAGGAAACAGGCTTTGTTGATTCTCTATCAAGACCATTAGCATTTCCTACTTTATCTTTCAAAGGATTTGTTAGGAGTGAAGAATTAATAATAAAATGTACTTACGATGGTGCTAGCTGTGTATTGGATAATAGAGAACAAAAGCTCATCAAAAATACCAGCCTTTCCATTGGAAAACTCTACAACATCTGCAAAACAGAAATACCAAACAGCCACTGTCAATCTACTCTTGAAGTGCAGGTTGTAAGAAATGGGCTGATGGCACATTGCAGCAAAGAACATTATCTATCCTGGTTATTTATTAATAACTTGCAAAACCGTGCAACCAACAATGACAGACATGCTAGTGATGCACAAATTAATAGCCTGGGGAGAGACATTCTGGACTAAGCCAGAATTTTACATTTGATTATTCATTCATTCTCTTCCCAGCTTCAATATTTTCACATGATAGCAACTAAAAATCATGTGCAGAGAGAAGTTCTCACAAATACTGCAAAGGTAATCCCAAAATCAAACAAGACACCATGGCTAAAAGAGTGGCTGTAAAGCACTTCTAAATGGGGACAAATGCAAGAGACAGGTCCCTTCTCTATGCCATTACTCAACTCCAGGCATTTCTGTGATCCAGCAAAGTGAGAGAAAGCTCCTTCTGGTTTAGATAGCACCAAAGGAACYGCAGTGGAAATCTGCCTGTACAACTCAGTCCCAATCTGTAGTGCTTGAAGACATTCATTGCTTTAACTTAAGTCGAAATAAAATGGATGTCTCTCTCTGAGCTAGTCAGCCCAATTTTCCTTTATGGTGAAGACAGAGGGCTTTCCCAGAGGGTAATTAGTCTCATCTTAGCATAAGCATATAAAATGACTCATCAGCTGAAGGCATTCCAGACCACAGGAAAGACACACACTGTCTTAAAAGGCAGGATATTCAAAAACAGGAAAAAAAATATGTCTGAGGAATAATTGTTTGTGCAGGAACTAGTTTTGATCAAAGGCAAATGAAAGAATAAACTGAAACTCTCATCAGGTCTCATTTTGGCAAGCCTTTCCTGGATTGTTTTCTCCCAAACATGATTTTGTTGACTCATGAAAATGGAAAAATGCCCATCTGATTTACAGGCAGGTCAAATCCCAGAAATGATCACATGGCTGCCCACAAGTTCTGGGGATAAACTGCCCTTTAACGCACCACATTTAAGCCTGTGTCTTTAACTATTAGCAATGGATGCCTTAAATCAGCACTCCATTATTTGTAAGGTGAATTCACGCTCACAGCAAGGGCTCACTGCCCACAGTCAAGTTGCACTGTGAGAGTGAAGGGACCTCCACCTCACCCCATCCCTTGCCTCAGAGACTTCCCTTGCCTTGCTCTTCAGACATAAGCAGCTCCTCAGTTCTACATTTTCCAGCAACAGCTGCTGCAAGACGAGGAAGGGGAAGAGAAGGTGTAAGGTGTCAACAAACCAGTTCACTATTTTACACTGAGGGTGTCACAAGCATGGTAGCTCGGTCTGAGACAAACATGGACATTTTGCCTGCTGTAGGCACAGTTTTTTTTTCCAAGAGACAGTCAGTGACTGAGACAATTCAGGTTAATAGGTACCTTCTTACAATTTGGACAGGTAAAATTATTCCTTTGTAGATCAATGCTTTAAGCCTTGGTTCTTGAGACAAGTTATGAGGTCAGTGCAAGAGCACATTGATAGAGGTGAAAGCATATTAGTGGGAAGTAGGAATTACCCCACAATTCAGAGGGCCAGGAATTGTTATGCCCATCAAAAATAAATAAAAGTGTAAAACATCATGAAAAAAAAAGCATTTGGTGTGTGCTAATGCGACTGACATACTATTAGTCTGCGCTATTTGCTACGTCCTCTGGACTCAGGTTTAGCATGATTACACAGCTGTTGCTTTGGGGAGGTCTTCTGGCCAAGCCCATCTAGGCTTCCCTTGTAGTCAACAAAGTGGCCCAAAGTGCTGTAGCAAAGAGGAGGCAGATGCTCACATTGAGACTTACTACTGAGGAACAGAACATATTTAATTAAACACGATAAGGCAAATGTACAACACTCTTGAGTCACCCCTGAGAGCTAAGGCTGGGTGGGAGCTCCTATGGGGAGTAAAGAAGGTACTTTAATGCACTCAGCTGACTGCTCTAAGCGACTCACTTCTTGACACTGTGCCAATCAAGTTACATATAAACTATTGCTATGTTAGAAATGTTATCTGTTATCTCAGACTTTCTGACCACTTCTCAGAAGCCTCTGCTTGATTGTTTTTGGCAGAGAGAGCCAATGCTCCAATTGTACATGGGGCCTTGGCTGGGACAGCCAAATTTTGGTAGTGTAGGAGCGATAGCTGAACTAAGGATCCCCAGGAAAGGGCCTACCACCCTTAGACTGTTCTCATGATAAAATCAGAAAATGTAGAAATATGGTCTTTGTAAGGCTGAGAGAGCTCTCACTGTTGTTCTGTGACTCTGGAAAGACTACTGGGCAGAAACCCAGCTCTGGGATTGCTCTGCATTTCCTTCAGTTTCTTTCTTTCTGGCAAACTGCTGCCTTGTTAACACTATTGTTATGACATTTGCTTGAGTCAGCTGAGTACTCTCCAGTATTTAATACAGGAGAGAATTCAGTGGGTTATCAGCTACTGAGCAGGCCAGCAAGTGCTCCATCGTCCTTTCCCTATGACATTGGCCACCTCAGTAGGCATCAACTGTGGGTTTAATAGGGCTTAATTTACAGTGGAAAAATAAAATGTGTGTCCCAGATTAAAAAGAAAAAGAAGACAAAAAAATTCAGAAAACACAGATGAGGGTGAGCAGTGGCGATGAAGATTTGATAACTGCCATCAGAGTTAGCAATCCTGAAGAAATGAGAGGAAATTTGAAATTTTGTTTGCTGCAGCTCAGAAATACACTGTGATTTCTCCAGTTGCCTTCACCCTTCTTCTTCTGGCTTCCACTCTCAAATCAGCTGCCAGCCAGGAGGGAGAAGGTGAGGAAAGGTACCTATGGATCCTCAGGGTCCAAATCCGTGCTTTTTGGGAGATGTTTACAGGAGATCAGAAATGGGAACTGTTAAGACCGAAGTTACTTTCACTCTGCCCTCCCTCTCGTTCCCTCTGCAGTTATGCACTGAAAAAACTGATTTATTTCCATGCCAAAATCACATCATTTTCCTCAGGGCCTCTGGCCTCCCAAACCCAAGCCTGCTGGTGAGGAAGAGCAGAGATTTCCACCACAAATCCGGTCTGTGCTCAGGACAAAGACACAGGTTTTGTGGAAGAAGAAGTTCTCTTGGGAACAGGACTCATGGTCTCCCCAGGGAGCAGACGACACTTGTTAAACTTGCAGCTGGTAAAATAAGGGCTTCTCACTCTTGCATGAACATAGAGAAGATAATGGGGGAAGTTGATTAAGAGCAGCAGTAGCTGTGGAGCACGCTAAGGCTCCTGTCATTTTCAGAGACAGTTCCACTGCTAGGTCTTACATGGCTGCCGTCCAAGGTTGGGGCTGATGCAATCACTGAGCAATCTCGGTCACTAAAACAGAACAGGAAACCAGTATGAGTGGGCCCTTTTTTTTTTTTTTTTCCAGACAAATAAAAAATAAGAAAAAAAAAATCGACATCCACACGCTCAATGGCCTTCTCTTGAGAAACACATATGGAGTTCTCCCAGCTGAAAAGTCAACGATTTGCAGAAGTCTGCAACACAACCAGCATGGATTTCCTATTCCTGAAGTCACAGGAAAGGCAGCTCTGCACTGTGGGGTCACACCAAAATCTCGCTGTTGTGCCAATCTTTATCAGAGGGGAGGAGAGGGGCTTTCCATTGTCCGGGCTGGCTTGTTTGTCAGGGGACCAAAGTCTGTTTGTACAGCTATACAAATAGCCATGTRTGAACTCACAGTAAGACATTTTCACGGATCGCTTTTTACAGGGGACCTTGCAAAAGCTGTTTTTTGCTTTCCCTTGTTTTTAATTGGATTTACACACTTTTGCTTCCTTGTGAAGTATGAATATATATATATGTGTACATAACGGCTATCCATAGCTATATGTTGCATAACTGTTTTATGCTTGAAATTAAGGAGGTGTTCTGACTCATAACAATAAAGGCTTTTTTTCTCCAAAATATAAACCAGTAACTGTAAATTAATAGAGACTTTCTCACTCTCTCTCACAAACACAAAAGAGCAAATGTAGACTTAACTATTTATATAACTAAACTTAAAATTTCTTATGCTTTATTTGTCCGTCTCTGGGTTTGTATAAAATGGTCATTGCACCGGTTCTCTAGTATCACAGATTCTTCAGATTGGCTGGGATTGTGAATTCTAGTATAATGCAAAATATTCCAGTCCCAAGCCACATTAAAATATAACATAATAAAATGAAACAAAACAAAACAAAACAAAACAAAATAAAATAAAATAAAATATTCTCTTGGTTGAACATCTCCAGCACATGCATGAAAGAGAGAACACAGAAAACTCACCCTAAAATAACTTATGCACCTGTCTTTTATCTAAAGGCAAAGTCCTTTCCTATTTACTCATCAGCCACTTTTCGCCAGGTATGCTATTGATCCTTCAGCTGACCCACAGTCCTCTTCAGCGTGTGGAAAGCACAGTCTGGGAYTGATGTATGTGTAAGAAGGAACTAGTGAACCCTGAACTCAGGGAGACAGACTTGCTTTATTTTGAATATATGCTATCTCTCCTTTCAGTAGCTTCATTTGAACTTTGTAGGCTTTCACAGTATTTTGAGCACCAGCAGTAGTTTTTGTTCTTTGGCTTGAAGTGCTTCCAAAAGGCTTTTTCCCCTTAATCTGCCTAAATACTAACAAGACCAAACTCTTCTTTCACTTTCCTCCAGCACTCTTTCACCTCTGCCTGGCAGAAGGGTACAAAGGACAGCTTCACAAAGCACATTTTACAAATAAGCACCGTGGTGATATCCTCTTTGCCAAGTTACAGCGAATTGTGACAAACACAAAAGGCAATATTTCACTTCTGACATTTCAGAAAATTAGATTTTGAAATCCTTTTTCAAGAGCAGACCATGAAGTGTGGGTCTAATTTGAAAAGTTCCTCTTGACAGCAGGATAACTTCTCTTTAGCATCAATGTAAATTTAAACTATACTTTTTTTCTTTACCATAATCTAGGTCATGAATTAAAAAGTTAATCTGGGCTTTAGTTGCTTTTGCCATGAAAAATTGCCCTTTTTGTCTGTATTTCTTTAAATGTTCTGCATTTAGTGCTCCTAAGTGTATCTGCTGAAAAAAAAAATCTATTTAAAAGAGGAAAACCAATATATCTATGGGTTTTTCTCCTCTCACTGAGGTGCCTGGATTTTGGGGGGATTAAGCAACCAGCCTTAGTTTTTTCTTATGGGTTCCTCCCTCATTTTCCCAATGGGTAGGCTCAATTCTGTGATTTGCTTAACACAGTGTCAAAAAAAAAGAAAAAAAAAAAAGAAAAAAAAAGAAAAAAAAAGAAAAAAAAGAATTTAGGATTTGTGAAAAATGTACAAAACCAGCACTGCTTCTGGGAATTTAATATGTTGCAAAAGTGACTTATATAAGACAGTATGTTTTTTTTTAGGTCAAGCAATAATTGCATTATACTACTGACATAATATTTCACCCTACTGTAATAATGCATCCTGTTTTTTTGCTCAACTACCTTTTTCAGAATCTCAGAACTTTTGGCACCTTTAAGAAATGTAGGTCAAATTTAATAAATAAACCAACTAGAGCCTTGCTGAGAGAAAAAGCCATTGGACAGGTCATGGCCAGGAGGGGAGGAGATGTCTGAGTATGCAGGTGGATCTCTCATGCCAGGTGAAAGCAAAGAACTGCTGGAAATGAGGAATAAAACAACTTGGCCTAAATCATACAGGRTATTTGGGGTACTACCATTGTACCCAAACATCCTGACACTCTGTCTAGAGTCTTATTCTCAAATCCATCCTTTGTGTTTTTTTTTTTTCTTTCAATTTCATTATAAAAACCAAAGACAACCCAATTTTTCCTTGCTACCAACTGTAACAAATACACGTTACCTACAAAAATTAACATATTTCACATATTTTGATCTTTCCCAACTTCTCCATTCTTCTGGACTGTAATGAACGTAATTGACTCTTTAGGGCATTCTTTTCTTCCCCTTTTCATGGGAGCAAAAGATAAGAATAAGATAAAAAAGGCAAGGGGCATCTTGAACATATCAGTGGCAAAAGCTAAAATTTTAACTAGCTGAGAAGAATAAGAATAAATGTTACACATCCAGTTCTGTGGATTTGGGAGCATATAATGAAATCGAGGAAAACCAGCCTTTTATGCAGGCAAAATTTAGGGAAGTAATTTATAACTATTACTGACCCTCATTCCTTGCATTTCCTGACTTGTTAAATGGAGATACTCTAATGTTTCAGACGATTACACAATTATACTAAAAATGTTTCACAAACAAAAGGAGAAAAAAATCACATACCATGTACAACCACAGCTAGCCATGTGCCTATCTGCCACTGGCAGCTTTCCTTGTTCTGATCAGCAAATTAAATCTAAAACATTCACTTCACCCAGTAACTCAGAGAAACATGATACACAAGAAAGCTTCTCCTCTCCCAAGCCTGGGAGAAAGCTCTGCTCTGACTTCCATCACACTCAAGCAAGTTTAGGTCAGCTCCACTGGCTGATCAGAAGCTGTCCTACTTTTTTTGATCCCTTAGTTTTAATGTTCAAGGATGAAATTCAAAGAGAAAGGGGGAAAGGAGACAGGATATGAGTGTCAGGTGAGTTTTGTTTTTATTGTAAAGAAGCGGCTCAGTTACACCACATTTCAGTGTCAGGAGCTGCAGTACCTCCCCAGGCAGCAGGCAGAGCATCTACTGTCCTGTTACAGAGGAGTAAAATCTGGATGACTTTTGTAGCAGCTCAGTTAATGTATGCTGATCTCTTCTTTCTGCAGAAATTTAGCCATGGAGCTCTGACCCTTTGCAGCCATCAGCTTTTTAGGCAGCTATTTGGATGAACAATGTGCCTTTTTGTATTGTCAGGGATAGGTACCGTACCCAGCCTAGACACAGCAGTCGTAGCAGGAATCTTCCCTCTTGCTAACCCAATTTTGCAGAAAACTACCTCCAGCAAAATGATTCGAAAGAAGACGACTTAGCTGCCCTCTCAGCGGCTTAGGTGCAGAGGGGAATATTGATGCCTTCAGAAGGGGACTTGCTGGATGTCCCCAAAGCCCTGCTGATGGTACTTGGTTCGGACACACCCTGCCCAGATTATATGGTTTACACATCGTACCTACAGAAAAAAGATGAAAGTATAACAAAATGTGAACATAAAGGATGTTTTCATTTATTTAGTCAACACATCTTGGAAGGAGCATGCATCTGCCCTTGCTAATATGTGAGCACATGTCCTGCTATGTATTTTTATGATGTAGGTCACATTTCCAGGACATTCATGCTCGATTTTGACTTGACTTCTGAATGAGGAAGATTAATTTTCAGTCATATCGGGATATGGTTTAAAAACACCTCTGCACTGTTCTGGTTCAGCCTGTGGTCCCAGCAGTGATCCTCCTGCCACCTCTGACAGCAGCCCAGCCTGCAACCCTGCTGTGAAAGCCAAGGCTGGGGCCATACCTCTGCTCTCCCCTCTTCAGGGTGGCGGGGCAGAGAGCTTTGGCAGCCAGTGCCATCCACGCCTGGGCATCTCTCTTAGCTTTGCTTCTTCTACATGCACTGGGCATGCCTGTTGTGTCTGTCTCTGGCTTGGTGAGGTAGAAGAAATAAATAGCAGGTTTGAAAGAGCCAGTGCCCATGGCACTCTAAGCCTCAGCTGGAAGCCCAAGTCTGAGATCTAATTCCCCACCTGCTCATGCTGTTCCTGGGCTTGGACACTGTTTAGTCCTGCACCCGGAGCCCACTGGCCTCTGCCATCCAAACGGCGAGGCAGGCTCCTCCTCAAGGTTATACACAGCATTGGGGGTGCCAAGGCTGGCCCCTACCAAGCATCTCAGTCTTGGGCTGCTAGCTCTCCTTGCTACCACCAGCAGCAGTTTCTTAAATAAATTTGGGGCTGGCTCCCATTTCACAGGCTTTTACATTTCTGCCTGAGCAGTGACAAATAAATAAATAGTCATCAGAGATCATTAAGAATTGCAACATAATGTAATGGAAAGCTAAATTTCCAAACACCTCCCCTTTCTTTGGTGACTTCAGTAAAGCTTGTTGGCTTCAGTGAGTACACTGCAGGTGTACATTTAGGCAGCAAGTCCAGCTTCAGTTTCTGTGGAGAAGAGTAGCAGCATTTACTTGTACATTATTCCATAAATATCTGCCATAGGTTTGCTGCATGCATTCTCCACTGAGACACCAAAAAGTGTTGACTTACTGTGGCAGCATCAATGCCTCTGACCTGGGTCACCTGTGGGATGTTAATATACTCTAAGACACAGAATCTTGCAGCCAGAATCTGCTAAACCTCCAGCATCTCTGTACTGCTGTTGCTGTAGCTTGAAGCAGCATCAAGGAAGCTTTGGAACAACAAAGTTTGAAAAAAAAAAAAATGGTTTTCCCTCTATCCTATGGTTAGAAAAGTTGTATTCCGCATCTGTGATTATCCTCTATGTGACTATTCAGAAATAGCAGCCTGTACGGAGAGGAACACAAAGTGCTCTGCAGAATATTCCCACCTCGGTAACACACCCCTGCGTGTGCGTAAAAGATCACATGCCCCTTTGAAAATATTATCCGTGACAACATTCTGCATCTTCAGTGACAGCTTTCACGTCTGTAATTTCTATCTTTTTGCTTCCAGGGTCTTGCTGTGTCTGTTTGCAAAGCACCACTTAGCCTAGCGATGGGACAGAGTCAGGGACGTTGGAGGGAAGCATGCACGCCTCCAGCAGCGGCGTACGTACAGTCCTGGTGCCATCCAGCGGGCAGCTGTGCTCTCCACTGTGGAAGCAAGCTTTCATGAAGAACTGTGAAATTGCCAGTCCTGCTTTCTGAGACCCCCTTCTACCGCCCAGACAGGTACTAGCAGTTCAGAAGCAAACACGTTATCTTCTGAGACATTCTGGCGGGACTCTCTTTGGGATACTGAGAGCCACTCACCTCTTGACATCACAGCCTTTACTCAACTGTCTCCAAAACCAACTTGTCTCGATACAAGTCCAGGTTTCTATCCAGCTTTTTAACCTACCGCCTAGTCTATCATTTTGCAAGGAAATACACCAGCAAAAGCAGTGCTGTTCAAGCCGTATTTTAAGGTTAAGTTTTTATAAAGTCAGCGTGTTCTCAGTTGGCAGTTCAGAGCTAGTCAGGAACACCTTGCTCTACCCAGCTACATCAGCCTCATGGCATTAGACCCTGGAAGGCAAGATGAAATGTTTTGTGCTGACCACCACAGTTTATTGCCAAGAACAAGGCTTATCTCATTTGCATCCTTTCTGAAGTGATTATTGCAGTCAGAAGCCTGACACCACTCCACCCCTTATGGACTTTCTGATTTACTGCAACACACTCTTCTCTTCCCACTCCCTGCGAGTCAAGAGCTTATCTGGGAAAACATATGCCTTGAAAACATGGGGCCCCTATTCTCTGTTCCAGCTAAATTCCACTTATGACTAGAAGGGAGGGGGAAAGATTATTTTAAATCATCTTTAAGCTCCCCATATTTCACAGTAGGCAGAGGGCTAGCTTCACTTCTGATAGGAATTAAAGCACCTTAAGGTATTGTGATATAAGACCAGCTATTTAGGAATGCTAACACCCTTCTGGCACACAGGAATAGGCAGAGAAGGYCTTCGGCTTCTCTGTCATAACATGTATCTCTGAGGTTAAAAGAACACAGAGAAAAAATACACCTTCTAAGGATATTAATTTTACTCTTATTACTTATTCCTCTTTACAGTCTGCAGATAGCCCTTCTGCCATGGGGGTTATAGTAGAAATAAAGGCTGGCTTAATTGTATTTACAGTGCTCTTAAGGAATAAATAACCCTATCTGCAGCTCAGATATCTGAAAGTGCCCTCTCTAAGGAGTCAGACAGGCAGGATCCCCTACACAGAGCAGTCCAAGACCATATAAAAGCAAGATAATGTGTATAAGGTACAGAAGAATGCAGCTATGAGCTTAGGAAAACACTCCTCATGCAAATGCAGATAAAGAAAAAGACATTCCTTCCTTTTCTGCAGTCCTGAGTGTTGTGCCCCCGCCTGCAAAGACGACCCACAAACACCATTTCTGTGGCTATGTACATCCCCTACCCTCACTCATGGGTGCGACTCTTCACCTCTATCACCTAACACAGAACCATCTCCTGCCTACATGGTCTTCCACTGCAAAGTCCTCAGTGAAAAGAAGCTAAGACCCCTGAACACAGCCCTAGATTCTTAGAAAGAAGCACGCTACTCGTTAGTGGTTAGAAAAAAGAAAATAAAGCATTTCTCATACCTTAGCATTCGGAGAGCCAGCCAGGCCTTGCCAAAGTCCAAGTTTATCTAGTTATGGAGAGTCCTTAAATGGCAATAGAGGAAATATGGGTAGGAAAACCTATGCAGAGGAATCCGCTCATACCCATAATGTTGTGCTTTATTTGGGATTACAGAGGACTAAAATACTGGGATAAACTTGTGGAGGGGTAGTGGTGTAAGAAAAGCCCCTTGTGTTTTTTTGGGGAAAAGGAACCATCAGCAATACAAAAACTCAGGTTAAAAGTCATGAAACACAAAAGCAAAACTTTGGGGCTAGAGCTGTGTTTCGATCTCCCCATCCCACTGTTTTTTGTGGTAGTGTGCAAGTGGGGATGCCCAGGGTGCCCTGGCAGAAGCTCTTCAGCATCCCTGCATCAGTGAAAGGAGAGGAGGGAGAATTTCCCAGAGGAACTCTGAAGGCAAGCGTATACATGTGGGTGTACGCATGGAGGTGAAGGAGCTGAGGATAAGAAGGAAAAAAGCAGATACAGATCTTCGTCCAGTGCAGTCATTAAAGAGAGACTGGACGAAGTATCACCTTCCTCCTCCCTCTTTACTTTTCAGTGACAGTGGTCGGAATTGGCCTAATTTCTGGTTTCCTTGCAAACCCTTTAGTGAGCATGTTTATTGTAACAGCTGGAGTGCAAATAGCGTAACTAAAGAAAAGCCTGTGCATAAAGAGGTTTTGATAGTTCAGAGGGATTTAAGAGACGTGTGTGTATGTAGATTTACATGCTTGTGCATGTGCCTGCATGTATCTGTGCGCAGATGTGCACTCATTTTACGGAGGTTTCCAGAGGTTAGAAGTTTTCCTGGGACTGTGCAATAGCTGAAAAGAACAGAAGGTGGCATGTTTTCAACATTTTCACGCAGCAAAAAAGTCCAGTAAAGGAAATTCAGGAAGGAGCTACAGTAAAAGGAAAACAAGAAGGTAATAAAGTAAAAGGATACAGAAGGAAGAAGACAGCTAAGCCCAGACCATATCCAATTTGATATATCTCTGCTGTTAATGATTGTATTAACACTGAAGGCTATTTGTTTTCCCCATTTTTGCAATGTAATTCACTGATGCCATAAGGGCTGATTTTACTAGACTCTGAAAAATGCCTGGTCACCTGTGATGCATTTCATTTTCAGTACTTTAACATTTTATGAAAATTGTAAAATGCAGGTGTGTATTTTTTTCTGGTTTTTGTTTGTTTGTTTGTTTGTGTTTTTTGTTTGTTGCTGTTGTTGTTGTTGTTTTCTTAATGATAAAATTCACACAGTGTGACCAGTTTATCAAGATCTATATCAGGAAGATTAACGTGGCCCTGACAGTTTCCCTTTAAAGTGCAGGTACATGGGAGAGAGCACCAGGCAAAAAGGAGAATGAATTTACATTTGCCAGAAAATTATGAAGCAAAAACCCAAAAGAAATAAATTAGAGAAGATGACAGACCTGTTTGTTCTCAAGTCATTAAATTAAGAACTTTCTGAATATTCAACCTGGCTTTGTGAAACTGTTACCACAAACAGGCGCCTTTTAATCTGCAGGCACCCTCTTGGCCTGCCTACTTTTCCTGAAAGCACACATTTATCGCTTTTTTCCAACCCACCAACCTGTTTTAAGCAACAGGTTCACCTCACACTGTGTGACAGCGGCAAGGAAAAGACCCGTTTGCAGCCAACGTTGGTGACTCACCGGCTAGGATGTTCCTTGCGTCTTGAGCTCTCCTTTTCACTTTATTCTACGACTAATTGCCACAGCTCGTTTAATGAGAAGCAGACCGAACGTTAGATTTGAATGCTCCAGAGGGACGGTGAGGGCTGGTCTGAGCTGGACCAAAGTGACGTCTCCTGCCCTGACCGGGGGTGCCAGAAGCCACCGAGGAGTTAAGGCCCGCGTCCACGGGCACTCATGTGGGAATAAAGCGGCACCTTTGTTGCCCCTTTGAGAAATCTTGGACTGCGTCCAACAGCAGACGGTTCTTCTTTGTTTAGCAGCCAAATTCCCTCATTCCCTGGGCAGCTGATTAGCTTTCAACTTCATACCTTCACCAAATGAAAAAGACTCTCTTAAAACGTCTGGGGACCGGGGAGAGAGGCTTCACGTGGCCCAGACGCTGGCAGCATCCCCTGTCACTGGCCCTTGGAGGCACATGCTGCCTTCCCCCTCTTTGGGGGCACTTCCAGGCCACTCCACTAACGAGCCACCAAAACCAGCTCACGGCAGTCGCAGAAGGGGAGCCGAGAGACCAGCAGCCCCGGAGAGAGGCGCAAGGAGAAGCTGCTGCCATGGCTATCGTTTTCTAGCCTCCGTTTTCAGGAGGGTGAAATCCTGTTACTGCAGCATCTTGACATAAAATAAATAGGAGAGGCACTGAAACATGGACTTTTGGAGAACTTCTGTCATTTAGCTTCTCTTTTTCTCAATGCATTTACTTGCTGCTCTCCAAACACAAGGTATTTGGGAGGAATGGTTGTGCTGCTGCCTGGCATCCTGCAGCAGACCAGGACTGAAAAGCTCAAGCTGGAAGTAGAGATGGCAGCTGCTGGTCCCAGGAGCTGTGACTGCTGAAGTCACCATCTGGGAGACGGTCCTGAATGCCACCAGTTTGCTTATTTTGGACTCCAGCAGAGCGTATCAAATCAGTCTTCCTGACCCCAAGCACTGGGAGGTGCATTCTCGGGTTTTGGCTGTGGGTCTGGCTGCAGTGATTCCTTCCAGGCAAAACCACCTTGAATTCTGCTTCCCAGCTTGTAACACTTCATCCTTGTGATCTGATCTGAGGAATTACATATAAATAAAAAATTGTATTATATGATACAAAAATAGAAACACACACATAAAGTAYGTACTATTTACATATATTGATGTCTATTACATACTATATAAAATGCACAAACATATTATATATAACTATATGTAAAGTTTAAAATATATATTACATAATAAAATCTATATAAAATTTATATAATAACAAAAACATATTCTCTGTGTGTGAGTTTGTGTGCACACACGTGCACTTGTTGCAGTCATGCTTTGAAACCAATCATTTTGTTGGCAAATAAAACTTCTCAGCCACTTAATGAGGAGACTGGGGTAACACATATTACCACAGCTGACAGTTCCAGATGGGAACTACAGGCAATGCCTAAATCCTGCAAGAATTTTTTTGAATTGTTGGCATCACGCTTACCATTCCTAATGATGTTATGGATGTCAAAGGCACAGTTCCTGAGGAAACTGAAATTTCCTGGGGGAGAAGTATCTCCCCGGCACCTTCATTTTGAGAACCAAATTGGAAAGCAAAATCCAAGCTGCAGCACACCAAGCCAAAAGAGCTCAGGCAGAAGCTGTTATTGGTGGTCCTGTTCTGAGCGCAGTGTTGCAGGTAGGAAAATCACCACAGCTGAGGAAATAGTAATAAATGGGTGCAGCAACTGTTGCAGGAGGTGTGCGCACAAACCTCTGCAGGCTAATGTCTGATAACAGAATCTGAGTTTCCTGGACAAGCTGTCTAACTGTATAACCAGTTCAGAAAGAACCTGTCAGCAAGAGAGAGCAGTTACTGAATTGCTCACATTTAGCCTGGCTACATGAAAGCAAGAAGTAGGTTCTGCCTCTGAAACTCATCTTTTCTGAGATGTCAGTCTGGCTAAAAACATTTACGTTAGCAATGAAACAGTTGCAGCCACGCACCACTCTGGGTACTTCCTGCAGGCGGGTTTAGGTGCCAGGGCACAGCCTGCTGTGTTGAAAATCACTGCCGATGAACCAAGCTTTTCCCATAACCAAATGTGGCATGTAGACCCTTAATCAGCAGTGAGAATTGCACTCCTCTGTTGCACTTCTGTTCAGCAACTTTTAGATGTTTGTGCCCATCATGATACAGTCCATAAATGGGTTTTTTTTGGACCTTGTTACTAAAGTTCACCTAAGTTAGGATCTGAGTGGAGTTTAGGTGAAGTGAACATGGTCTGCTGAGACTTTTGTCTCTGAAGTCTAGGAAGACATGACATAAATGAGCACATCCCCTGTGCAGCATGGTGAGTTAGTGGTTGATATTACAACCTGAGATGGAAGAAGTCTCCCGGGGAGAGGGCAGAGGAGCCCTGAGAGTGCCTGTGCTGTGCTGCATGCTCTGATGATTAGGGTTGCACGGGATATTGAGGGCATCGTGTGGCACCTCTGCTAAGTCCTGGGTGCATGAAAGTTGCTGTATGTGTGATGCATGGGCAGCTGCTGATGCCCATTAAGCCATTATAAATCTCTCTCCAGCTGATACTCTTTGAGGGTGGATACAAATCTTTCCCCTCCTCCTGCTGGGAGAGAGTGTTTCAAGATCCTGACAATGGGAGGCCAGGAATCCTGCCTCCAGGAGACTGTGTAAGGCACACCGTTGATGAGATGGTCTGTGGCACTGTTGTGTGATGCTGCTATGAGATGTGGGCACAGGAGGACACCTCCTATGAAGCCAACCTCCTGACGTATCAATGTCATTTTGTCCCCAAAGACAGAGGCTTTTGTTGTTCTGAACGATTAGCCAGATCCTACTCCAGGCTCTGTTTCACAGACTTGACAATACTGGGGACCAGTCCCTGTGGGGCACAGTAGCTTGCTGTATTGAAATCCAAGTCTCTTGCCAAGAAATGCAAGAGAAGCCCAGCCACATCCCCATGAGCTACTACTTTTAAAGAATTTGGTATTTATGTTTCTTTCTTGCCAAGATCATTTTGGTGCCATTAGAAACATAAGAAAAAAATACATCAGTGAAAAAGACACTTGATAGCCCAAGAAATATTCTTTTAACCTTTTGTTACAAACAGCAGAGAATAAATGGAGCGCGTTTATAAGGTAAATAAAATCATCAACAGTATCTTTTACCTCTGCCCCCACCTTCCTCTCTCCAGATGCTTTACCTCATTCTGTCCAGATCATATGCCTTTACTGGATATGTGCCAGGAAAAGGCTATTGACTCATGCTACCATTTCAAGCAGTCCTCAGCAGGAGGTCTAGGCATATGTGAGGTGCAGGTAAGCCAGCTGTTAGAGACCTAGGGTGCTGACAAATGGAAACTTTCATTCCCTCTTACCCCAAGAAAAAAAAACCACATTATGTTTTTTGTACTTTACATTATCAATTCCAAGCCTGGGACTGGCAGCACTTTGTACAACTGTTAGGGCATGATAGTGGCTCTGCTGGGTTGGGTGATCTGCCTCTGACAGTGCCCAGTAGTGGAGTTGTAGGGAAGAGAAAGGAAAGAGAAGATGAACAGCTTGATCCTTCTCCTGAATCCTCCCAGCTTTTTCTAGTCCAGGCTTTCTGAACTAGCTGTTGAAACAAATAGCTGATTGTAATGGACTTTTCTTCCATGAATTTCACTTCTTTTTTAGTTTGGCATATACACCATCTTTTAGTAATGAGTCTTGCAATTTTAATTTTAGGTCAGATGATAGGTATTGTCTGCTTTGTTTCATCCTTGTAGCCAGCAAATTTTGTTGGGTGGAACCTCTAAAATATAACAAGAAACACTGAGTATTGTTCCCTGCTCACCATCTCTGTAACATTCAGGATTTAATGCACCTCTGTAATACTCTCCCTTGGGTATTTCTTTCTGAGGCTGAAGAGTAAAAGAGACTTACCTATTTAACCTCTCCTTATGGGGAAGACATTCCTTACCTTTTATCATTCTTTTTGTCATTTGCTGTCTCATTTAGTTCCATTATATGCTTTATTGGAAGGGAATGCAAGAGGGACAAAAGCAGAAATTAATATATTATTAAAGAGGTGGGTACATCATGCACTTATCCAGAATGCCTCCTCTTGTCTTCCATGGCAACTGAGTTACAGCTTTTGCTACAAAAATGGTCAAAAAGGCACTAAAGATGACATTGTTACACCTGATCTTCCAGTTGCACTGGTTTAACTGGAGCACTTTAACTCGTGCAGCTACAGATTCATGCTTTACATGTAAACTTACACTCAGGAAAACTTGTATAATGAAAATGCAGGTAACAGGAGATAGCAGGAATCCAGCGCATGTTTGAGCATTGGACATGAAATGAAACAAGATGTATCATTTAAGAATCTTCCAGCTGTTCCCTTCATTTTTACTGGAAGTCAGTGGTTACTTACCAAAGCAACAGTAGTGCAAGATAAATTCTGAATGGATTATCTCTTGAGATAAATAATAAGAAAACCAAAACTCAAACAGCAAGGTCCTGCATCTGGGTTGGGGCAACCCCCAGTATCAATACAGGCTGGGCGATGAAGGGATTGAGAGCAGCCCTGCCGAGAAGAACTTGGGGGTACCGGTGGATGAAAAACCGGACATGAGCTGGCAATGTGTGCTCGCAGCCCAGAAGGCCAACCGTATCCTGGGCTGCATCAAAAGAAGCGAGGCCAGCAGGTCGAGGGAGGTGATTCTGCCCCTCTGCTCTGGTGAGACCCCAGCTGCAGTACTGCGTCCAGCTCTGGAGCCCTCAGCACAAGAAAGACATGGACCTGTTGGAGCGGGTCCAGAGGAGGGCCACAAAAATGATCAGGGGGATGGAACGCCTCTCCTATGGAGAAAGGCTGAGAGAGTTGGGGTTCAGCCTAGAGAAGAGAAGGCTTCGGGGAGACCTTATTGCAGCCTATCAGTACTTAAAGGGGGCCTATTTTTAGCAGGGCCTGTTGCGACAGGACAAGGGGGAATGGTTTTAAACTAAAAAGAGGGTAGATTTACACTAGATATAAGGAAGAAATTCTTCACTGTGAGGGTGGTGATACACTGTAACCCGGAGTTGCCCGGAGAGGTGGTAGATGCCCCATCCCTGGAGACATTCAAGGTCAGGTTGGATGGGGCTCTGAGCAACCTGATCTAGTTGAAGATGTCCCTGCCCATGGCAGGGGAGTTGGACTAGATGACCTTTAAAGGTCCCTTCCAATCCAAACTATTCTATGATTCTATGATTCTATGAATCGCTTGAGAGTAATTTACTGAACAGCTTTCAAAGCTAAAGCATTCAGTGGTAGGAGCTGAATTCTTTTGGGGTAGGAGCTGAGTCATTCTTTCAAAAGACAGTGAGGATGCATTAAAAAAACCTGACTCCTATAAATACTGAAATGTAACTATGCTTGGGCTGTGAAGAGAAAGTCATCCTGGACCTGCTGGAACATGCTTGGACACCTTAGTAGTATCAGAATTCCACTAAGTGCCAAAATGAACGTGGACATGACTTGATCGCTGTGGACAATCTTGCAGTGGGAAATTAATGCCCTTTGATTTATTGATAGTGCTATAGTCCTGTGACCAGATTCTTTATTCATTTACATCATATATAGCTATTTATATAGCTATATATAAATATAGCTAGTTACCAGGAAGACCGAGTGGATGAAGCCCTCCATAGGCATATAGGAGCAGCCTCACGTTCACAAGCCCTGGTCCTCATGGGGGACTTGAACCACCCTGATATCTGTTGGAGGGACAACACGGCAGGGCATAAGCAATCCGGGAGGTTCCTGGAATGCATTGATGATAACTTCCTTCTCCAAGTGGTAGAGGAGCCAACGAGGAGAGGTGCTATGCTGGACCTTGTTCTCACCAACAAGGAGAGGCTGGTGAAGAATGTGATGCTCAAGGGCAGCCTTGGCTGCAGTGACCATGAAATGGTGGAGTTCAAGAGCCTTAGGGCACCGAGGAGGGCGCACAGCAAGCTCACTACCCTGGCCTTCAGGAGAGCAGACTTGGGCCTCTTCAGGGATCTGCTTGGTAGAGTACCATGGGATAAAGCCCTGGAGGGAAGAGGGGCCCAAGAAGGCTGGTTAATATTTAAGGATCACCTCCTCCAAGCTCAGGAGCGACGCATCCCAACAAAGAGGAAGTCAGGCAAAAATGCCAGGAGGCCTGCATGGATGAACAAGGAGCTCCTGGACAAACTCAAACACAAAAAGGAAGCCTACAGAGGGTGGAAGAGGGGACAGGTAGCCTGGGAGGAATACAGAGAAATTGTCCAAGCAGCCAGGGATCAGGTTAGGAAAGCTAAAGCCCTGATAGAATTAAATCTGGCCAGGGACATCAAGGGCAACAAGAAAAGCTTCTTCAGGTACGTCGGGGATAAAAGGAAGATGAGGGAGAATGTGGGCCCTCTCCGGAACGAAACAGGAGACCTGGTTACCCGGGATACGGAGAACGTGGAGGTACTCAATGACTTTTTTGCCTCAGTCTTCACCGGCAAGTGCTCGAGCCTCRCCGCCMAAGCCGCAGRAGGCAAAGGCRGGGACTGGGAGAATGAAGAGCTGCCCACTGTAGGAGAAGATCAGGTTCGAGACCATCTAAGGAACCTGAAGGTGCACAAGTCCATGGGACCCGATGAGATCCATCCACGGGTCTTGAAGGAACTGGTGGATGAAGTTGCTAAGCCGCTATCCATCATATTTGAGAAGTCATGGCAGTCTGGTGAAGTTCCCACTGACTGGAAAAGGGGAAACATAACCCCCATTTTTAAAAAGGGGAAAAAGGAAGACCTGGGGAACTATAGGCCAGTCAGTCTCACCTCTGTGCCTGGGAAGATCATGGAACAGATCCTCCTGGAAGCTATGCTAAGGCACATGGAGGACAGGGAGGTGATTCGAGACAGCCAGCATGGCTTCACCAAGGGCAAGTCCTGCCTGACCAACCTCGTGGCCTTCTACAACGGAGTGACTACATCAGTGGACATGGGGAGGGCTACAGATGTCATCTATCTGGACCTCTGTAAGGCCTTTGAGACGATCTCCCACAACATCCTTCTCTCTAAACTGGAGAGATATGGATTTGATGGGTGGACTGTCCAGTGGGTGAGGAATTGGTGGGATGGTCGCATCCAGAGGGTAGTGGTCAACGGCTCAATGTCCAGATGGAGGTCAGTGACGAGTGGCGTCCCGCAGGGGTCTGTACTGGGACCAGTACTGTTTAATATCTTCATCAATGACATAGTCGGTGGGATCGAGTGCACCCTCAGCAAGTTTGCAGATGATGCCAAGCTGAGTGGTGTGGTTGACACGCCTGAGGGACGGGATGCCATCCAGAGGGACCTGGACAAGCTGGAGAAGTGGGCCTAGGTTTGACAAGGGCAAGTGCAAGGTCCTGCACCTGGGTCAGGGCAACCCCTGGTATCAATACAGGCTGGGGGATGAAGGGATTGAGAGCAGCCCTGCCGAGAAGGACTTGGGGGTACTGGTGGATGAAAAGCTGGACATGAGCTGACAATGTGTGCTCGCAGCCCAGAAGGCCAACCGTATCCTGGGCTGCATCCAAAGCCAGCAGGTCGAGGGAGGGGATTCTGCCCCTCTACTCCGCTCTGGTGAGACCCCACCTGGAGTACTGCGTCCAGCTCTGGAGCCCTCAGCACAAGAAAGACATGGACCTGTTGGAGCGGGTCCAGAGGAGGGCCACAAAAATGATCAGGGGGATGGAATGCCTCTGCTATGAAGAAAGGCTGAGAGAGTTGGGGTTGTTCAGCCTGGAGAAGAGAAGGCTCCGGGGAGACCTTATTGCGGCCTATCAGTACTTAAAGGGGGCTTATAAGAAAGATGGGGACAAACTTTTTAGCAGGGCCTGTTGCGACAGGACAAGGGGGAATGGTTTTAAACTAAAAGGGGGTAGATTCAGACTAGATATAAGGAAGAAATTTTTTACGCTGAGGGTGATGAAACCCTGGCACAGGTTGCCCAGAGAGGTGGTAGATGCCCCATCCCTGGAGACATTCCAAGGTCAGGTTGGACGAGGCTCTGAGCAACCTGATCTAGTTGAAGATGTCCCTGCCCATGGCAGGGGAGTTGGACTAGATGACCTTTAAAGGTCCCTTCCAACCCAAACTATTCTGTTCTGTTCTGTTCTGTTCTGTTCTATTCTATTCTATTCTATTCTATATTGGAGCAGGACAGAGACACTTCCAATCTGATTTGCCCTAGCAGAAATCACAACACAGAGCTTGCAGATACGACATAGGATGGCTCAGCTCAGTCTAAGTAACTGCTAAGAGTATAATCCACTTGAGCAAGTTTAGGTATGAGAAGGGAACAGACATACCAAAGCAGGAATCACTGCCTTCTAGTTTATCCTTCCTTATAGCAGTTGGTAAATATACTGTGTCACTCATGTAAGTAGCCATGAAGTATAGCCTTTCTGACAGTGAAGGAGGTGGTGCTTGCTTAAGTTCACACAGAAATCAGAGGCCAGTGCTGGTCAGTTTATAAAGGGTGGGGTGAGAGGGGAAAGGTTCAGAGTTGCTTTTTCTTTCTGCATCATAGTATGTGTGTATATATATATATATAACAGTTTCACCATAAGTGTCTACATCTCATATATTTCTAACCTGATACATTTGCCACTGGGAAAAAAAATCTAATGTGCTGGCACAAGAAACAACTGACAGCAACATCAGCGCTGCAGGAACAAGAGAACTGCTTCCTGCAGACTCACCTTCACTTGTCAATGGGTCTAGTACAATAAATCGTGCCAGCACACAGAAACATGGCAATCCAACCTACAAAGGACTTGCAGATATCTAGAGATTTCTGATGTTCTGGAATTGAAAGAAAAATCCCTCTCTGAGCCATGAGTGCAACCACAATGATTAAAAAACAACCCCTGGGCAGAACACTTCATGACCAGAAAACAATCAGTTCAGGAACAATGCAGTGAGATTTATTGCAAACACAGTAGTAAGTTTATGTTCTTCCATCGATGTGACAAATCAGTTTTTCTTAACATGGCATTACTGACCCCTCTCCACTGTGTGATATTCATACACAAATTTTAGATCAGTAACCAAAACAGAAGTAGCTTTATTTTTTTCCCAATACAAATGCCAAATATCACAGCTATAGACATAAGCAAAAAATTGTTCCAAATAAATATGCATGGAAAGAGTTTTGACAGCTTGATAACAAATTTAAACACAGTAATTATTGTATAAATGGTTTAACAAATGGTATTACTGCTAGCAGAATAAGCATCTCCAGGGAAAAGAGGATTGAATACATAATCTGGAAATAGATTAAATATATATATAAAATATACTCAGTTTATTGCATGGATAGATAAATATTAACATATTTGTGCACATAACTGGGAACGAGGCACTTATTCAGGTTAGTATAAACAAGGCCACTTGTTAAGTAGAAGGGAAAATGTTAATAAGCCTCCAAAACATCTTGCTGAAATCTAAAACCTTGAAGCCATAATAAAAAAGGCGTGCTGTTACAGATGTATTTATAGGTCACTGAATTGTAAGAAATCCAATTTCTTAAGAATGGGACAAATCTGGCAGGCCTTACTGAAAACATTGGGATTTTTTTCCCAGGCCGAGGACTTTGATATCTGACTCATGAATCTTACTCATGCTTGTCCAGCTTTTCAGTGTTTGCTTTGTGTTTTTCTTTGTTATCACCAGTTTGCACTATTATTTTATATATTGTTAGAAAAACATTAGTCTGATAATCCCCATCAACCTAAACATTTTACAGAGTTGTAATCAGACACTATTCAAAGCAGTGATCAAGTTGTTTACTGGGCTAAATATTTGGTTTGTAGAACACATGGTTTCTGATGTGATTTTATAAAAAGAAATAATGATTAAAAAAAGATTTTGCCTGCAAGCAACTTTAATGATATTTCAGTCTGTAAAAATTCAAAAGCAGAAAAATAGCTCTACTGATAAACACCTAATTTCTGTATTTTATATATATATTTTTAAAAAGATCTTCTCTGCTTATACAAAACAGGCATTTTATAAATATTAAATTGTTCTATTATTTACATGTGTCCCATTTTACTGTAGAATCATTGACTGCTATTATCCAAACATGCAGGTTCTAGGAGACAAATTCCGCATTTCTCATTATCATAGTGATTTCACATATAGGCACAAAGGCATATTCGATCTTAGGTTACATTCGCAACTTAGTTGTGAATTTGAACTAGATATAAAAAGTATCTGTGGGTTAAGTCCTTGATCAATCTTGCACACATAATACATGGATCACAAAACCAGGAACTTCATTAAAAGGGTAAATTAACATCAGGTGACTAGGGAAAAGGTCTAATGCACTGGGCACGTCTTGCTGATAATTGTTTCAGGCTATAACTCAGAATAATTAAAATAAAAGATGACTGCATGATTTTAGTAATGGAGTTTGACCTTTAGGTTGCTGCAAACATCCTTCAATTAAGCAGTCTGAATCAGAATCTTCAGAAAACCTAGAAAAGGTAGGACAGATTCTGACCTGATTCATTTGGTGAAAAACTGATGAAATCTTTTTAAATGAGTGAAGTCATAACAATATAAATCCAGAGCAAGAGATACCAGCATGAGTCCCTCTGTGGGCATATTCACACTGTACCATGAATCATAGCACAGATATTCCTAGGCTAGTAGACCTCAACGTTTCTGAGCCTTTATGGCTCAGAGGACAATTGTGCAGAATTACTAGGTCAGGTCTATCTGTGTTGACAGAACACCACAGACAGGCTAGGAAGCCTTTTGGATGGATTTTTTAGTTCAGAGGCAACATTGTGTGCTTGCAGCCAGGCTGCCTTCAAATTGGATCCTGCTCAGCTAACTCAGATCTCTGCAGCACGGTCCCCAGAATACCAAATGCCAAGTGTATTGCAGCTGAAGATAGTTTGGGGGCTGCCTGCACCCACCACCACAAGATGGTGGAAGAGAACAGGTATTTTAGCAACAGTCTCAACAGCCTGATTCAGGTTTTATATAGTTTATATAGTTTAACTCCATTGACTTGAAAGGACTTATTCGTATATAACACTAGTGTGACAAATGGGACAATCTGTCCTGAAGGTTACATAGCTTTCATAGCCAAGCATTTGGCAGGATATCTTTGGGACAGAACAGGTCCTGTCTGGATAAGAACTGACATGGGACACTGCTGATCCAAACTTCCATAGAACATCATGCTGTCAATGTTACCTAAATCAAGAACGCTGAGAGAAAATTAGAATTACTCTTGCAAAAGTAGTCACTTGTTAAAAAATGCCCAACAATGACCCAGCACATTTGTCAAGATGTGCTATGATTATACAGTAATAAATACTACTTGATTCAATCAAATGTTAATTTTTTCTTCACTTTGTTGCCATTTAATATGGCAACTGGCAATCACATACTGGATTCAGTATCATGATTCCTAGGCTCAGTTCAGGCAGAACCTTGTCCTCTCCATTTTGAATCTAACTCTATCATCTTCTCTAGGTACTGAAATACTAATGCTTGCATTTCCCAGCAGTGGATATGCACTAACAAATATAGTCTACCTTACAACACTATAAACTTAAGAGGACATAAGTGTCCAGTTTCTGTGAAAAACAAAATTCTTTCTGGATTTGTTGCATTCTTTGGCTTTGTATAAACATAAATAAGGAAAAAAAATTCTCAGACTAAATAGCTGAATAAGAATTTGCAGAAAAGAGTATGTATTGCATGCTGTGACATGCAACTGTTTATAATCTTATGCTGTCTAATCTAGCTGTCTTTTGAAAAAGTTCAGTTACACATAAGTAAAAAACAAATAAAAATAAATCACTGGTATAGCTTAAGTGAAATCAGAAGCTTATAGGAGGGAGGATTCATGCCTAAGGCATTTCATCACCTTTCAGACTAATTGTAGACATTGAGTTCTTTGTGATAAACAGTACAAAATTTAATTGAAGAGTGTAAGGATTCCTCCTCTCAAGTATTCTGTGTTTCTGAAGAAACAGATTTCCTCTCATTGCAGACAGGATATATAGCACCTTTGAATAGTTTCTTCTACTTTTTTTAAATGTCAGAAAATACAAAAATAAAACAAAAATCTCTCCCTTACAATGCAGTTCCTTGAATTGCTGCTTAAGATTAGTGCATGATATAAGGACATCAGGATTACCTTTTGTGCAAAGTGGGAGATTCGGTATGGATTCTTCTATTGTTGATAATGGCAGCAAGACTTCAGGACAAAAAATTTCAAGTACACCTAGAAGCGTATGAACTCTTTATTCCTCAAGAGTCACCATGATCTGCTGCTAACAAAGTGCAGTTCAAGTTTTTTTGAGGCACTCCGGAGACTCTGGCTTGAATCCTCCGGTCTTGGAATCAAACCTCTGAGCTGTCGCTGGTGTAATTATATGGTAGCATCATTGGTTCATTGCTGCCCGACTCCTTTGTGGCTTCCTTCTTCTCAGAATTTTGTTTCCATTTTAGCAGCAAAATGATGATTGCAATTAAGCAGATGGCAAGGAAAATGGCAGCAGCTCCACCAATGATTGTGACTACACTGACCCCTGCATTTTGGTTATTCAGTTCCCTGGGGAGAATGCCATTGACCGCAACCTCCCTTTGAGGAACCTGTTTCTTGCTGGTGCGATCTAGTGCTATGTGCTGTATGTTTGTTCCTCGGTTGTTTTCTACTCCAATGTCTTCTGCAAGTTCTGGGTCCTGCTCAACTCCCCTTTTCTGACGTCTCTCTGTGGATGCTCCTGGGCTCCCACCACTAAAGAGCGAGTGATACTGGTGCTCCACGCTTCTTTTGCCGATTCCGCGGTTAGCATTCTCTTTTGAACGTACAGTGTAGATTGTATGGACATACCACTCCCTACCCAAAGACACCTAGAAAGACACAATTTTTCATATTTAAACACACACAAACACAGTCTGGACAGCACTATACACAGAGGAAATCAATCACTGTTCTGAATTGATTGCCTGGACAAATACTTTCAAAATCACGCACAGATAACCCCCCACTATGTGCCCATGTGCACCACAGGAGTCACGTTTTCTGCCAAGATTTTAAGAGGGGGTAGTCTCCATTCCTCTCCATGGCCAGACTCTATGGTTATCATGTGCAGATGAAGAAGCATAGCCTTGGCATTTTTTGGTACTGTTAGTACCAATGGCCATACAAAGAATCTCAGCTGTAGACAGGCTGCAGAAGAGGACCTTCCAGGCCCAACCTGCCAACTAGGCCCTGGCTGTGGCTCTATTTCCATCTTAACATAAGAAAACAATTTTTCACTGTGAGGATGATTGAACATTGGAACAGGGAGGCCATGGAGTCTCCATCCTTGGAGATATTCAAAATCCAACTGGACACGGTCCTGGGCAACCTGCTCTAGGTGACCCTGCTTTGAGCAGGGGGTTGGAACAGACAATCTCCAGAGGTTCCTGAAAACCTCATCCATTCTGCGATTGCGTGATTCCCTGCAGTCTGCGTGAGATGATGCTATCTTCCTTGAATTTGTCTTGTCTTTTCTGGATACATAATAAATTTGGCCTCCACAAGGTCCAGTAGGATTGTCTGAATACTGTCTTAAAGCTACTGGCTGATAATTTCAGCCAAGGCTGGACTTGGTTGCAGCCAAGTTCTGTTATTGTGAGAAATAACACATTTTCTATTTTACTCTTGTTTTTCCAAGTCTTTCTCAGGATATACTGTTGTTTCTTCATATTCTCAGTCTTTTGACAGAATGAGGACCAAAAATCACTGCATTATTGGAAATAGATTCTTCATATAAAAAATGAGATTTCATTTTCATGGGGGCAGACTATGAAACCCTTTTTATACTGGTAAGTAGGTTGTTCTCTTAAATATTCCATTGCTTATAATGGGACCTTTAATATTGAAGTGGCCAGGAGTAGGATTAAAGTCTCCTCAATATTTTTTCTACTAATTTATACACTTGAGTTTTGCATGTAGTTTTGCACATACTAAAGAGACAAATAATGAACAGATAACTCCTGGCTGGGTTATATAGATCAAAGGGATGAATGCACACAGCTGAAGGATTATATTTAATTAAGAAGTAGTTGCATCCTTTAGTTGTTAATTTCTAGGCTTTCCTGTGCTTAGATGTTTCACAATGTGCAAGTTTGCAAGGAAAGAATTGCACAGAAAATGCTGAGTATCAACTAGATTTTGATGAAGTTCACTATAAATGCTTATGATTCTTTTATTTTTTGTCTTTGACAAGTGAGATGGGAAGCAATAAAACAATGCTGTGTAGCAAGAAACTTAACAAGTTCTTAGAAGAAATGCATAAGAATAATTTGTATGATTTCTGTTTAGACTGTGGAATTAAGCAAGAGAAAAGCACAGTATCCCCACAGAAATCTTTTAATAAGTGCTCCAAATTTTATATCTAGAAATTTTTAAGCATTTATAATCCTGTTTGACTGTCACTGGAATCAGAATAAATCTTTCTATTGGCTTCAGTATGACTTACTGTTAACAACACTTCTTGTGCAAGTGTTTCTTTCTTGGTTCAGTACTCTTGCTAATAAGCTACAGAATCATACCTGAAATAGAGGAGTTGAGTCTACTTTAAATCCATCAGAGCCTGGCTGTTTAACTAGAGGAATTGCTTCAGGATCATCTATTGCAAGTTTTGCATTAAAAAGCACATTTCCAAAGCTTGTGGCTTGCGTCTCTGGCTGAGCTTTGTCCTACATGGTCAAGGAGGGAAAAAAAAGTTTGTGAAACACAGATTCATTTTTTCTAGGAAAAACAGTTCCAATATTTATACGCAATGTATAAATTGTGTAATTTACACATGCTATTTTATGCAATCCAGTGTAATATCAAGAGAAAAGACATGAGAAGCAGTTGTGGTCACATCTGACTTGTACGCACTTCTATTTAATCTCTTGTCTGAAGACTTTTTTGTTGAAATATAAGGGGGAAACACTAGAGAACAACCATAGCTACATTTCTAAAATAAAAAGATACATAAATGTGTTCTGAAATAAAAGTAAGAAGTCTATTTCCCAGTTTAAAGAAGCTACCTTTTATTTCTATTAACAGACATTCACATAAATTAGTTTAGATAATTAGATAATCATCTTACTTAAAGTTAACTCTCTAAAAGTTGGACATCAGGTCTGTAGTCATCTAGGCTTACTCTATTATTATTTTCAGAAGGGAAATAATCTCAGATATTCTAAGCCAGCTTTAGAGGTATCTCTCCCTATTGACTACAGAGGCAACCTGGATGACTAACTTTACATTATACACTAAATTTTGGATGGCTAAAGATGAAACTAATACCAGTCCTTAACTTGCATGTCTCCTAAGACTCCCTCTATGGTTATATCCTAATGGATATAGACAATGTAGAGAAAAAGCCTATCTTGGGATTCAAACTTAGGTCAAACTCTAAATGATAAGAGTCCCCAGAAAGATTAAGAATAGAACCAGGAGGGAGAAAGGTAAGATACTGCCTTCATCAGTTCATGTTAGCCTGGCGCTCGAGTCAAAAATTTGGTGCCGTTGGGAACATTTTAAAGGACAGTTGGTTTTGGATAAAAAAGAAGGTAGAAAAAAAAATTAAAAATATATATGTGCATCCTCCCAGAATTAGAACACTTACCACAATCTTAAACCTGTACAGAAGGGATGGAGAATCAGCAAGGCATCCATATTCAGTGTTGGATGGATTATATTTGGGTACATATCCATCAGCTCCTGTGCATAGGAAAACTTTCTCGATGCTACAGTAGAAGGAATCACCCAAATTCTGCACTGGATCCACCATCACCCGACCATATATGATATCACCTGTAAACAGTGCACACAGTTCACATCCTATTGCTGGATACATTTAGCATAGTACTGAGGCTAAGTTAATAAGCCTAGTCAAGAAGCTTAGTACAGTGTATTGTGACTATATTCAAAGACACCTTGCTACCCAGCTTCCTCTGAAGGGGGTTGTCAAAGGCCATGATCAGAGTGCACACTCTTCCATGCCACATAATAGCAGTAGGAGGCCATTTGCTGTTGCTATAACCTGAACCAGTTCAGGGGCTGCTTTAATTCTGGGCTATACTGGGCTCTTCACTCAAAAAGTGACTTAAAGAAACATTATGTACTCCCCTGCACCAGACCAGGGTGTAGGTTTTGGCCTCCTCACAATGCACTTTGTTGAAGAGATGTTCTTTTTTATGTCAGTAGAATCAGGCTGCATAAGAGTTTACTTATACTTGGTCGGACTGCCATACTGTACAAGTGAAATGAACATTATGAAAAGTCACAGAGACATTTTYTGAGACTTGTCTCCCTACTGTGTAATTGCATTTCAGCTGTCTGAAAATGTTTAAGATAAGACATGCTTGCCAGGCCTGTACAAATAACCTGGGCCATTGCTATGCAGGCAAGAAAAGTATACTGTGTGCAGTGGTCAGATACATATGACAGAAAGTGGTTAGGAAGGCTGAGAATCTGGAGAAGGGAAGGAGAAATGTTGCATTGCTTTTACAACAATTTGGAGCAACTGTAGACTTTGAGAGAGAGAGACCAGGTGCCTGCTGTTCAAGAGACTGTGCAAATACATCACAAAAGACAGTCGTGTATTCAAGGTGCTGGCACTCTAATAAATAGGCAAAAGAGGCACATGAGGAAAGCAGAGGAATGAAGTAACTGCCTAGATCCACTGACAGATGTATCAGTTGAATCAATCTTCCCACCCCCAGCCTACTCAGTGGAGGACAGGGGGAAGGGAGAAAGCCTTGATGCTGTGCAAGCACTGTTCAGTAGTAGCCAAAACATTGGCATGTTATCAACACTTTTAGCCACAGATGCAAAGCACGGCACCATAGTGGCTGCTATTAAGAAAGTTAACTCCATCCCAGCCAGACCCAGTACACTCACCCACAACAAAAAGACTGTGTAATATTCACTTATCAACTAGGAATGTTCTTAATATCAGCCAATGTTTATAAAGCGCTCAACTTATGAGAAATGGCACCAGTACTCTAACCCTCAGACATAACAGTTTCAGTGCAGGTTGGCCAACAGCTCTGATGTAAACTGCCAGGTAGGAAAGGCAAATGCAAAAGAACACAAGCAGCAAGCCCAAACCCTTACTCCTATCTTGTTTTGACTGAAACAGGATCCTGATAGCGTAGAACACATATTAAATGTGCATGATCTGTGCACAATTATACCTTCTGAGAAAGCAACATCACTTTCTTGCCCAAAGCCCATTGAGCCATCAGATAGCCACAGTAACTTTTTGGAGAGGAGGAACATCTGGGTGTTCAAGCTGAACTCAGCAGCCACTGGGTCACTGACCTAAAACACAACAGCATAAGGCTCTTCAACAAGTATTTTTTAATGACTCTTAAAACACAGCATGATCTTCTCCCAATGTACATTATTTATCAGCTCCGTACATCTACATGCAATAATACAGTTTCACCAAAAAGATTTCTTTGTACTAGACATATATTGCTATGTATTTTACATGCATACAACTTTTGGGTTATCTGACTCTGTGATATTTGATAGGATTCTAGGTTAGTTTCTTTCCACCACATTTTTCCAAGTCCCAGCCAAGGAAGTGCCCAAGGCAACTTATGTGTGTGGGTAACATGAGGAAAATGTTTCCCTCAATGACTTGTCTCCCTCTGACTCATCACAGCCTGTTTTCTCTATCCCGTTTTCATTCTTACAATCAAGTCCCACCTCTGCTTCTGATCCTCTGCCAATTATTTGAAAGTACACATTGCTGAGGATTTATTTGCAAGTATCAGTTCTTCTGATGTGCTGCAGGATATCAGATCATGCATGTGAAAATGCACCAAACCATTTGAACATCTTTTTATGCTAATATTTATCTTTATATATTTGACACAGTTATCTATGGTTCTTCCTTGATTACATTACAAGAATAAAATAAATCAATACTATCAGCAGCAGGTTCTCATTGGGCCATATAATGTAAGTTAGAAGGCAAACTAAACAGGGACATGGCATAACAAAAGGGAAAAAATATAGTGAACAGAAGAATTGGGGAGAGCCCAAAGTTCAAAAAGATGCAGCGTACCTGAGGAAACAACAAGAAAGACGCACACATTAAAAAAAAAAAAAAAAAAAAAAAAAAAAAAAAAAAAAAAAAAAAAAAAGAAAAAAAGAACAAGAGGCCACTAAAATAAAAATATACTAACATATGTGTATATTTATGTATATATATATGTATACGTGTGTGGAAAGGAAGGAAGGAAAACAGAAAACAAAAACATTCTGGCTGGCTCATGGACAAGGGGCTGATGGAATAAGATATAACAATATCAACAGAAACTACTGCTGCAAGTTATACAGCTGACACATTTATTCTTCTTCAAATCCCTTTTTCATAATAGAGTCCCAAAACTATCAAAGCAACAGGAATTGGCAAGAAGAATGTATGGCTGAAATATTTTTATAAACCCACTGCTACTCTTCAGAAAGAGGAACCTTACCCCCATAGCCTTTTCACAGGAATAATAATTAAAAATATCATTTCCATTCTCTTGGAATGCTTCCTTCTAAATGCCTGGGATTCAGGCTATTGGATTGGGGTCCCACAGCTTCAAGTACCTGACTGGCACAACTGTTTTCCAGCTGTGGTTCTGAAAGAGAATCAAGCATGGCCTCATCAAGCTCTTCTTGGGCAGAGTAAATGTCCACTGAATAAGAAACCAGAAGTGTGTATTCAGCTAAAGGCACTGGACTTCAGCCACACAGTTTACAACAACGGTAAGAGCAATGGCCTGGGTAAATACTATGCATATAGCTATGAATACATCTCTTAGGCATCCTATTTTAAGTTACTATTTTTATTTCAGTTTTATGTGTAAGTCTCAGTGCTGCCAGTGGCTGACACATAGCTGTTATTTATGACAGTAGTTTAAATGTAATTATTTTTATGTGCATTTGAGGCATTTTAAACAAGAGTTCTTGAAAAAATAATCCATGAGGATCTGCTGGGTGAGAAGAGTACTGTCAATTTATTCTGCCTATTTGCCATGCCCATCAACTCTGCATATAGGTGATTTGGGGACAATGCAGATCACTCATGGTAGACATCCCCACCTCTATGGGACCAAAGCCCAGGAGATACTTGGTACCTCAAGAAGCAGAGAGCTCTTGAGATCAGTCCATCCCAGGGCAGCAAGTATCCTGATTATGGAAGTGCTTCTGTCAGGAAATAGTCATGCACATTTAAAGAAAGGAGATGCTGAAGGGACTGGGATAAAGCAGAGCTTGGAGGTTGAATGCTGTTCATGTTCAGGAAATCCCAGAGTGAGACAGTGGTAATACAATCCTCATTAGTGTTCCAGGCTACCTGCTTCCCTCTTCAGGGGCCACAGAGAGAGGAAAAAGGAAATGGGCATATACATGTTAAAGAAGGAAATGTTGAACCAAAATCTCCAGAGGGGAGACACCAAATATATTGTCTTCTTGATGTTTCATTCTTAAAATGGTCCCTCACTCGTGAACAGTGAAAACAATTGTGAAGAAAATTAGAACAAAAAGTTTCCAAGAAAATGAAAAGCCTCATATTAAAAAGCCCAAGAAGATAATTTGGTACAGCAGCTGGAGCACTAGGCTAAGAATTGGGAGAAACAACTCCTGTCCTGCCCCATCATTTCATCATTAGACTTTACAGTCAAAGAAATTTTGGTCCAGTTGTGACACCTGCACTCAGTGACTTCATAGAATCACAGAATGGTTTGGGTTGGAAGGCACCTTTAAAGATCATCTAGCCCAAACCCCCTGCCATGGGCAGGGACATCTTCAACTAGATCAGGTTGCTCAAAGCCCCATCCAACCTAACCTTGAACACTTGCAGGGAGGGGGCATCCACAACTTCTCTGGGCAATCTGTTCCAGTGTCTTACTACCCTCACTGTAAAAAATTTCTTCCTTATGTCCAATCTAAATCTACCCTCTTTCAGTTGCCCCTTGTCCTGTCACTACAGCCCTTGGTAAAAAGTCTCTCTCTGTCTGTCTTATAAGCCCCCTTTATATATTGGGAGGCTGCAATAAGGTCTCCTTGGCTCATTCTCTTCTCCAGGCTGAACAACCCCATCTCTCTCAGCCTTTCTTCATAGGAGAGGTGCTCCAGCCCTCTGACCATTTTGTGGCCCTCCTCTGGATCCACTCTAACAGGTCCATGTCTTTCTTGCACTGGGGACCCCAGGACTGGATGCAGTGGCCCTGTGCAAGGTATCAGGTGTTTCCTAGTCTAGGGACCAGTGTCACAGTCTGACCTTTCATGCTCAYTTCTCGGTCTTTTGTTTCTTATTTCTAAAACAATGGATATCAATGCTTATTCAGTTTTGCAGAATGACTAGAAAATCTTAGAGGTAAAGTGCTAGATACTGCCTACTGAATTTGTGCTACTGTTACTGCTGCTAATTGTTGCTTTTTTGGGACCTGCTTTAAATCCACATAGTCTTTCAATCTATGATCAAAGGAAACAGTATCATGGGCCACAGAATTTCCTGAATTCCTTTTACTATGAGTATCTCAAGAAAAAGAGCTGGTCTTGGTTTGAAAATTGCTGGTGATGGGGGACTAACTAGCCGCGTCCTGGGTGATTATGACACTGTTGCAATTTTGCACCTTATCCCTATTTTGAATTGATGTACCTGAAACTTCCATATACTGTATTATTAAAGCTTTATCTGATATAATGAACCCTATAGTATCCATTTATTTATTCCAAGGCAGCTCTTAGTCTTATTCATAGTTCTCAGCTCTTAGTCATAGGCTTCTTCCAGGTAAGAGTTGGGTCTCTCCATAGGCTACTTTGCCCATTTTGCAATGATTTTTGCAGCTCTTTGGAATTTTCTTTGAACTATCAACATCATCTTGTTTATACTAGAACCAGACACAAGCTGTGGTTTAGCATTGCTGTGAATTGCTTTAGAGTTCCTAGAAGCAGATTAGAAATGCCAGACAAAAGCTGAAGTGCTGAACTAGCATAAATTCCCCTCATGCCCTCCATTCAAACTTTTTCAAAATGTTTTGCTGGTTAACTCTGAGAAGGCAGGTTTCATGTCAGATCATGTATCATCTCTCTGCTTTGCCAGGACTTAATGCCATATCAGGAATCATCTGTTCTCCCGTAGCTGGCATAATGCCAAATAAAAGCATAAAGACTGCATACATTCCCTTGTGTACTCTGGCTAATTCAACAGAAAAGTGATTGTGTATCCCTGACTGATCCGGATCGGATTTATACTGTAAGATGATTTAATAGCATACATCTATACTATTAATGAGCATGAAACCACAGCCACACTGTTCCAGTATTAGTTGCATTGGCTCCAAATAACAGAAATGGTATAACTTCCTCCTTACACATCCCAAGGTCACACTAGCCCTTTTGATAACACTGTAAACTGGCAGTTTATGTTCCGTTAACTATCCAACATGACACCCAGATTTTTTCAGTCAATGTTTTCTACAGCAGAGTCCATTTCTCCATGTTTTGTTCCCAGCTACAGAGCTTTACAGCTGGGCTTTGTGAAAGGTATGCTGTTTGCCTGTTCCCATGTTACCATATGATCCATATTGCTATGGGTGGGATTTGTCTCACTCACTTTCGTGAGTGTTAAAGCTAAGCATTTTACCAGTGTTGGCTATCTACACTTCCTCTACAGTCAGTGAATGAAGTCCTACCTTAGGACTGAATGAATCTTCCTCTAGAGGTCCCACTTTTAATACCAGAGACCTAGCTCTGATCTTTGTGTCAGATTAAAACCTTCTGATAATAGTTTTATATTTTCCTGATTATCTGATAAAACTATTTCATACCAAAGCCAACAGACAAGAAAAGAATTCCCAAAGGTTAGTTCATATCACAGTAACTATCCCCCAAACCAATGTCAATGAGCTTCCTATTGGCTATCAAAGATTGGCCATGCATTGAGGACAAGAAAACATTTGGGCTCCTACATTAGCCTTTCCCAGTTGGGTAAAACTGGTTAAATAGCAGGAGAGGAGTATGTGCTGTCGCACCAATTTAGGAATTGGTTTGTTTATAAGCAAGTAAATCTAGTTTCTAGCACTATCATTACAAGACCAACAAAGGCAAATTGGGAATCAAACTAAAAAGGAAACATGATGGAAGTATCATTGGAGTGGTACCTGCTGGAATCGGATATCCAAATCAAATGTGATCGGCTCTCTAGGATTGCAGATCACTGGTAGGCTGTACTCCTGATGTGGAGCAGTGGTACAAGCTATCAGCTTCACAGTGTATGTTCCAGAATAGTCTCGAACCTGAAGAGAGAAAGAGAGAGAGCTGTTCCACCAACAGCCTAACTAACAGGCTGGGGCAACAGAAGACACAGTGAAGGCTGAGGTTTTACCGCAAAATCTGAAACAAAGCTCCACTGCTGTACTGGCTGGTTGTATGTTGGCTCACTTCGCATGAGGCTGAGGCTAAATGTCAGGCCTGGGTGATCAGCTGACATAACCATGGAAGTTAGAGATGAAGCTAGAAACATGACAAGAGACAGATTTGTCACCTTTAGTGCTTCACTGCAAACTCTCAGAGCCTGAAAAACATTCCCAATAATTCATAAACCATAATGCCATAGTTGATGTTAATACCTTTACAGGGCACTGGGTTTTATTAATTGAAAATCAAACAAAATCAATTACAGTCAACACAGCTGGGCCCCCTTGATTCTTGTTCAAGTGTCTATTAAACAGTTGCTTTTGGGCTACACAACCAGAACTGTATGAAGATTAAATTTAACAGACAGGCAAAACAGTGAGAGTGGAATGGCAAAGATTTATAATCCCTCCTGTTTTAAACTTGGAATGTCAGCCCAGGGAACACAAAATAATTTCTCTTAGCAATGTAACTCTTTCAGCTCTGCCTGATAGGCAAAACCTAATAGGCTAGAGGACAGCTGAGAAAAAGTAGAAGCACTATGAAGGAGTTTTATAGGTTAATAAAACTGAGTTAAACTAAAAGGGATTTCTTAAAATGATTTTTTTCCCTTCTCATTATTGTTCAGCAGATTTAATTTAGTTAGGTAATCTTTTCCATGGCCAGCATTCATGCTCAGATTTATGTCTGTAGACAGAGTCTTACACCTGTGATTATTCTGAATAAAGGCAGTGGGGTTTAAACAGATTAAATTGCAGGATCAGGTCCTCAGCAATGACTAATTGAATGGCAGTGAGAACGTTTTATTAACAGAGTGATACAATGCTCATACAAGACCTTTTCTTACTCTCTGAAAAAGGTCTAAATAACCTAGAAAGGCTTCAAGTTGGAAAAGAAATTTTAATGCTATCAAAGTTCCCAGGGCAACATAAATAAATAGCTAATCATAGCTTTTGGATTAAAAACATATATTTATAAATCCCTAGTGGACAGAATGGCCTAGATCTTCATCTTTCATAAATCAGGCTCTTGGTCCAGTGGAATTATCTGCTTTCCATCAGATTCGTGCATATTTCATTAAGTTTGACAATTTGAATACAGTCATCAATGACAAGTAAGAAATCCCAAGTAGAGGAAAAATCCTTATCTGAAGAGCACAGTACATAAAAAATTCAGATATCAGTAGCAGAAATAAGAAAAATCAATAGTATAAAATTTGGGAGGGGTGTCTTTGTTTTTATAGTACTGCTAAAGTGTAGATTAAGCTTACCAGGATGGGACATCACAAACAGACCATGAAACCGGGCCTCAGTCTTGAAGTTGACAACCAAGCGCCCCTCTTCACTAATACGCATGCTGGTTGGGTACAGGGAACCTGGCAGCAGAAGCCAATTCACAAGGTTTATTCCACTTGCAGATGACAAATAAATCACACTCCTATGAAACACTAGCCCCACTCTTTCATTTCCCCTTGTCATGTCAGTTGTTTGGGAGGGGGCCTACTGGTACCTTTTGGGTTGACTCAAGATTCTTCTCAAACAAGAATTTACACAGTGGGGCCTAGAGTTTTCACAGTGCTTCGGCTTTTACATGTTATCAGGTTTTACATGTTATCATGGACCCACACAGCCACTCTAGTAGGCTGAGGAAAGTCCACACCACAGCCTGTGCTTGCGTTCAAGCAACAGCATGAAGGCTGCCAGGGGGTTCTATAGAAGGAAGAATACTTTTGTTTTCCCAGGTATTCAAGCCGACTCCTACCAATGAAAGCTGCTTCAGAGATACCCTTTATCAGTGCCTCCCTATCTATTGTCCCAAGGCAGCACCCACCAGCATTTAGTTGCAGCAGTTGGTTGTGGCTTCCATGGCAATCTGCTTGAGGGTGCCTGAATCTGTGAAACTCATTCTGTCAGGCTTTGCATTGCTGGCGATTTCTGGCATGAATCTGGCCCAAAACATGGGCCTAATGTTTCCTAATTTCAGGTTACAAGATCTTGTTTATATGTCAGAAGTGGTTTATTGCTGTAACTTGCAGCCAAGTCCCTTTTTCTCTAGAGTTCTGCAAAGCTTCAGAGTTCAGGTGTTTCCTCCAGTGCTCCCTTACAGAGAGCCAGTGATGTGCCATCATTCTGCTTGCCAGGAGCAAGAAGGAAACAGGAAAGTTCCTCCATGAATGTGTCGGAAACCTAACACACTCACCAATGTGAATGTATACCACCCGTACAAAATCACCTGTACCAATCATATTTATTGGTACATTAGAAATATATATATATATGCATGAATTATGGCTTTAGAAGACCTCGACTGCTTTACAGTTTTACGTAGAATTTATGTAGAACAATTATATGTATCCAGAGGTATGGAAATAAACTGCCCAGAAAAATAGCTGCTCATTGTGCAAGGCTGTGGAGTGAGAAAATACTGCCCAAATCAGATTGGGATATGTTGGGGGTCTACCCTCCACTACCTCACTGTGTTTATCATATGTTTTGTGCTGGCTGTTTTCAAAGGGAGCTGCCAATGTTCAGCATCTCCAAAGACCTGGCCATCAGTTTCTTAAACAAAGAAAAAAAAAAATTAAAGCATCAAAGATGGGGAAAATGGTGGCATAGACGTGCCACATAACTGCTGAGACTGAGGATTAGATCTGGTTGTTATTCGGTGACTAGTACATCATATGATTTGTGGCATGTGGCTTATTCTTTAGGCATGGCATGACATGTGCTTCATTCTTCACGCACTGTAGATTCCCCTTGCCAATCCTCATTTCCTGCTCTTAGCATGAGGACAGAAATTGCATAGCATTGACTTCTGCAGTTCATATACAGAGTTTGCAGAAACAAAAAATGTTTTATGTTCACTGGAGTCCTGAAATTGTGTAAGTGTACATACATAATTATAGCTGGTGCCTGTATTCTACCTCAGGTTGAGACAGATATGGAACACTTGAAGCTTAAGGCTGGGAAATACTAAGTAAATTTGCATAAATAGAACAAAGCAGCATATAGGTGTAACTATACATTTTAATCTTTCACAGACATCTGTATGTCACTGTTTTTAAAAAATAAATTAACTTTTTGCAAAGATAAATTCTGTAATGATAGAGTTTGATTTGTTGACTAATTATAGTCACAAACATTTATTGACAGTATCTATCACATTTAAAGAATGTTTCACAGTTTACTACACTAACACATAGGACAGGCTATTATACCCACTATATATTTCTGTATCTTTTGAATGTTTCACAATTAATGTTTTCAAAATATCAGAAGTTTCTGAAACCAGAAAAAATGATATCACAGAAAAGTTTCAATTTTTTTTCATTAAAGTGCAAGCATCTTGTGTGGTAACAGAATATGAATACATAGTGAACCTTGAGGTTCTGCATAGAAATAAATGTGTTAATGTTTGCATGTGTACTTCAAACATAACAAGACAATTAACTTTCTTTGTAATAAAAGAACCGATGTCAGCTTTACATGGTTTTCATAAACACCCCAGCAGAGAACCGTGAGTGCTAGGAAATGACAGATTGTTTGCAAATGATAATAAATGACAGACTATTATTTTTTTTTAGTATTAGAACGATTGAAAAATCATCCTACTGTGTACAAATTATACTCTTAGTAACAGAACATGAGTTCGATGCAAAGAAATCCAACACTCACCTTGGAGCTCTGCTTCAGGTGGGCTACCGATCCCATCCTTCCACAGGATGGCAGTGTCATACACAAAAGTCAGCCGGAGCTCTGACTGTAGGTCGAAATGCTGCCAGCCTCCTACACCCACCGGAGAGTGGAAAACATAAGAGACGTACAAGGGGACTCTCAGTGTTACATAGGACTGTACTAGGTTGAGAACCTATACAAAGGAAAATTATTTATTTAGGTTAGTGGTCATGAAAGGTAGCATTGCACAGGTAATCCGAATGCAAGAGAAAGAGAAGACAGAACTTGAAATAAATATTGTGACTGAATCAAATTCTCTCATTTTGCGAATTACAGATGAAGTGCAAACCACCACATTTCAATGGATTTCAGCTGAGCTTACAGCCCTTCAAGTTCCATTTTTGTATTTCAAACTGAATATGTGTTCTGATAAAACATAAACCCCTCAATTTTGATTCATCATTTTTGTTTAGGTTTTTTAAGTACATAAACAACATGGCTACAAATGAAGGCTTTAGAAATTTTTCAAATATCCTTTTGCATTTGCTCTATCCTTGTGCCTTAACCAACTCTTCTGTTTACATTCTTACATTACTATCCTCTAAGAAGCTCTTCTGGAAGACCCTGAATTTGCTCAGATGTCATTGCAAGACTGAGTCCTTGGACAGTACTTACTCATCTCTGGAACTATTTCTTCCTTTGTGCATGGATAGCGGCTAACATACTTCATGCAAACACACAAATCATACTGTTTATCACTGTCTGGAAGAACTAAAAATAATATGCAAGTTGATATAGATTTAAAAATAGACTCTTTATGCATACATTGAACAAAAGAATAGCACTGTATTTAATTATTATCAGTCAGAGAATTACATATTCTTTATATATATTTTGATGAAAAAAGGCAGTAAACTGCCACCTCTTAAGATAGCTCTTACATGATACATGGATCCAAACCTTTCTGAAGAGACTTTGCATTTATGTTTTGTAACAAGTACTTTTTAATTCACATCTCTGATTAGAAATGTGCAATCCAGATCCTTTTAGAACATTCTGGATTTTCTTAGAAAGACCCAGAAGGAAAGGCATTGAGATCATCTCCTAGTGGGAAACTTTTCAAAGGCATAAATGGTGTTGAACTCTCATTTACTTCCAATAGGAATTCCATATCTAAATTTGTACATCTGAACATTTCCCTGGAGTGATTACCTTACAAGATTCTAGAGAGTGTTTTGCACAATTAAAAAACCCTAACATTAAAAGAACTTTACAAGCTGTGTAAAAATCAAACTGTTTCTGGGTTCACCCAGTGGCATGTCAGGGGGCTGAATGTCCATTACCTTACAGCTGCTTTACATTTCCAAATGCCAGACAAAACTTTTAGTAATACTATGAAACCACAGATTTACTGCCTGCACTGACTAAATACTCTGAACTAATTAAGGAGTTCATTATGGCAAATGTTTGTAGTTGCCACAACTCACTTTCACGTGTGACACTCCTTGATCTACACACTATGCTACCAAAACCGTTTCCACTTACATTGTTTGTGTCGTTCCATAAAATGTGCTAGCATTTAGACAGTAGACAGTCTGGAAACACACAGTATCATGCAGTAAAGCAGCCTGGTAGATAATATGAGATGCTACAGTTATAGATTATTTTATATTAATGCTTCTTTGTTGGTTTTACATAAACACAATCAAGAACTTCTATTTGCAACAAAAAAAGGGTTTTCTCTATATGTATTGGATGACAAATTGAAGTTAGACAAAAATAATATTCTTTAGTCCTATTTAAGTTGCAAGTTTATCTTTGGGATACCTGCATGGATATCTGAGCAATTATTTCAGACACGGATTTGCTAAATTGTTCCAAATTACAACACTGAATACTCACTTCTATCAAAAAAAATACAGCTATGATGCAACTCTACAGTGCATCATGGTTGGCCTTTGATTCAGGAGTAACCTCGAACACTTGTCATTTCCTGGAACAGTATCAAGAACTGAATACATCTGGTAGTATAACAAATGTGTTACTATTGAAAAGTCATCCCAGACAAACTATGTTGGCTTTTCTCTGTGTGTTTTTGTTCTACATCTGCATGTTGTACAGTAAGAATTAGACATTGAAGTCAAAGATCTGAAATTCAGTTTGCTTATGAGGAAGAGACAAAGGTAAGTGGAAGAAGATTTACTATACGTCCATTATCCTCTTGAAAAGAGGCATATATAATGCTTAATGATAATGTAGAGGAGGACTGGAATATCACACAGGGAGAATTTAATGACCTTGAGGACTAGAACAAGTGAGATGAAATTTTATAGCATAAAGGATAAGGTAATAGAAACTAGTGACAGGGATCTCTGTCCAATGAAAGACATTGGTTAGAAACAATAGAGGGGAAAAAAAATTTTGGTGTGTGAGTTGATCACATCATAACTATGACCTTCCTACCCTCTCCATGTGATATGATCCTAAGATAAACTGAGGAATGGGGTGGAAATTAGAAGCATGCATGCCATTATACAGTGCACTAGTGAGAGCTTATCTGGAACAGCTTTGATCATCCATGCTTGAAAAAGCCTAATTTGCATTGTAGACTGTAGAAAAAGAAATCAACATAATCGCAGGAATGGCAAAACTATCTGATGAGAAGAGACTAAAATAGCCAGGCTCTTTAGCCTAGTACAACAAAGGCTGAGAGGGAATAAGAATGCTGTCTATACACGTCAGGAGATGAACAGCGGAGAAGGGCCACTGATGATGAAAGATGGTGCTGACATGGGAGCAAATGGGCATAAGATGGCCATGACAAACACAGCCTAGAAATCAGAAGAATTTCTAGCCCTCAGTGTGGTGGCATTCAACAAGAATAGTGAGGCCATGAAATCCTATTAGCTTTTAGATTAAGTTTACTAGTGTTGGAACGACATTATATAGAGAGTTAAGGCAGTGGGCTAGACACAGTGATCCACAAAACCCCTTCTAGCTCAGTATCTTAAGCCACCGCAAGTGAAAAAAAAAACTTCATTCAAAGCTTTTCTTGATTTTCAAGTACAAGGTATCATTGGCTCTTCACATACACTGTACATAAAGCAATCCATTAATGGGGTTTGTAAGCCACATTTTAGGGTTTTCTTGCCTCCATTCAATGGGACCATAGTGTTAGTGAGCTCAACTCATCTGTACTGGTGGAAATCTAGCAGTAGGATCCCTTCTGGGGCAAGTCTGCCTGAAACACTGCTTCTTTGCCATACACTACCACTGCTCTGTGGGAAAATATGAAACCATGGTGCCAAAGAATTGTCTCCATTTCTAGGACCCTAGAATTCGAAGGTTTTTCTCTTTTAGCAAAACCCGTAAGAGATGTCTGGGCAGCAGGACTGCTTGCCCCAGCCTGGGAATTTATTCATGTACTTACGAATGTTTATGTGCTTCCATCAGTATAGCTGCCCTTATGTGTGATTCATGGCACGTGGGGAGAGGAAGGAGTTCTTGCTAAACCAGCTGATTGAGTTTTTATGCACACAAACCCTTCTTCAGGCACTCATGGATTTGCAGGTATGGAGGAAAACCTACAATACTGATGATAGCCAGAGAATTACTGAATAAACAGTTCTCTCTCTCCTAGCAGTAAATTAAAACTTACAAGGCCCTCTCATTTCTTGCTGTAAAGGAAAATGCCACGAGGGGAAAACTACTCTTCTATAGGCAGAAAAGAAAAATCTCAAGACATGCTATATAAAATACAGAGGATCTTTTTGATATAATAAAAATAAAATTAGACAAAGAGGAAATTAACTGCAGAGGAAAACTGTGTCAGAGTAAGTGAGCAGACCCCCTCAACAAATGAATCAATGGAATGTGTTACACAGATGGAGGAGTCTTACTTCTCTAGCCCTCTTAATAATGCCATTTAGGCGAACATGAGAAAACATTCTTTCCATTGAGTTATTTTTATTTCCCAGCACTGCCTGCAAAGCCTATTGAAAGTAGCCAGCTGTTCATATTTTATCTCAATGTGACACTGATGAAACCAAAATGGTAACTTAGAGCTGTGTAAGTGTAGGATCAGCATAACTGCTGTGGAGAGACAGAACAGGTGCATTGTGTATCTATGCATCCTATGCACAGGAGATTTTAGCAGTTGTACTGACAAAATTATATTCATTAACATTAACTTTAAACAATAATAAGTGGGTGTGACTTTTAGCCTTGTGATACCAGGAGAGAAATAGACTACAGCTACACCTCAGCTGAATTGGGGAAATTGTGTCTAATACACTGTGACAATGCCAGGTCTGGAGAACCCGAGAAGATAGAAGACAAAAATTGTTCCAAGCAGGGAACAGACTCTTACAGTTAATATCTGAAAAAATGTAGATCACAAATCATTCAAATAGCGCATGTCAAAATTCACGTGTGTGAGGGAAGAACATGATTTATACTGGACATTGATATAAGAAGTAGAGTTTCATACATTTTCTTTGCAAGGTAAATTATCACAGAGCATAAGGTCTATTTCTGAACACTGACAATTCCCATTTAAGACTTAAGAAGTATTAATGGGAGTTTCTGTAGGTGTTCTTCTTTTGTTCYCCTTTCTGATGCAAACTGTCAAACTTCATTAAGTAAAAAAAACATAATTAATTTGAGAATCTGTCACGTAACAAGTGAGATATTTACAACAAAAAATATTTTCAGTTAAGGCTTTGGGGCATGGACTCTGTTCTACATTTATACTGTGTTTTATTTATCTGGCTTACATTTCCAGAGGGCAGAACTTGGCAGTGTGTGTGTGTGTGCACACTGTTAGTACTGATAAAATCAGAATTAGAAATTAGAAATAACACAAGTTCATGTTTTATATTGTATATGCCAATGAAACTAAGTTTTCATGAAAATTGTATTTTTGTCCTCCAAATTACCCTAAGCCTCATTTTCTATTGCATTTACTTGCTATGTCTGTGAATTTGAGTCACACAAGCTTAACAATGTTATCAATTAATTGTTTACACAATACCAATATAGTAAAGCTAAGCTTTGGCCCCAAGAAGGCATGCAGCCAGGTAGGTCACAGGTGAAATGCAAAGCAGGTTTGTTTAAAGAAGTCTGAATGAAGAGGAGAATGCAATACAGCCTTGAAATGCCAGCTCCTTGAAAAATTTATCCTCTGACTTTGTTACACAGCTGGTGCATTAACTTTATAGTAGAGCTTTTTCTTCACAGCGCTTACTAAATGCATGTGTTTGCAGCTGGAGAAAAAAAGGTTTGACTGTTAGTGAGCTTCCACGTCAAGAGAATACAAATTGCAGGGTTTTCTTAAACTTGACTGTGGTAGCTGAACTGAACATAAAAATCTGAAAATAGACATTTCTGTCTATTTGCATTTTACAGCATCTAGTGAGATTTTCAGTAGAGCTGACTTTTCCCCTTAAAGTATGATTTTGGTAAAACTAGAACTAGTAAAGCTGGAAATACACTGTTTCTGTGTAATAAAAAACCTCTGCAAGCTGCCTCGTACAAGCTGCGGCAATACATTAGTGATTTTAAAATCTGTTTTCAGATGGGATTTTCAAACACTCAGTGCCATAACACACGTAGAATAAATGTGAACTGAACATATTGGAAGAGAGACATTTTCAGTTTTGGCCAGAAATAACTGTTTTTGTTAGAGAACAAAACAAACTGGTCAGCTGTACTCAATTACAGTAGCTTCAAGGTATCAGTCTGCATGTTCAAGTATTTTAATATATGTTCTTCACCTTCTTGTTTCTGTCAAAGACTTGCTTAACTAGTTGTTGTTAATAAAATTTGTTTGAATGGTAATTTCCTTGCTTCCCTATGCCAAGCCTGGCAATGGACTGGAACAAGGGAAAGCAACATCCACATACAAACACTTGGCGAGAACCACACAGAAGCCTTCAGATGCCAAACTGTCTGGCTACGGCAAACAGTTACAGCAGTAGGAAATGAGATCAAATGATACTTCACACTCCATCAAATAAGTCTAGGCCAACACTTCAATATGTACTTTATTAAGGATAGTCACTTGCTTGGTTTTCACTGTTTCATTTTTTAACTTCCTTTCATGAATATCCGTCATTGTTCTAGCACCTGCATCTTGAGAATATGAGATGTCTGTAGTACTTGACTCTCACAATGTCCCCATGAAGTAAAGTCCAATCTTTATTAATTACCTGAAAATACAGGAAGACAGCCCTCAGGTAGGTGAGTTCCACATTTTTAAGGCCTATACATATCCAGAGACAGACACTGAATTTTAGGCTGTGACTGCAGGTTGTCCAAAAGAAAACTGTTGCTGCTAATCATCAAAGCTGACCTTAACTTTAAACAGAACAGAACTATAATCCAAATGAATTAGCTCAATTTAAAGAGGAGTAGGTCTAAATATAAGTTCCTTAAGCTGCACATCTAAATCCATATTTAGATACATAAATGCCTGATTTGTCAGATGTGGTGAATATGGGCAGACCCCAGGAACAAAGCATCAAGCTGTATACTGAAAGGAGTGCTGCATCTAACTCACGCAGGGTTTGCTCATGCACGGAGTAATTGAGAAAGAGAATGGGTCACAAGCAAAAGGCCTCAAAAGAAAAAAAAAAAGAAAACTAAGACCTTCTCTGTGTGTATTATGACAGTTCATGAGTTCATGGGAACTGGCTAAGACAGCTGCAGCCTGCAGCAAACACTAGGAGCACTGCCAGAAGAACTACACCAGCTGCACGTCTTCCACCTCACTTCTTGCTGACTGAAGCTCATCTTCTTCCCCTACCATAGGAGGAGCTCTCATAAAGTGAAGGTCCACATCATGTGAGATATTGCCAGTTGCTTTTGTGAAATCTCTCTGTCTGAATCAACAGTGCTATCTTTGTTTGACCATATAGGCACTGGAGAGCTAGAATCAAGAAACGGAATTTTGAGCTTAAAGATCTAGCCAAAATATCTGGTAAATTCAAGCTATTAAATTTACAGTGGTAGCAGGATGTGGTAAGAATGTTTTTGTTATTTATCTGTTCTGTCTGTATAATAGAACTTAAGCTTCCTTTGTGYGCTAAAAAAACATGGTGAAAACCATAGCTGCCAGCTTTCCTCTCACAGAGGAGGATTATTAATTGTTCACTGAAGGAGAAAAAACCAACAATGGTGACAACCACAGAGATAGGGCACTGACTACCTCCCCTCTCAGCTGGAGGGGGTCATGTGAAGATAAAGACCAAACTTGGAGAAGAATTAAATGGAGGTGGGGGAAACAGGGAGGGCAGTGAAGCGCATACTGGCTGCAGGGCAATGCTTCACTGCTAGAAGTAATTCAGCTTGATATTTCACTTAACACACTGTAACCTTTTAGCCATAACCTACAAGGCACTAAAGGATGACTTCAGCTGCAGTTTCATGGCTCTCATAGCTCATGTTCATCCCTCTCTGCTTTTAAATGAGGGATCTTACCTAAAGTACGTAATGCTTCTGGAGCTTAAAGCAAGTACAGCTCTCTTCCTTGGCCACATTACCATTTATGCACGTCCTCCACAACTGTCATGGTTTAACCCTGGCAGCACCTAAACACCATGCAGCCACTCGCTCACCCCCCCACTCCGGTGGGATGGGGGAGAGAATCGGGAGGGCACGAGTAGGAAAACTTGCGGGTTGAGATAAAAACAGTTTAATAATTGAAATAAAACAAAGTAGAACAGTAATAGTAACAGTAGCAACAACGACAACAATATACAAAGCAGGCGATGCACAATGCAATTGCTCACCACCCGCCGAACCGAACGAGAGCCCGTCCCCCGGGACCCACAGCCCCGCCACACCCTTAGTTTTTATACTGAGCATGACATCGCATGGTATGGAATACCCCATTGGCCAGCTGGGTCAACCACCCTGGCTATGCTCCCCCCGCCAGCTTCCCATGCACCTGGCAGGGCACGGGAGGCCGAAAAGTGCCCGGTGCAAGCACCACCCAGCAGCACACAAAACATCACTGGGCCATCAACGCTCCTATTATACCAAACCCAAAACACAGCACACCCTCCCCAGCTACTGGGAAGAAAGTTAACTCTGTCCCAGYCGGAACCAGGACAACAACTAAATATACAGGTTCTTTTCATTTACTAAAATATTGGAATGGTGCTTATTTTCTCCTCTGTTTATATGCATATAGACATATATAGGTTTTATTTAGACACACATTTGTCTAAACCAGCTATTCAGCCTTTTCTCTAAAGGACACAAAAGTATTTCAAATGGAAAGGATTCATACCAGGTCTTCCTTCCTTTTCAGTGTGGGAGAAGCGGCTTGCATAGGTCACAGGATCGGAGTTACAGCTGCTTGGCAGCTGTGTGTGCTTATGTGCTTATGATTGTGTTGTGTGGGAAATAAGAATATACAGTTGCATATTGCATGGGCATAAGGAGATAGTCAAAGGAATGATGAGTTGAAACGAAATCATTCTAAGAACAGTGAAGACTGCTGTCATTTTTATCTTGTGGGAATGTGTAAGGTTTACATCCCACACTTGCATGCCTTCCCCTTCCCTCTGACAGGCTCATAGTTCCAGTGGAATGTACCTGTAGGAGGATCTGCTTGTACCAGAGGGGCAACCCCAAGTAGATGCACCAACAGTGAGATTCCAACATCAAGGCAGAGACCTTGAACTGGTCTCTGTAACAGACAAGGAACCAGAACTGACAACAGAGCACTGAGATGACATATCCATCAAGGACTTTGTATCTAAGAAGGCCAGAAGCTCCATTTTGTTCTGGTCTTATACTTTACAGAGTATATAATCTCTAGTTAAAAGGGGCAGAATGTTAGGAAGTTAACCAAGGGCTAAAGAGAGCCTGGTGCAATTTCTTGTCCAGCAAACTGACTGTAGGATCACCTGCAGACACCCACAGAGCAAGGTGGACTTTAGGCATGTAAGTATAAAATTAGGTATCTATATGTCCATTGGTACCTATGCTTTTAGTAGTAAAATAGCTTTGTTGCACATGCCCATAGGTTTCTTTGGGCAGTGACACACTTTTCTCATCTGTTAAGGCCTCATGCCATTTGGGACTGACGAAGTAAGAATTTGTGCATATAAGTCCACTGAGGTCTGATAAGCAGATGGGTCCCTGGCAAAATGAACACCTGTTAAAAAGCAGAAAAATTATGGCCATTTCGCACAGTGGCCTCATCCTTTTCACAGTGGCTCAACATGAAAGGCTAGCGAGCCAGGAAAGTGAGTCAGCTTTACCACACAGCTGTCATGCTGTGGATGGACTTCTCTGAAATGAGGTACCGCATTTCCAGTCTTTCTTCCAGCCTGTAGGATTATTCCCCAAAGAGACTTTTCTGTGTCATAAAGGATTGATCTTCATAGCTACAGCTTTTGTACTCCAGAGCCTGAGTGGGATCAGACAGGCTTATGTAGTAATTATACAAGGAAGACCTAGGGATTAACTTCACTGCCACTGCACCAGAAGAAATCCTGCACCCTTTTGCTTCCACATTACTATGGATTTCTAGAAATAATTTTCCAAGGCACAGCTGAAGATCTCTCCAATCTCTTTGTTTTAACTCCCCAATCACTTTCACAGCTCTGTTCTTCAGCCATTCCATAATGGCAGCTTCTCTTTGCTTCCTGACCAAGGAATTTTCTGCTGGGTAATGCGAGACCCACTGTGCTGTCTGCACTGGCGGGTCTTGTTACCCAGTGAGCAAGACATCAGCAGAGCCAAGCAGCTGGTAGGACACTGCAGTCCATTGTTATCAGCAAGAAGGCTCTTCACAATTTTTTTAAACTCTTTTTTAAGATACACCATGACTAATACTAAATAGCCCAGTACTATCAATGTGCTAAAAACAATCCTTTAGAAGGCCTTCATTCTAAGAAAAGACTAAGGTGGCTCACTATACAGTAAAAGTGGGGTTGATTTGTCCTAAAATACTTCAAAACTGTATTGGGAGAAAATCATAGCAAATTTCATTCAAACTAAATTATTCCCTTAATTTCAGTTGGACAAGGATTTCACATATAGCCTATTAGTATTTAATGGATATTGACAGCTTTAAGAAATAAGCTGGCCTTAGGGGAAGTCTATTTCTTGTTAAGAAAAAAAAGAACACTTTTCAACTAAATTAATTCTAAAACCACTTATTTCTACTAGCATAGATGCATTATAAAGGAAATCTCTCATTTTGAGAACACAGTAAAAAATCAAGTTACAGTTTCGTACCTGTCCATCTGTCCCAATGGTGCCTCCACAATCTGTGAGTAGCTCGGACATGTCATAATAGCTAACAAACTCCCATAAACAGGCTTCCAGATTCAGATTGCGGTAAAAGCGTAAGGTATTGAAGCCTCTAATTATTGGGCTGTATTGATAGGGAATGGTCTCTCCAATCACATCTGGATTTTTGGTAGCATCAGTTAAGAAACCATGGTGGGTCTTCACTTCTGTGTAATCCAACAGGTTGGAGCATTTATGGTTTCCAACTCTAGTTCCATCAGGGCTAAGTGTCAGCTCAAAGTTGGAGAGCTCTCTTGTAGAAATAACAGGCAGCATGCCTAAAAAACATTAATTTATAGCACTATCACTAAATTTCAGTGGTCAGAGCTGCTTAATTTAGCCAAAGTTTGTCAAACACTAAGCATGTTATGCAGTGCTTCTGTATTTTGTACTTACAGAAGTTAATGTACTTTAGAATTCAAAGAAAAGTTGATATGCTAAATGTGTATGAGAATGTTATCCACAATAATTATGTCTTTATACTATGAAATGCCAAATAAAATATTTCTAAATCTCCAACATATTTTTCAATAAGGATTTTGTGTGATTTTTTCAGAAGAACATAGTAATTAAATGGTTTTATATTTTTTTAATAAATAAATTCTTCTTTGGTATATCTTTATGAGCTTCAAAGGAGTTTTACAAAGTGTAGGTCTAGCCCAACTTGTGTAAATTATGCACTTAATCTGAAAACACTTAATCTTCACATCAAAGACTATGTATCAATAAACTATCTTATGCACCTTGTTGCAAACTGCACTTGTATGTGCATCACATTTTTCTCTGGTCCCACATGTTAAAACATTATACTATTATTTTGGCTATTTAAAATAACATGACCAATAAAATAGCTCAAATAACAGCTTGCTGTAGGAGTTCTCTCAACTCCACAGTTGATTTTATCATACCATCAATGTGAGGCATTGTGACTGTCAGTTTGATGAGGTTGGCATAATCAGGATCTTCTGGGCCAGTATAGCGCAATTTGGCAGAGAATGGTTCTGCTCCAACTACTCCTGACATACGAGGTTGACAAAGACCTAATGGAAAAAAGAGAAAGCAACTTTACTTTATGTCCAGAGGAAATAATCTATACTTTCCCTTGCACTATTTTTAGATGCACTTTTTTCCAGTGTACAAGTTTCCAAAACAAGGAGAATTTTCTTGAATGACAAGTAAATGCTTTGAGCAGCATTTACCAGAGATTTGAACAGGAATTTATGCAAAAGAGGATTCAAACAGAAATCATTACTTGATCAATTGGACCACATTTTCAAAACCAGGTGATGATACTGCACCTGTACATTTTCAGTTGCATGTGGCAACTGTACTTGCAAAGTTAGTGTCAAGTGCCATACTTACAGAGGTCCTCAGAGGCATACGTTTTAATTCCTCCCACCCTCTTAAGCACATACATAGCTTTATGGAAGATACCTGATCAGTGTTCAGTTGGTTTTGGCACTGGACTGGGGTGTGGATCTATATATGCCTTCATAGGACTCTATGAGCCTCCTGTTCCATTAGTGACCAAAATGTAGTTAGAATAATTGTGTCAAAGGATCTCTAGAAATACTGTGCTCAAAGTGGACCCAGCTTCAAAGTTAGATCAAGTTGCTCAGGGCCTTGTTCAGTTGAATTTGGAATTTCTCCAAGAAAGGAGAATCTATAACTTATTTTGGCAATCCTTTCCAGTGTTAGTTCAACCTGTTCCAGTATTAGTCCTGGTTTGTAGGACCAGAAGATTAGGTTTGTAATCATATGATCTGAGATATATGCAACTTCTAGTTGCATAGTTCAATGCAGAAGTGTCTGCATTCTGGCCACAAGAAYCATAGCACATTGTCATGTGATGGCCAAAGGACCACAAGGTCCTTTAAGAAAGAAACCAGCAGAAGTGGAAAATCGAAAGAGTTCCCTTTGCCCATGTTCTTCTCTTTGCCCATTTCTGAGGGATTACAAGAAAAGAGGAGGCAGGGCTCTCCTCTTGGAGAACTTACTGGTTCTGGTGGACTTAATCTGGCTCAATGGCTCCAAGTTGGAAACTTCTGGCATGAGGAGACAAAATTTTTCTTCTGCACATGATAGCTTTTTGGGTTTTTTGTTTGTTTGTTTGTTTGTTTGTTTTTCTCAAATGCAAGTAAGATGTGCTAAAGAGGCTAAATACAATTTTTTGCACAATCTGACTTACTTTTGAGAATTTGATCTATGCACTGGAGGTCAAGCATCCTCAAAGTTGAAAATATTCAGGATTTTGGCAGGTTGCTTCGATCATTGCACTTCTTTCAAAATAGCATGTGACAATTCCCTTTATGTTGTACATGATCTTCAGTATTGTTGACTTCCACATCACAAGTTAGCTCAGGTATTGGAAGTAATATATGCATGACAATTCAGTCCTGAGCCTGAGCTAATTAGCCCTGCTAATTTGTGAAGTGTAACCCAAATAATGCATTATAACACTAACATAGCCAGTCTGTTTCACATAACAAAACTAGCTCACCCAGCACAAGGTTGTTTGCCTTTAACAAGCACTACACTGCACCTAGTAGACAATACCCTTAAACAGAGTCCTCTTTAGGGTGTAGGATTCCTGATAGTGCAAACAAAGGTGACTTGAGCCGACAGTCAAAATGTGGAATAAAGAACAGGGGTAAATAGAAATTCCATTCATTAAGCTCCTTAAAGCCCTAACTTAGTAGAAAATAAAATGTTTTAACTAAAATATTTAGTTGGAAAGGCCAAGGAAATGAAAATGATATTGCAAATGAACAATCATGCAATTTATTATCTACCATAAGTTCTCACAAAAACCGAAAGAGTTAATGTAGCTACAAAAGCGGCAGAGATGACACAAAGAATGCAAAATGGCTGCAGAAGGGTAATAAAATACAATGTTTTGTAATTTACCTTGATTGCTGATAATTACTCATTCTCCATATTATACAATAAACAAAAGTTTGTTGTGATTTCTACAACAACCATTTTCTTTATACAATTTTCTGCTGTGTTAAGAAGAGAGTTTTTGCACCACCTCTATGAACAGAAGAAAAGCTGAGCCTGTAATGTTAAAACACCTGATCATGTAATCAGATTTTGTTAGGATGGAATTTGGGATCCAAAAAAGGTCTGGGGGTTTTGCAATAGGTGATGATGTCTTACCTTCTGATGTGCTTATAGTTACAATAGGGCTCATAAGCTCAAGACCCTCATTCCCATCTGAATTCACAGCACGAGCCGCACACTGGACACGAGAACCGGCTTGAAAGTAAATGGAGTCAAGCGTAATCATCTTGGAGGAAGTGAAGAAGGTATCAAAGTCAACCTCCTTCATGGGGCTAGTCACACCATCAGGACCAGTGGGTGCACTTACAAGCCACCGGTATTGTGTTAGAGTATTATTGATGTTCTCACTGGCACATATAGAACCAGTCTTGTCAAAGTCTTCATATTTAGGATTACAAGCCTGCAGAACAAGTCAGATGTGTTAACAATTCATCTGCTTCATGGCAAAGGAATTTTAATTTATCAAGAGTCACAAAACTCAACAACATGGAACTTACAACCCCAGTAAATCTCTTAAGAAATCACCTTATTTTGACAGTGATGCTTTTAGCACTGTTATGGTAGATTAAAAGGCAGGTTTAATTATGCTTATTGAAATAAAAATATTATTTTAAATTATGATTTATGGGTGAAAACCAAACATAATTATGAAGGCACAAACTACACTCCCACATGCTACTTTAACTTGAATTTCACCCTTTGATCTAATTCTGCAAATATACTTTGCATTTCAAGATTTTTTTTTTTTTTTTTTTTTTTTTTTTTTTTTAAATTTTTTTTTTTTTTTTTTTTTGTTTTTTTTTTTTTTTTTTTTTTTTTTTATTTGGGAGAACCATTCAATATATGATCTATTCCTGTGCATAACGGATGGTGTGAGAAACAAACTGAAGATGCAGATGGACCAAAACCTTCCTCAATGCATATGAATATTCATGCAAACCTTTCAGTTGCAATGAAAGAAGCCTGTAGTACTTCAACAAACCATACTCATTTTTCAGTCTGTGGCACTCATTGAAAACAATGGCTCATCTGTTATCTCCAGTGATTTTAACTCTGCAAATTAAGGCAAGATAATGCAGGAAATAGTAAGGTCATGCAATCATAGATTGCATGTGTGACTATCAATCTGTTCTTAGTGATGAACAAGTGAAACATCTTTCTATGCTTTTTGTCCTCCTGAAAATTGATCCATTATGCAGACAAATTAGATTAGCTCTTAGGACAGTTCTAGCTTGAACTCATGTGTGACTCACAACAATATGGATTGATACTGAGTGCCTAAAATCCACTGAACAAAATCCATATACTGATTTTGTTCCATCTTTCCACAGAGATACTCACTGTGATACAGATGACAGGATAGCCAGCTATGGGACTGGTTCTGTCTTTGGCTCTAGAAGTATCATCATATATCAAAAGGGATGCAACTTGAGGGACAGAGGGAAAGGTGACATCTGCCATGCTGTTCATTTCTTCGATATAAACAATAGCCTTGGCTGTCTGACAATGAAAAGGCAGAAACAGTTCTCTGTGAACATTTAAATAAACAAGGGGATTCAAGCTGTACCTTGATCAGAGTATGTCTAGCCTTTGAAACATTGTCCCAAAATAAGTTCTAAAACCTCAGCTGGATGAACTATTGAGAAAGGGTTGAGGCACTGGAAAGTATATTGCAGAATACAAAAGCAAGAGCTAAAATTAATTTTTTCTCTTCAGAACACTGAAGACACCAGACCTTTTGACCTTGTGTCCCAGCTTTCTTGAATCACTTCAGTATTCTGGTAGAACCCTAATGTGCACTGTGTGCTTTAACGCCTTGCGGAAATGGGGTGTTTATCATCAGCAAAGGCTGTGTGTGTCTCTGCTGTCTGGCTACCTGGAGTCAGACTATATATGCTGTGATACTGATGAAGCGGCCAAAGAGTTTGAAGAACATTTTATGCAGAATCAGAGGAATATACTGTTTAAATTAAAAGTATGTATGATATAATGCTAAATAACAAGAATGTGTGGCTATTTCATTTCACACAACAAGAATAATATTAACATGGTTTTGACAGCGGAAGTTATATTTCACCTGACTGCTGTTTTTACAGCATAGAGGTTATATTGTATTGCCAGAGAGTGTTTCCAACTGGAAACATCAGTTTTTAGGACTGATTCTATGAGGAGGATGTGTCTGGAATGATATCTTGAAGACTTCAGTCTCTCATTGTCTCTATGACCCCATAAACATTATTGTCTTGGCAATAAACTGTTTTGGGTAGGTGCTACTGTGTCAGTTGGGATGATCCTCTTTGTTTTTAAGATACAAGCCAAGATGGCGTGTATAAACCTTAAAAGAAGAGTAAAGCTATAAGCCAGAAAGCAAGAAGGTCTGTTTACCAGATTTTGTTGTTGAGGACTTTGCATAAGTTTGTTACCTGTATTTCTGCAACCATGTTCTCATCAGGCTTCAGGTGAACAGTGAAGGCTTCTCTCATCTCCCTTACTCCATCAAAGAGAACTTCAATCTCCACAAAATGCTGTGTTTCACCCTCCTTAAACTCAATTTCTAAAAACATAATGAGACACTTAAAAATAAATCTGTTGTTCATAACAAGCTGTAATTCTAGGCCCAGCCATGAGAGATGGCAGTTAATACTTTTCAAAGTACAGATGTTCATATATTTAGTTTAACCTATCTGATGCTAAAAAAAATAATAATCATGAATAGCAGTGGACACTGAAAATGAGGCATTATCATAATCAAAAGAGATTTGCAAAGACCAAGATTTAGTCTAATAGAACTTAATATTTTGAAAATGATCTGCGACTAATTATTACATAAATATTGGTAACATATGTGAATGACCAAAAGACTGAAGAATTCTAAATAAAAAGTATTGTCAGGTCTTTCTCAAAGAAAATGCATTTTAATACAATGGTACATACCAAAAATAAGGCATAAAGCTAGAGTTACACAAGAGAGTACTGTATTTTGAAAAGCATTGCCTCTGAAAAAACATCGGAGGTCATGGTGGATAAAAAGTTCAATCTTAGTTGACTGTATTGGGTTTGCATGGCAAGGTTTTGATAATGGGGGGGCTGCAGACTTGGCTTCTGTGAGAAGATGCCAGAAGCTTCCCCCATGTCCGATAGAGCCAATGCCAGCCGGCTCCAAGACAGACCCTCCACTGGCCAAGGCCAAGACAATCAGTGACAGTGGTAGCACCTCTGGGATAACGTATTTAAGAAGGGGAAAAAAAAGTGCTGCACAACAGCAGCCAGAAGAGAGGAGTGAGAAAATGTGAGAGAAACAACTCTGCAGGCACCAAGGCCAGTGGAGAAGGAGGGGGAGGAGGTGCTCCAGGCGCCGGAGCAGAGATTCCCCTGCAGCCCGTGGTGAAGACCATGGTGAGGCAGGCTGTCCCCCTGCAGCCCATGGAGGTTAACAGTGGAGCAGATATCCACCTGCAGCCCGTGGAGGACCCCACGCCGGAGCAGGTGGATGCACCTGAAGGAGGCTGTGACCCCGTGGAGAGCCTGTGCTGGAGCAGGCTCCTGGCAGGATCTGTGACCCTGTGGAGAGGAGCCCACGGTGGAGCAGGTTTGCTGGCAGGACTTGTGACCATGTCGGGGACCCATGCTGGAGCAGTCCGTTCCTGAAGGACTGCACCCCGTTGAAAGGACCCATGCTGGAGCAGTTCATGAAGAACTGCAGCCCATGGGAAGGAATCATGTTGGAGAAGTTTGTGGAGAACTGTCTCCAATGGGAGGGACCCCCCGCTGGAGCAGGGGAGGAGTGTGAGGAGGAAGGAGCGGCAGAGACAATGTGTGATGAACTGACAGGCTGGATCGATGGGCCTCACTACAAGAAGGACATGGTGAAGCTGGTGAAGGGTCTGGAGAACAAGTCTTATGAGGAGCGGCTGAGGGAACTGGGACTGTTTAGTCTGAAGAAGAGGAGGCTGAGGGGAGACCTTATTGCACTATACAACTACCTGAAAGGAGGTTGCAGCGAGGTGGGTGTCGGTCTCTTCTCCCATGTAACTAGCAATAGGATGAGAGAAAATGGCCTCAAGTTGCACCAGGGGAGGTTTAGATTGGACATCAGGAAAAATTTCTTCACTGAAAGAGTGGTTAAGCATTTGAACAGGCTGCCCAGGGAAGTGGTGGAGTCACCATCCCTGGAAGTATTTAAAAGATGTGTAGATGAGGCGCTTAGGGACATGGTTTAGTGGGCATGGTGGTGTTGGGTTGATGGTTGGACTTGATGATCTTAGAGATCTTTTCCAACCTTAATGATTCTATGACTCTATGATTCTATGATTCTAAAAAATACCAGGTGCTGAAGAGCTCTTCACTCTAAAGGGACAGGCACAATAAGCAGTAGTGGATAGGAGCTGAAGTATATATGGGAAATAAGACACAGATAAGTGATAGGGACTGATCAGTGAAGCAAAACGCTAAAAACACTCGTCCTCTCCTGTGCCTTCAAACCAAGACTGGATGCCCTTTCTGAAGGATATACTTTCTCTAACCAAAAGTTATTGGGCTTAATACAGAAGTAACTGGGGAAAACTGGGAGAATCTTGCAATCCAGTGAGTCTGATTAAGTGGTCTAATGATCCTTCCAGCCTTAAGTGTTATTAAGCCGTGAAAATACCCTTTGTGGTAATAAACATGCTGTGTGAGAGCTAAGAATCTTACTGAATTTCAGTTTGTCACACTTCCTTCAGATAACCCAGTTAAGGATGTGGGGTTTGTACCCATGGCTGAATAGGCAGGCTCCCTAAACCCACAGACGTTCTGAAACCTGTGGGGAAATCCTGCAGATCACAGACCTTTCTCAAAGGCTTCTGGGCAGAGGCCCAGAGCCTCTTGTTCTGCAGTAGCATGTTTCCCTTGAAAACTCTGCTCCCATGTGCTGTCGGTGCACAGCAGGGAGAGGGTAACCAAGGCAATGTGTATAGGTAATGTGTATAGGGTAAGTATTAGCTGACACTAAAAATTCCTGTGGTTTTCAGGAGGAAAGAGCAAAACTCTAAAATGCAGGAGGCAAAGTGACTGGAATTAGCAAGCTCTGGGTTGATAATTTTCTTATGGCTAACGATTTTTCTCTTCAAATATCACTAGTGGGAAATGCCTCTTCTTCTATGGAATTTGGAGATAGCCCAATGTTGTTGCTGGATGTTCAAAAATAAGTCCTATCTTTCAGCTGGACTGGACACCAAAATAGTTTATCCAAAACTGTGAAAACACTCCAGCAATGAATGATTAATCTTAAAATTAGATTAGTATCATATAAAAATACAGATTAGTATCATGTATTATCATAAACTTTAGAAGAAAAAAAATTCATAGTGCTACAAACTCTATTAGTCATTCACTAAACCATGTGGGTGGGCTATTAATAGAAAGAAGTTTATCAGCTAAGAAATTTCTCATTCTATTGCACAACTTCTCCCCTCATTCATTACTAATGAGGAGCAGCGGGCAGTGGATTGCAGAGATATAGAAAGAAAGCTTAATTATTATGAAAATAGAAAAATAAACAGAAATAGACATTAATTCCTACATAGAGCAAAAGCCATTAGCTTAATGAATTGCTTGAGAAACAACTACACAATCATATCCTATGAGTAGATGCTTCTGCAGAGTAATGGTATTACACTTTGCAAATGTTACTAAGGTGGCACTCACACATTTCTTCCACAGTTACTTGAGCTACAGATGTTTTCAAAGGAGTCACAAGTCTTTTGTAAATATTTTCACTGATGTCTAGTATTCCAAGAGCAATTTGGCTGTTGCATACCACATGGGATCATTTCCATGCTGAATTTGAATAGCAAAACATATTAATGGATGTAGTTGCTAAGTATTCTATTCATAAAGTTTTTTAATTTTTCAAACATTATGTTACAGTCATGAATAAAAACAAATAGTAGGATCTGATAATCATCTGAATGATCCTACCTTCTGATATAGGGTGATAGTCTTCTCCAGAAGTAGCAGATCCATCCTTCGTATGAACTCTCACGACAGAAACCTTGGAAGTATCTCCCAGACGAAGCAGTGGGATTTTTACAACTGCTACTTGCCTTGTGTCCTTTGGTTCACTCACACTAAATTTGGTCTCACCAAACTTAATAATAGCCTCTGTAATTAGAAGAAAAATGTTTTTAGAGCACACAAATGGGCTTCCAAAAGCCAATAACAACAAAATAATTACTTACTGTCTGCATCATCCTGAATCTTTATCAGCGTCTCATTTTGTTCACCAATAGAGGCACCACAGGAAGAATCACTTCTTGGAGTGCCAAGAACCAGACGTAGTTCTTCCTCTTCTTCATGGAACGTATCATCCATAAGCACCAGTGTGCAAGGCTTCTCAGTTTCACCTGCAATCATTCTGAAGGTAATATCACGCAGAACTCAGGTGTTCTTTTCTCTATTACAGCACTTCTCTCCAAGCTCAAGCAACCACAGGCTGCTTCTGCTGGCCAAGGCATCTACCTTGACACCATATAATTTAATGAGTAATGACAATAGTGAAAGCAGAATTAGTAATCATTACCTTTCTATGGAAACTCATTAAAGTGGAATCCCCCATTTTGGGACTTCTCTAAGACAAGTTTCTATTTGGTATATCCACTTCACACGTATTGTTCCTTTTGTTTTATCTTAGAATAAAATACTCCTTCTCAGTGACCTCTCCCACAGTGTGCATTTAAAAAAATAAATACTTGCACAAGGAAACAGAGTAATAGAAACTTTCACTAATGGTCCTGGAGTTTTTTATTTCAACTCTCTTTTGATTGGACACTCTCCAAYTGTGTGGACCTTCACTTATATTATTTCATTTGATTTTAATGTCTTTTAAACTCCCACTGATTCCAAGTGACAATGAATATTGCCTTAAAAATGCTTTGGAGTTGCAAAATGCTCAATTTGAGCACTCACAAATCAATGTGTCTAGACTTACTAGATGTTCAGAGACTGTGGGAAAAAGGCCTTGTCTTAGGCCTTCTACAAGAGCAGCAAGAGTTATGAGTGGTGTGCTGAGTGTCTGGCTCCCAGTGTCAGACTTAGTGGGCTCATCATCATGAGAATGACTCCTACATCCCTGACGAGGAGCAGCACAGGATATGAGAGAGATGAGGTCAATTTAGAGTATTTTTTCATCATTATACATGCAAATATGATCAAGGCTCTTCAAGATGAAGAACCAGACCAGGATGCTGACTGTGTTCATTTTCTGAGGTCGTTTTTTCCCCCTATAGAAAATAAATTATCCATTAGGACAAGAAAAAAAAAATTCAAAATATTCATCCTGCTCATTGTTACACGGGAAATGTGAAAACTGTACTGAAACTGCCGCATATTAAACACACCTAAGAAGCTTATGGAAACAAGATATGATCCTAGCAGACCTCTTTGCTACTTGTCTTCATGCAGAAATGGTAGAGCGACACTGAAAAAAAGAGGAAAGTCACTTCCTAAGGGGCCCAGATCCATTAATCCTAACAAGTTGTACACTCTTTCCTGGTTGCACAGGAGCAATGGTAAAGGTATAGAGTACATGACAGCACTAAAAGCTGAGGCCAGCTCTAAATGAAGATAGACTGAACAGTTAACTCACTTTACAAGAGGACTATGACACATGTCTACAGAAATATGAAGGTTGTCATTTCTGTGATAAGGGCATACCAAGGATTTCATGCTGATGACAGAACTTGTTTAGGGCTTGTAAAAAATATTGTGTGTGTGTAAACTTAAAAGACTGAAAGACTAAACTGCCTTCTGCACAAATAGAAGGAATCAGGCAATATTATTTCAAGGTAGTAACATCTGATTTATTTGTATTTCATCTCTGATGTGAGATATTAAGTACCTGATGTTGGTGAACCGCCTTAGGAAAGCCTTGTTGGGAAAAAAAAATTCAAACAGAAATTGGAGAGCTATATCCCTGTTGAAAGATCTATTACTCATTTCAGTGCAAGTCAAATGTATTTACCAGAAATCTGCTTAACAAAGAGCAGAGCTTCTGAAGTTTCCTTTCTGACAGCAGGTCTGTGCTTCTGTTACTGTGTTACGCTGAACCTGCTTTTGCTATCAAAAAGATCCTGGCACTCAGGCTGAACCTATATGAAGATATGTCCCTTTGGTTGCTATTGATCATCCCTCTAGGTCAGAAGTGAAGTAAAAAGAGACAACATCATTTCTGTGCACTCTGCCCACTGTGTATGGAAAAAAGCTTGGTTTTCCAGAGTGGTCTTTTTGGCACTACTTTACAAGAAGACACAATTAAAACAAAAAAACCCAAACAAACAAACAAAGCAAAGCAAAGCAAAGCAAAGTAAAGCAAAGCAAAGCAAAACAAAACATGGTAGACTAAAGGCTTCTAAAATAAGAACAAGAGCTTACCAGGAAGGAATGTGATGATGGAACTGTCAGTATTAGGACGTTCTTCGAAGTCCATCATTACCTGAGCTGAACCTTGCCTTGTATAGCATCTTACAGTGGATGTGTATCGGATATCCCCACTCCTATATATCATGGCAGAAATCTGTCCATCATTTTCATTGCCTACATATACAGATTCTTTAAACTGCATCTTAGGCACTGGACAGAAAAACATAAAAAGCACGTGTAAAGTATAATTGCAAAAGTTATCGTATCTTCCCTCTACTAATTCAAATTTAGTTATGTTACATTGTACCAGATATATAACATAAGCAGCTAGACAGCAAATGACTTAACACATTGTCTGTAGCTGAAATGTGTAGTTTCACTGGCTTTGGTGTAATTCAAAAGGACAAGTGCTATTTGTGTATTGCAGTCATCCATCTCCTGCATAAGTGTGAAAAGGTAAAAAAAAATATTACTCACAGTCAGACACTGAGTCATTAATGAAGATGGTGGCCTTGCTGGGTTCTCCAAGGGCAGCATTCATGGGCATCCTTAGCACAAGCTCAAACTTCTCAGTTCCTTCTAACACTGGCTGTCCAAGGTCATCCAGAATTACAACTCGAAATGTCTGCATATTGACTCCAGGGGAAAAATCCAAATTACGACTGATGCCTACATAATCTACTCCAGCTACCAATGGAAGAGAGATAAAAATTATCAAATTAATAAATAGCATTACATGTAACAAAAAATAAAAATATCTATCACTAGGCAGTTAATTGTAGGTAAATCTATTTTTTCTTTAAATATAATTTTAAAATTTGCCAAATTCTGGCAGTCATGTAAAGCAAAAATATCTTTTGACCATCTAAGTTGGACTATACAATAAAACAAATCAATATTAAGCTACATTTTGTTTAGTGATTCAAGTCACAAAATGGGGCTGATTCTGTTCTGTTGTAAACCAACAGTTATTCCACTAAAACTAATAAAGTTTGATTTAAGTGAGAAATGAAAGTAAGCAAAAAGCTTTGAGAGAGACTCTGGAGATGAAGCAAAGTCTTTTGGAAAGAAATTTTGTATTATTCTGTAACGAAGATGGAAGTTTTGAGACTAATGTAAAAAGGGAAGGAGAAAAGGCCAGTGAGCTGACTGTAAGGAAGAACTGCTGTTCAGAGGAGTTGTGTAAAACAGAATGAATGGAAACGAAAAGAATTAAATTCTGCTCAGACCATGTCAGTTGAGGTCTGGCACCTTAATGTTAAAGACAGACTGATCTGGGTTTGGTTTGCTTTTATGTTTTGCTTTGTTTTGTTTTAAGCAAAGCAAGCCAATTCATAACAAGCCAATGAGAAGGCGGCAAACAAAACAAGATACTGACTAAAACATGACACTATCTCAGAACCAAAGCATTAAAGGTATCTAGGACTTTAGTGAAGGACTGAGTTTTAACATTCATTTTTTTGGGAGAATAAGCAGCAGAGCTGTTGAAACAAAGCTTTGGGGGAAACAGTTTCATTGAAGTTGAAATAAGGTTTGGAATTCTGTGATTTGGACAAAATTTGGCAAGATTAAAGGCCATCATCAGATGGGCACTTGCCTAGAGTTCCTGCCGCTCTACCCCGGAGCTAAGCCTCTAAGGCAGGATGCCAGGACTGGCAGCTCAGCGCAGGAGATCCATTGCTGCACTGTGTACGACCAAGAACCAGGTTGATGGCTTTACAGGCAGCCAGCCATGTCAGAGCTTTCAGGCTGTGACCAACAGACTAGAGAGCCCAAGAGCTGTGCCATTCCCAGTTTTGAATCCTAGAGATCCTGGCACAATGAATTAAGATTCTTACTATAAAGAAATACTTTTTTTCCCCCCAGAAATAAAATAACTTAAATATTCAGGATGAGATAAAGACATCAGATCATATAAAGGAAGTTCAGAAATGAAGTACTCACATATTTTTTTCAGACTTCATAATTTTATTTTTCATGAGAAATATGATGTTTATCATATATGTTATGTATGATACATATATATGATGTTTAGATATTCCTGAAATAACAGTAAAGTTTTACACAATTTTGCCTCACTGATAATTAGTTGAGAAGATAAACTCAGTTACAAAGTTATAAAGTTAACACAGTTACTCAGTTATTCAGTTATAAAGTCCAGTTACAGTCAGGATAAGCATCGAAGGAAGATAATTTTTATGCTGTCTCTATATGAATGTCTTAGTTTTAAACACTGTGGTTTACGAAAAAAAAAATAGAGTACACTAACACTTGATTCTGCAGACAAAGGTTCTGTCAAAGCATCACTGAACCACATAGCTGTAGCAATCCTCTTGCTGAACAGGAYACTCGATAATAATTTCTCATTGCCTACAGTAAAAATGAGAGGAGCAAACTGCATGGTGCCAGTGATTATAACTCTGTGCCCAGAGTATGCTGTTGAGGCAGTAATCAACTGCCTTTCTAGGATAGTGTTTTATATGAGGATTTGAAGGCATTTCTCTTAGTGCTGTACTTCACAGTTGCTCCTACTCCTGTTTCTTTGAGAGAAATTCTGTAACTACTTAATCTGTTCTAAGAAGAAAGATCTGCTAAGAGTAAGAGACATATGAATTTCATCTTAAGTAGTCGAATCTATATCAAAACCAAATGTACTAGCATTTGTTGTTGAGATCTATTATGAAAATTGAGCAAAACAATAACTTACCCTCTGCAGTTATTGGTTCAGATTTGCGAGACCTCACTGTAACAGAGGCGACTTTAGACAGATCGGTTCCAGTCCTCCAGACACGTACCTCAATATAGCCAGCACTCTCATCAACATAGTATTCATCATTTCCAAAGTAGAATGCTGGTTCTGGTGAAAGAAGAATAATGTCCATAAATGTTTCTTTACCTTACGTTGAAGGTAACAAAAGAGCATAAAATCCACATTAGACAATAGAGAGCACTTTGCTCTTCTCAGGAAGTAAAATAAAGGGTTTTTTTTAAGGTTTAGAATTTTTCTAGGTATTTTTGGCTTCTTTTCAAGTATTGGTTTGCCTAATTTGGGACGGCAATTGTTATATCAGCACTGTGCTCTTTTTCTTGCCTCCTACATTTTCAACTTTGTGTGTCAGCAGGTATGAATCTGTGTGCAAAACCAAATGTGTTATCTCATTAAACTTATTTGAGCTGAGTCCTGTGTGCAAGCCAGAAAATTCCTTGCATTTTTCACTTTGGTGCAAACAGACAAAGGTGAACACAGATAATGAAACCTTAACTTGAATGTTCTCACAGATTCCTGTTGCTAAAATCAGACTGGAACATGATATGTAACTGGAGCTGCTTTTGGAAATGTTTTCCAGCTAACCAAAGGGGCAAATACTTAATTTTAGTTCCCCCACATCTAGCATTTAAAACAAAATCAATCTTATTTCCTGTAAACTGGAATGTGAATAGTCTTTTATCTTAATATTTAAGTTCCACAGTTTATAAGAAAGAAGAGCAAAAAGCGAAGGAGGTTGTGTTATCCCACTTAACGGACATACTGTTTATCCTCATTTTTTCCTCCCTTTTTCAGTTTTTCTACCCACAGCAATTTCACAAAGTAAACAGGCTTAAAAACATAACCCAGCTTCATCCTGTATGTATATCAGCTCCCCTTTTCTATCCCTTCCATTCCTGTTTCAAACATATAAGGGTAAGCACACACAGTCAGTGCCTCAGTTTTCCCATTGTGCAGCAGAAATCATACCTACCTTCCCCAATGGTTGGGATGAAATTTGAAGACCTAGAGAAGTTCTCTTTGTATTTCATCACAATTTTCTTATGTTGCCTAGTGAGAATTTATTATAATCATGAGGTTACAATATCACAAATGTGCTTGAAAATACCATACAGCATATGGCCAACTCTAATTAAGTTGACAAAGATCATAGCAATTAATCAGTGCTCTATCAGTGGCACTACGAATACCTCCCCTTCATCAAGCATAGAAAAAAAGAAAAAATTCAAAGGAAATGAGTGGAAAAGTTTATGGTTCTACAGAGCTATGCCTAGCATACAGAAAAGGTACAAATTACCCAAAGGAGGAGACATAAATCCTTTTTAATGGTAAGTGGAAGTTAGGCCCATCATTTCCATGATTCAGTCAAATTTTCTTAAGATTATATGTATGTTGCAAAACCTATGACTTCTATTACAGTGGAACAAATGTTTTGGAATTGAAGAACCTGCTTCGGACTACAGCTGAGCTCAATAAAGCCAAATATTGTGAAGACATTGTATTTTGAAGGTTTTGGAGAGGCTTGTAGGATAACCAGACAGACAAAATACCTATGCTTTTCTAAAGTGCTTGAGGACAATCTGACTGACTACACAGTCAGTGTATCTTGTATGGCAACAATCACCTCTGCGGTAGATTGCTTATTTATTTTTATAGAAAATTGAACAATGTAAAATAGGAATTTAATAAAAACTAACCAGAAGTAATATAAAGTAGTTACTCAGTTATTACTAAGACAAAACTTCATCTGAGAAGGCAGCAGTTAATAAGTATTTTGGAATTGCACTCAAGAGTTAAATTGGAAGTTTTGGAGAAAAGAATTTTCTCTTCTGCTTTCAAGATTTTTCCTGTATTTCACAACTGACAAATTATTAAAAAGCAAGCAAACAAACAAAACCCCTTAATATTCCACATCAGTGAAACAAATGCAGCTGCCTCTCTACTTATCTGCTAAAACTAAAATCATGGGTTGTAACAAATTGATGGAACTGAATGTATTTACTGAAAAATCATGCAAATTCATAGACCTGCTTGAGCATGATCAAGGTCATCAACCTTTGCACGATGAAAGACAAACTTGGCAAATGTCTAATGTTGGTACATGAAAAGGCCAATTTAAATTAGTTCCAATTTACATTTTTTTATTCAACATTATGTATATTTAAATGTGTGTGTGTTTGTGTGTACAGACAGACTGTCGTGGTTTAACCTGGCCGGCAGCCAAACACCACACAGCCGCTCGCTCACTCCCCCCTCCCCTCAGTGGGATGGGGGAGAGAATCGAAAAAAAAA
>JAYKAV010003215.1:186572-214503 GCA_035582835.1 Phoebastria nigripes | reverse complement strand
GGCTATGCTCCCTCCCAGCTTCTTGTGCACCTGGCAGAGCATGGGAAGCTGAAAAGTCCTTGACTAGCAGACTACTTAGCAACAACTAAAAACATCAGTGTCTTATCAACATTCTTCTCATACTAAATCCAAAACACAGCACTAGGAAGAAAATTAACTCTATCCCAGCCGAAACCAGGACACAGACACACATCAATCTTACATTATTTGCCTATAGGGACTGCGTTGTCAGTAGTTGCATTTATATTCGGAACTGCGAAGCTCTTATCTGAAACATTTTTAAACAGGTGAATAGGATACACTCTCTGGACCTTTTTGTATAACTACTATTAACTTTGATGAGAGTTCTACTTACAGGGATACTGCAGAACTGGATATTAGATCTGCAAAGAAATGTGCCATTTCAGACATACAATGATCTTCTAAAATTCTCAAGATGGACAAAGACTCATCCAGCCTCTACAGGTTAAAAATACAGAATGCCTACTAAGACCAAATGGTTATGAATGTGCCAACAGTCAGATAAAGGCAGTTAAAAATATTATCAAATCTAATACATGTCATTTCTTAAACAAATATTCTTAAAGTTTAGCACACTTTTGCAAGTCTAATCTCGTTCTCACAATCCTGTTCTCTCTATATTGATGTCCTGGTAGTTCCGGAATTAGATCTGGACTTGGCTGCACCTCATTGTAAGCACTTAAGTGAGAGGTACTCACATTCACAGCCTGCTTGCTCTCAGTTTGCAAGGACAAAGATAGGCCATTCCAAGAGGTTTCCCAGCATAATAAGCATGCAGAAGGAGACATGGAATGGCTCCCTCACTGCAGTGAGAAAAATCTGAGGAGATCTGGAAGCATTCCCTTCTAATCACTGACTACAGAGGGAACTTAGATGATCTGCCTTAAACTAAATGGAAGATGTAAAAGAAAATGTTGTTCGTTTCTTGTAGTGTTATCCTAATGCTTGCTTTACTGCTGCTGAAGAAGAATCCTCATGCACTGTTTGTTCCTGTAGTCACAGCCAAATATAAAAATGCCTAAACACTCAGTTAGCTTGCCTTGTATTCCTGAGTGAGTTTTTCACACTTTTTGAGGCATGTATCTTCAATGAAAGACACATTCTGTATGGTTACCCATCCTAGGAAACAAATCCTTACAAATGTTTTGTAAGTTCATTTCCTGTAAGCTGTGTTAGTAGCTCCCCAGGGGAAGTAGCAAAGCCAAGCTACTAACAGGGAAAGCATTGTCTTTCTCAGGTCACGGCTGGAAAACACTCTGCTCAATGACTGCAGGCTCACTTACAGCAGATCTTTAGTCTAGTAATCACTCTGAAGAGAGACCACTGCAAATTTAATGGTTCCTCTTACAGAAATAACAGGAAGTTTTTTTAGAGTTTTTTTGTACAGACCCACAGATTTCACTGGCACAAAGTTACAATAATCAGAGGAGAAAGGTTAGGAGCTTTAGTCCCAGGTTTCTTGGCACAGAAATGAAATCTTTGTCTTGCCTTTGTCCTACTTATACAGTCAGGACTGTATATCAACTACAGCACTAGTCAGTCATCAAGCAGGAAAACAAACACACTTCTCATGCTGTTAGAAATAGGTCTACCTTTGAACATATATCAGAAAATCAAGCACAAAAATATTTATTTCCAAGGAGGCTTTTGTTTTTAAAATTATATCCTTACAATCTGCTTTAGAGGGACATGGCAAAAGAGCTGGTTGGTTGTAAGATATGCAAGGTGCCACAATCAGTTTGGGATGCCAGTGCAAATAATACGTAAGGCAGGATAGCTAGGACAAACAGAACAAAACAGACTCTTCTGTGCTGACACCTTGATAAGCCTTAATACTTAAGTGATTTTCAGTGATATATGCTTCCAATGAGAGATACATATATATAGATATATATGTATATATTCTCAGGAGGAGAGAAATACTAGAAGAAAACAGACCTGCCACTCTGACATACATAGATATTGGAACTAGGAGAAGCAGTCATTACAACTGAACTCATAGTTGATCTTTTCTAGTGGTGTTAAACCACTTATTCCTAAAAGCTTTTGCCTTACTTTCAATGCACAGTACAAACAAGGCTATGATGTGAATATTATGAGTTGCCAGAGCTAGCAGAAATCTGTTGTGGTAATGCAGAAGGTGCAAAAAGGTGCTTTTTAAGCCTACTAGCCTGTTCTAGTACAGTCTAGACATGCTAGTGCAATGCTGAGTCCAAAGTAATGAGCCCTGATGGCTGACACAGCTAATTAGCTAGGACATAACAACAGACAAACATGGCCAGATTTCCTCTGGACCTGATCTGGCTCATACCCAAACAACATATACATCCCTACACAATGCTTACTTGCATTTCAGTATCACAGGTTAGCATTAAATGACTGAGCTGCTGAGTCTATAACACAAGAGACTCCACCCTTCCGAACGTGAAGTCAGTGAGTTGTAGATAGACCAGTTAAGAACAAGAGTTCCATTAAATTTGAGAAGGAATGGGCATTTACTGTTTAATAGCAGTAAAGGTCAACTTCTGTAATCTCTCTCATATATGCATGTTAATGGGAGCAAAAGAAAAGCTCAGAAAAACTGTCCGTGACAAAAAGTTTGTATTATGATATTATGAAAGAGGACTTTAACATCTGAAACTAGGTAGCACCATTCTACAGCTATTTACATATACTTGAAGCTATGCAAGCAACTAAGCTTGCATTTAGCACAATGAATTTAATTTGCCAAGTCATTTATTTTTGCTGAATGCTGTAGAAGCAGGGGTCAAGATTACAGTCAGAGCTCAGTTCTGGAGCAGGTACCTATTGTGCAAATGCCAATAGCTTTTTATTTGATGTGGTCAAAACAGATTACTTTTCAAATTCATATGTTGTAATCTTAACAGCTTTCATCTTCTTAGCACTGTTGTCATAACTTTTGCAATCAAAAAGTAAATTCACCTCAGAATCAAAATTACCAATTGCAGCCAAATTGCCACACACATTATCTCAAGCAAATAATGTCTGCACTTCCATTTGTCTCAACAGCCCATTTCTGTCCAGCAATTTATAATGATTTTTTTAAAGGATACTGCAAACATTATAACAGGTAAAAGGACAGACTCAAATCAATGCAACCTTTACCAAACCCAGTTCTATTTTGTAAGAAAAACACACAATTTTTTTTTTAATCTACAAAGGCAATGCCGTACATTGACTGGGCTGGTTCATCACTGAATTATTCTCATCTTACGCAACTTAACCCCGTAATTTCAGTACAGTAACACAGTGTGAATTGAGATCAGTAACTGCTATGAACAACATTATATAAGATTCACTTTTAATTAATTTATGATACATACTAATTCAGTATAGACCTTTACATTTTAATTCGCTCTTTATGTTTAAGTGCACCCATGCTTCAGTTTCTCTACAGACAGTACCATCACAAGCAGCACCTGCTTAGCAGGCCTGGAATCCACATCTAACCTCTCTGCTACATGAATAAATAAAACTCAAATGTGAGCAAAGTAGCACAGTAAAGGAAGTAGACTACAGCCCTAGCTGCAAGACTGAGGATGGCAGTAAGATGGCTACGGTGATACCCCATCTCTGGTCACCTACTCTTTCCTTCTTGTCAGTCCCATCCCTGCTGCAAGGACAGGCTGCAGCGTACTTTGCAGCCTTTAGAACTGAGGTAATTCTGATTTTGCTCAATGTCATGTTGCAATTCATAATGGTTCAGTAATAAGTAGATGAGCTACAGAGTATGTCTGAACCACAGAGAGTAAAGACATCTGAGTGCCTGAAGCCATGCTGTAGCTCAACTCGTTCAAGGTGTGTGCCTTTAAGCTGAAGATGAATTTTTCAACAATTAGTTAACTATTACATACAAGATGGTAATGAACAGTCTTAAGTTGTCTCCCAGCTATAACTGGCATTTCAGGAGAAAGGCTAATGTGTGAGGTTGACTATCATAAGTGACCTTCTCTTGGAAGCAATTAATTTACCTTTGTTGGTTTGCTGAGAAACATTGTTACCTTTCCAAAATACGAAATTCATATATATGTGAACTAACATATACGTGAAAATATTTATTAGTAGAAGTAGTATTGTTATGAACCTTGCACGCACCCTCAGGATATAACCTCCAGATCTTGATATCACTGGAACTATCACAGGTGTCAGAGGAGCTTTTCCTATGTTCAGAGTCTGGGGGCCAAAAGATTCTTCCTGCTACAAGTACATCAAGCTCCAGTCAGTTGCCCAAACTATTGCACAATCCAGATAACTGCCTCATTTACCAATGTAAATAAAAATATAAAGACTAATAGCTGAAGAAACAAACACTTCGGAATTTGGGGACACACCCAAATGTGATGGTATTGCCTGCAGCAACCATCTGACTTTCACATACTTTTTTCCGACTGGCTAGACCTCCCACAGAGCATGAAACCAACTCAGAATCTTCTACATGTTCTATTTTTAAAAAGAATGAGATTATTTTTATGTAAGAGGCCCAGGAAATGGCATCAGTAACAAATTCTCAACGAACTGATGAAACAGAGGCAGGCAGATAAATGGGAAGGCTTGGCAGTAGTATTTAAATATACCACACACAAGGTAACTCACAAGGAGGCCAAGCGTGAAGGAGCTCACAGTCAGTGATTCATACACGAGATAACAAATGAGGACTCCTACAAACAGAAATGGTAGGAGAAGCTGAGCAGCATTTTAGAAATCAGGCTACATGAAGATATAGCATGTAGCCATTTCTAAAAACGTTTTTCTCATTTTAATTGAGTAATTAGTTTACTACTAGGTCTTGCAGAAAAAGCAGTCTGTAAAAAGGGTCTGAATGTAATAAGTATATTTGCAAAAACAGAGGTTTTCTGAGAAGAATACTTTCAATATTTCTCTTCCAAAGTGTGTTCTCATATCAAGAAACATAACCACAAAATCACAATAGCTCATTCTATGAATGTTTTCTTTATAATAGCTTGTAACATCATCCACTTAAATCATGACCCTGATCTCCAAGATTTTAAAGCCCAAAGTCATAGTGATGACAATTATGTTTTCTCCCCAGCTGAGATTTCCACTGGTTGGGAAGTAGTACTAGTAAGGCTTTTGAATGATAAACAAGCATTTTGTTGTTTGGTAATGAGAGCTGATAGGAAGATGGCGAGGAAATTGTGGGGACTTAATAGCAAAGACAGAAATCCTGGACATTCCTAAAAGTAAAAGCATGCTGAAAATGGGTGAGCTCCTTATGCAATGAAAGCCATTAGACTTTGAGAAAAAGGACACAAAAATATTCTAAAGGTCAAAATAAATCCAAATTGTGCATTTCCTGAGACTAATTTTTCAATCACAGAATGGTTTGGGTCAGAAGGGACCTTTAAAGATCATCTAGTCCAACCCCCTGCCATGGACAGGGACATCTTTCACTAGATCAGGCTACACAAAGCCCCATCCAACCTCTCCGTGAACACTTCCAATGATGGGGCATCCACAACTTCTCTGGGCAACCTGTTGCAGTGTCTCACCACCCTCACTGTAAAAAATTTCTTCCTTATGTCCAATCTAAATCTACCCTCTTTCAGTTTCAAACCATTTCCCCTTGTCCTGTCAATACAGGCCCTGGTAAAAAGTCTCTCTCCATCTTTCTTATAAGCCCCCTTTATGTATTGAAAGGCCACAATAAGGTCTCCCTGGAGCCTTCTCTTCTCCAGGCTAAACAACCCCAACTCTCTCAGCCTTTCTTCATAGGATAGGTGTTCCATCCCTCTGATCATTTTTGTGGCCCTCCTCTGGACCCACTCTAACAGATCTATGTCTGTCTTGTGCTGAGGACCTCAGAGCTGGACACGGTACTCCAGGTGGGGTCTCACAAGAGCGGAGAAGAGGGGCAGAATCACCTCCCTCGACCTGCTGGCCATGCTTCTTTGGATGCAGCCCAGGATACAACTGGCTTTCTGGGTTGCAAAGCACACATTGCTGGCTCATGTCCAATTTTTCATCCACCAGTATCCCCAAGTCCTTCTGCGCAGGAGGGGATACCATTCATCCCCCAGTCTGTACTGATATTGAGGATTACCCCCACTCAGCTGCAGGACCTTGCACTTGGCCTTGTTGAACTTCATGAGGTTCACATGGGCCCACTCCTCAAGCCTGACAAGGTCCCTCTGGATGGCATCTCTTCCCTCAGGCCTATCAACTGTACCACTCAGCTTGGTGTCATCTGCAAATTTGCTGAAGGTGCACCAAATCCCACTGTCTATGTCATTGATGAAGATACTAAATAGTATTGGTCCCAGTACAGGCCCTTTAGGAACACCACTCATTAGTGGTTTCTGTTTGGACATTGAAACATTGAGTGTAACTATTTGGATGCGGCCATCCAGCTAATTTTTATCCATCTAATGGTCCATCCATCAAACCCATATCCCTCCAATTTAGAGGTAAGAATGTTGGGGGGGACTGTATTGAAGGCCTTGAAGAAGTCTAGGTAGATGACATTTGTAGCACTTCCTTTGTCCACTGGTGCAGTCACTCCATCTTAGAAGGCCACTACATTAGTGAGGCATGATTTGCCCTTGGTGAAGCCAGGTTGGCTGTCTCTAATCACTTCCCTGTCTTCCATATATTTCTACATATCTTCCAGAAGGATCTGTTCTATGATCTTACCAGGCACACAGGTGAGGCTGTTAAATTCATTTTAACCAAATGAATTACAAATCTGAATCCTATCAAAGCAGCAAATGTGTTTGGTTTCATTGAAGAATAAATGAAGAAGAAGGGAGGCACTATTATTATAACTATCAGTACTACAAATGGTGCATAGAAAAGGAATAGCATAACCAAGAAATGTAAAATACTTTGTTTTCCAGGTGGCTGTTGGTATTTGTCTATAAATTCTGGCATAGCTTGTACCACATTTTTTCAAGAAAATTATGATTCTGTCCATTCTTGTGGACAGTTATTAAATCTGTTCTTCTGCCTATATGTATACACAGACTTTTCTGGATTGGAGACATCTTGACCACATCACAAGAGAGGCTAAGAAAGACACTGCCCCAATTCTGACTTTAGATTTTTGCACTTTTACTATTCAGTCGCAATGCTAGTTATGTTGAGTTTGCTTAACTGGCAGAAACAATTTCTTACTGGCTTTTCTGCCCCCATACAATGAGAACACATTTAGCCCACTGAGGTCTGAGAAGAAAAATATGCAAGAGGTCTTCCATGCTCCCTTTACAGGAGCTAATGTTGAGGATGGGACTCGGCAGAGAAGACAAAACAGAAGTGAAAATAGAGCTACAGCCAGACAGACTTACCAGACCACAAAAGCTAATGACAGAAAATATATTCTGCTGTATGTTAAAAGTTCTTGAATTCTCTCTTTTGGACTTCTGACCCCATTCGTGTGGGAGGGAAAAGAGCTGCCTGACAGACAGTAATGTGAGATAATAACTGAGTTTATTCTTTGAGGATTTACACATTCAAAAGGAGAATCAACATCATTAAAGCCCAATGCGGTACACTGGTTACTCTGTTGTTCAGTATCTTTTGGATCTTCAAAGACTGATGAGCAAAATGGCAAAGTCTCAGTATAAAGAGCTTCAGAGGAAGCAAGATGATCTGAAGAAACCTTAGGAAAACTGAATGCACCAAGATGTTCTATACAACTTGATTATCTAAATCTTAAACACACAAAGCACTCACTAGGTCACTAAATTCACTCCCTACAATCGCAAACAACGAAGAGCAAATGATTAATTTAGAATGGTTTGCTAGGCATTCACTACATTTTCAAACAGTCTATAATAAACATAAGATCTGCAGTACAGAGACCAAAGCCATAAAAAATACAACATGCTACAGGAAGACAGGAGAGAGAAAGATGTTTAATATACTCTTGAGTGAACTGTCATAAAACAATGATCCATTAGGCTCTGGAAAACAACATCAGTACACGTAAGAACACCATTTCCTTTAACTCATTCTAGATTTAACAGAAAGTATCAATTTTCTACAGTTCACGTAGTATCGTACCTTCTGCTTATCAACTATTCTATGTGCTTTGAGTACAAAACTCAAAAGCTGTTTTCTATATTTCAACACTTTCCTAGAAATACTACTATAATTCACATAGAAATGTAATAATGCATATGTAAGCTAACCATTTAAGAACCTGCAGTAGTGAAGGCTTAGAGATATGCTGCTCCTTGAGCTGAGTCCTCTATCGTAAAGGAGCCATGTGAAATACATGTGACAAAGTACAGTCTGGAGGTCATGCTCTGTCCTCCTTTCCTATCAAAGGAGCCTAGAACATAAGGTTGGACTATATATCTAATTATTAAGCAGCTAAGTGAAGATGAGATTAACCCAACATCTGTAGTTCATATATATATAATGAGTGTATACCTGCAGACACATACATGTAATAAACTGCCAGCAACAGATAATGCTAGAAAAGCAAATCGTAAATGTGCCTGGTTGCCTCTATAAAATGTCCTACTGTAAGATATGACATTAATTTATTTCTGTGATAGACAGCAAACAGGGACTTTCCAAAATCTTTAAGGCTATCATCAGAAATTGAACATTTTTCACTCTGTTGAACTGGTGATAATAAGAAACTATTAAGTAAAGAAAACTGGGAGTATAACATGTGTCATAAATTGGCTGGCTTGCACTTTTTCCCTTGATTAGTTGCCAATCTGGCCACCTGCCACAGACTGGGGAAAGGGGAGGGGTCACACAGAGATTTTACCTAATGAGAGGACAAAAGAAGTTAAAAGCTGCACAGAAATGCCAGAGGCATCAGACCCACAGGCACTGTAAAAATAGAAAAGGGAGAAAGTTGTCAAAGATGGATGTACAGAGGAAAAAAGAACAACTAGTTCTTTATTTCAGTCATCTCCAGAGAACGGTGAAGGGTACTTGGGCAAATCATGACTCCAGTCCGTAATATAACACTGGGCATGCTCTGCCTATAGTGTTCAGGTTGTAACTAAAATTGGACAAATAGACTAGCAGATATTAACTACCAACAACCACCCATTCAGTTTAAGGTTATGGCACATGTATTGTCAAAAAGAAAAAGACACATTTGATTGCCTGCCTTGGAGGCCAGTGGAAATAAGGAGGTTCCAGATAGCCTTGTGAGATAAGGATGTCCCTCTGACAAACTATGTTACTAACAGAATATTTAATTATCATCAGCTGGAAATTTGTCTCAGTACACACACTGAAAGTTAGCTGATACTGTGTACCTACTGGGATACTTAATGCAAAGCGTATATTTATAATGTAGCATTGCAGTGCTGACTTTCTGCCTCTTTTCAGGCTATTGATAGTAAACGTCAATATGGACTTTACAACTCCAAGCAAGCTGGACAAGTGCTAGCGGCTACTGATTTCCAGAACATGGTCTAAGGATTTCCAAAGTTTAATTAACTGTAGGGGGAGTGACAGCAGGTGTTTTAAAGAAATCTCCAGAAGACTAAAGAATTAATCTGTTCTGTTTGATCTCTAACACTGGCTTTCTGCATTATCATACCATGTTCATACCATCATCCAGTTTACTCAGCTGTAAAATATTCCCAGATAGTGCTATCCTCTATCATGTGGATGACACGAGTGATCGATTCTGTTGAGTAAGTATAAAGAAAATGGTAAGCAAACCTCCAACATAAACCTGAGTCATTTGCTTTCCCAGCCTTGATGTAGGAATGTCAAGAAGAAGTCTGAACGATTGCTTGCCCATCTAATGTGAATGAAGTGGAACAAATGTATTTAATGTACTTCCTGCTGTGAACAGCATGAGGCTTCAACAATTCCACTAAGGCAAGGTGACTATTTGTCAGTCTGGCTGTAAGGCTGTGTGCTCTCATGGCAACACTAAATACAGTAGCATGGAATTAAAATCACATGGCAAGTCAGACACTGACAAAAAACTTGAAGCAAACAAAATAATTGTAAGCATTCTCTTCTTAGCTGCAAACTTCCAGCTCTGCATTCATCACACCTCTTCACTTCTGGTTTCCAACTGTGATTGCAAACCAAGAGTTTAAAATTTGCCCACAACACAAAACTGAGTAAGTAAAAAAGAGTCCAAATCAGCAGCCTGGCAATCAAAACATTTGACTATGAGACAGCAGAGCTTTGACTGCAAGCCTTGTTGCAAGGACTAAAGCATTTTGTATCAGACTTGGTGCACACAACACAGCAACACTGTTAGTGTTGGAACCAAATTACAGGCTCCTCATTCCCAGATGAATACTAACAAGAGTTTTATCTCATTTTTTCTCTATATATGTGAAATTATTTCAGAGCCACAGCTTCAGTTGGAAAAACAGAGAGCGCTTCCAGGATGATCTTGCTTAGTTGCTAAGTGCCTGGGGATTAAGGCATTTCCATGGAAGATTGGGGTCTGAGTGTTTTCAGGGTCTGAGACTAAACTCCAGGACTCCTCTCTCCAAGGGGAATGAAAAGTGCGCAGCAACCTTATCTTCCTTTTCCTAGATGCATAATATTGATCTATGTGAAGTGCCTCCTCCGAATAAGCTTTATGCTGAACTCTGTGCTCTCCATGCAGGATAGGTATGTCCTGAGCCAATAAACTGACCTCAAATTCTTCAGGGATTTCTGTTCATCCCCCAAATCCCTGAGATGCATGAAGTTCAGCCCATCAATTCTGGCTAGATTTAGTAACACAAGTTCACATTTGTATGGAAAATGGTTGAGGTTTTTTGTTTGGTTTTGGATTTTATCTTGAACATCTAAATACCTATTGAAACACTCTTCAGCATTCATTTATTTAGATTTCAACTAGATTGTTTTAGATTTTTCTTTAGAAATCATAATTGTTTTATGAAGCAGGAATAGCTATGTATCACTTTTGTTGTTTAATGGCATTTCATAGTAGGAGCTGTTTTAACACAAAATTAGAAAAAATTCCTTCCTTCATGCCCAGTAGTGCTTATGACTTCGGGTTCAATGGCAAATTAAATTTCTAAGGGTAGGGTTTATATCTACTGTCAGAAATCAATGTATTCAGATGCACCAGGTACCCACAGTGATTGCTCTCAACAGTTTAGACACTTCTCCTAGGATGGGATGGTTCCTGGGAGTACATCTCTCTCTTCATTAACTATAGAAGGATCCTGGCATAGCCTGCTTGAATGAGATGTCTAAATGTATAGATGGCTAATATCAGGTGAGATTACTGCCACCCCAAAAGTGGATGATTTGCATAGGTCTTTCCCCTGAATGCTTTTCTTCCAGTGGTCCATGGTTAGTAACTATCACCTCTGACTCAAACAGATCCATGTTTTTATTTTTTAGTGCTTAAACTGTAGTGACACGTGTAACTTTGAATCCAAGATTTCCATGCACTTTGCTGTGTATTTCATTAACTTAATCCTTTTCTTCTTTTCTATTTGTCTCCAACTTCAGGACCTATCAGGAAAAGTCCCTTCCAAATTAAGAAATGTCCCAACAGCAGCACCAATTTTAAAATCACCTTTCACAATATATAAATATACCTGTGCATGTTCTACATACTATGATTTTTTTTCAGATTTTGCTTTGGCAGCACAGCACAACTGTATAATCCCCAATTAAAGTATTCACTTGCCAGGAATTTCTTTAATATGCTCTGGTTCAGTAGAAAGTTGAACACACCTCTTTTGCTTTTTGTTTATTGTTATGATTGTATAGCAACTCAGCTATTTTAGTTAGACCCTAAGGGCCTTCTCTAGAAATAAAAGAAGAAGAAATACTTTGATGATAGGTACTGAAGGTGAATGTTTCCTAATTAACTTGCACTGAATGCCAGAGGAGATAAGGTAATGTTGCTAGTGCTGACTTGACTTCCATTGGAAAGATCTCATGCAGTATTATTAAACTTTGACCTTTGCTGTTTGTATCTTTTGACCTAAAGAAGTCATTGCATAATGTTAATCCAGCCACAGTACTTGGAGAAATCACAACTTAATGACATGCTGTGACATTCGTCCAAAGAAACTTTGTTAAGTAGAAGATGAATTTAAACAAACAATGAGAAAAATACATCAGTAGATGTAAAGAGACTAAAGTGGACTGCAGAATTTAGTATGATAACATTACTATAGCTCATAGGCTATTATATATGTTCTAAAGCTTTTATCCACCTCTATCTTAGGCATTTTCTGAATTAAATTTTGTTGTTAAAAGCTAAAGAAAATGCTTTTCATTTCACATAGAATACTGCTTTAACTTATTAAAATTAATTTTGTGCACTGCAAACAGTAATAACCAATGCTGCTTAAAATCCCCTGCTTATTTATGCAGAATTTCAATCGTGACTGCCAGGGTGTTAAATTGCTCACACGTTACATAAATATGTTTGTATATTCACAATCTGAAATAAGCATAGATCTTTATGTGTGTGCGTGAATATATAAATAAATATGTAAGGTATAACTTATAATTTATCTACTCTGTAGTCTGTACTCTGCTTTTTATAGAACAGGCAGCACAACAGATCTCACACAAAACAAAATGCATATAGACTTTTCTGTTACCATGCATTATGTTTTTGTGCAGACTAAAAGCATGTGGGAGAAAACTTTACTGATAAGTGAATTGTCAGTAAGTTTTTGAACGCTCTGGAATTTTTTGTGGGAGTACTTTCACTGGTACAGAAAGCAAATAAGGAGTTCTGTCACACTATTTCAAATATGACATATGCAACATTTTGGGTGCAAAAAGACAAGTGAATGTTTGTAAAAAACGATCCAAACCTATCCTTCAAAGCCCCCTTATCTTTCAATATCCAAAATATTGTTTACTCTTACCAAGAAATGTAGATGTTTCAGTTGTCACATAATGAAAATGTTCTCCTCTAATGTCCCAAACACTTCCTCAGCTTTTTTAATAAATCCCATACGATAATTATTATTTGTTAAATAATTCCTGTTTAAAAGTTGGTAGCATTGAGGCAAGTTGTGCTCATAAATACAGGAAAAATTAGACTTAAAACTGAATGGTGAAATACAAACCAAATTACTTCTCATGTTTTCCAATGGCAGTGTTAAAATAAAGGAGATTTCTCGTTAGCTTCCCTAATATCTTGTGGGAGTTTCATAAACTGTTAGGTTCTATACTATGTTGTGATTGATTAACTTTCATCATTTCTTATTCAAAGTCACTCTAGGTTACTGCTAAAATGATTGTATAAGCCTATGAATGACAATATCTTATTTTAAATGCTAGAAACGGTATATAAAAGTGTTCCCTCCCAGACACTGGGGTTCCCACTGAAATTAGATGCTCTAATTTCAGCTCATCTCTGTTTTAAATAATCTCTTAGAGAAACATTCTCCCCATCCCAAACTTTCCGTATACATTTTAAGCAGTCAGAACACCTTCAAAAGCTGGGTAATCTTCTTCATGGATATAGTTTTTTATAGCTACTCTCCCAGTATTCTATGCTCTGCTATCTACAAACTGTAAAGTTCATTAATTCGTCAAAATTATTCAAAAAATCAAATTGTTGTAAAAAACCTACACAAATAAACCTGTATTTGCTATCACAGCAAAGTCAGATAAACGTATTTCTATTTCAGCTTGCATTTGATATATGATCTGTTACTTTACAAGAATTGTTATTTCAAACTGTTGTATTCATTAATGCTATATGATTGCCCAAATGCCGCACAGAGAAAACAAAGTCACCTCTGTTACAGGATTAAACGTGAGAAATTTCAGGCAGACTGAGTATTTACGATGCAATTAGATGGGTGTCAACTTCCTGCCTTTAAGAGCTGCCTTTTATATCCTTAACTAGGGAGAAATCACTGTGCTGATAATAACCGTCTATCTTGGCATCAGACTTTCAAAGAGTACTGTACTATATAATCCCTCACATTAGTCTTTAGGAAGTATGACAGTGTCACAATAGATGGTTTACAGCCTCATAGAGAGGACTAAAATAGCTTATCGGTATTCCTTTCACAGAATTTACAGTTGAGATGTCAGCCTCCAAACTCCATGCATAAATGAGGGCAATTGTACCAGAAAACCTTTTTGTTACCACTCCTAGAAAGCGAGTTGCCACATCAATGCCAGGGACACTGAAGGAGAGGCTTGAGGCCACAATAATATTTACATGTATTTTCGAAAGCAGTTGGTGATTCAGCGTGCTGATTCTACTCTTCCTTAGTCACAGACCTCTCTCTAATCACCACCAGAAATGTCCCTTTCAATGCAATATATCAAAGCTATTGACCACTTGAACAAAGGACATCATGCTGTCAGCACTTCCTTACTGAGGCAATTTCTAAAGCAACATTACTGTCTTCTGATTATTTGCTTTATTAGAAAGACAAAGGAAGCATACATGGACACTTCTAGGCAGAAATTTAAATGCAGCATCAAATCAGAAGGAATATAGCTTGCCTCTTAGCAGCTGCTAGATGGCTTCTGGTCCAACAGGGCCTCTAATATGGCCCTTTGGAGCATAATGCAATGGGCCTGAAGGCTTTGAGGACACAACCTCAGAATCACACATACACGGGTGCCCATGCAGGGAGACATTTTGGAGTACACCTGTTACTGTGACAGAATGGAAAGGTGCATCTCCTCACTCTCAATCACTGCTCATGTGATTTTCTCAAACCATAAAATATCAATACTAAATACTTTTAAAAACCCACATAGCTTTCTAATAGTATTTTCAAATCTCAAGATGGAAGCAGCATGTGTTTTAACCACCAGGAAGAAGTGCAAAAATCCAGTTTCTACATGATGATTTGAGTGTGATGCTATTTGTACTTTCTGTCCTGAACTGGGAATATCACTTTATTACATGATGTCTTACCATCATCCCTGTCAGGTACAATGGTAATTCGAGTGCTTGGGAATTCTGCACCAATTCTTCCACCCATCGGCATGCTTAGCAAAACATCAAAGGTCTCAGCCTCTTCATACAAGGAATCATCTATGATGACAATCCGACACATTTTTTCTCGTTCGTCTTTGTCAAAACGTAGAATGCTGTTGTGATCCTCAGGCCTGGATATGTAGTCAGAGTAAGAAAGTACAGAGGTTGGGGCAGTGCCAGATGCTGTTCCTGTGGCATAAAAGGAAAACAGTCACTATACATACCCTGGTTATAATGACCCCCTCACAGAGGTTGAATTTTATGTTCATTATCTTTTAATTTCTATTTACTTTTAGGTGATAAGATGGGCTGAAATGTCTGACCAGGCTACGTTTCTGAGGTCCCTGGACAAAATACTTCCGTATAAAATGCAATGCAAGCACATGGCTCCTCAAATACATTTGCAGTTTTTCAGTGAGAAGGAATATTGTAGTCTATCACAAGAGACACAGGCTGACAAAGGAGACCCTGTGAGGACTACCAGTTAACTCCCTTAGTATATTTTACCCATTGAAGATATCGGTGGACCAGAAATTAACTATAACAGATAGAATTTGATGAAAACAAATTATTTTGATTCCAGATCACCTCACCAAAAATGTTGCTTCATCTCTCCAGATGAAAAATAATAATAAAAGCACAGGTGTAGAGACCCCATGCTCTGTGTGGATATAATTAATAGGAGATTGAAAGGCAGAGGAAGGAGAAGCATGGCAATTAAACAATATTATTTTATATCAAATTTTTCAAGATACAAACAAGTAAAGGATATCCTGGGCAATCACTGCAGTGCTTTCAGTTCTCATCACTTTCAGATATTTGGGGCTATATATAAAAATCTTGCAAAAAGATAAAGAACACCGATCCTTTTCACCTCCTAACAAATGGCAGAAATTTGGAATATGATAATTTTTCAGCTGTATTCAATAACACTCTAAGACAGATTGCAAAGATGAATACATTTCCAGTTGAGACTGAAGATATTTAGATGAAAAAGTAATTAACAGAGTTATAAACAATGTTATGCAATAGATGGAACAATTCTTTTTGCTTTTCTGTCTCTTTTCCATTTTTGCCTTTTTTTTTCTATAGTAGATTCTGTTACCTTGTTGTGTGTAGCAGATAACCATCAGTTCCTGGCTCACATCTCCGCTTCTTCTGACTGGAATAAATAATTCACCAACATCTTCTTCAATAGTATAGGTGGACTGAGGAATAAAGACAGTTGATTCTGCAAAGAACAGACACATTTGTTTATGTAGATTTATGGCCTCATAAAGTCACCTGTAAAATAGCTAGGAGCATTTTAGCATATTCTAAAGTGCAACAAATAACTCGTATTTATCAGCAATGGCGCTAAATTTTAAGAAAAACTTGGAGGGTGAGAGAAGTAGAGTTTCTTAGTCTTTCAGAAATGGAAAAGAAAATCAGATCATTAGGTCTGAATTCACAAGTCCTTACTAAGTAGTCTCTAATGTGACTAATTATCTAGGGTTAATGGTGCAAGACAGTGTTTGGAGAATTTGTCCACGAGGTCTATATTTTTATTATTTCCATTGTATTTTCATTATTAACTGTTAATCACAGAAGTATCAATAGCATAGGTCACACACAAGCAGTGGTTCTGCAAGGCCATTCTTTAACTTACTGCATCAAATAGCCATGAAAATCATTTGGCATTGAGGATGCAAGATTGAGCTCTTGCTATCTTACTCTGACTTGGACATTTGATTTGAGTTGGCTACATGTCTACACTCCTGTTTTACTCATAGGAAACGTAGTCAATACAGTCAGTGAAGTCTGGAGAGCAATCTCACCCTAAAATGTATTGAACCAAAGAATGTCAGATCTGTTTTTCAGCGAAAAAAACCACTAAACTGCATTTTAAACTCCTTCATTATTTTATACTCACATAAACAGATTGCTGAGTTTTATGCTGTTACTGGGATTCAGGATCAATTTTGTTCTTGTTCTCTCAAAAACTCAAAAACAAAAGGTAGTTATGCATATAATTTTAAAGCACCTTCACAGTTTCATTAATGTGACTGCAACCCAAACAGAATATAATTCTGTATAATATCAAATCAAGTGGTATCAGCTGACTGCACAAAGCAAATCTTTTCATTATTTCAGAGTACTTTGGCAAACAATGTTCTGAAAATTGTCATGTGACTTCTTTGAAAACATGTTCCAGGTTTTATTTCTCCAACTGGAAAATACTACTAGCATGACTTAAGGTCAAAAGCCTGCCTTAAAAATGCTGTAATTCAGGTTTGATAAGATCTAGACACGTTCGCTATTCCAGCAAGTCAAAAATTCAATGTGAAAAACACCAAATCCCTACCTGTTTGTTTTAAAGTAAAACAAAAGGTAACACTAAAACCCCCAAATTTTTCCTTTTATTTCTCCCTGTAGAATTAAGTTGACAAAATGAAAAACTCTACCCTTCAAAAAAATGCAGGAATCTGATTTGTTCTGTTTCCTGTCTCTCTCATAATTATCCAACTAGGAGTAAAATGACACTATAAAAGTTTTACAGACCTTATGAACAACATAAAAGCTCAGAGGAGAATGATCTACACCATTTCAGCTAGTATAAGAAAACACATCCTTATACAATCTCTTTTTGGAATAAAACATTAACTAATGTCCCATACACCAAGGGGCTGGTACAGCTTTCCAAACAAGCTCACTATTTTGGTGCTAAGACTACACCATTCAAATCAATGAATTTTAAAATCATTTTCACTGGAAGCAGAATAAAACTTTTGATGGTTCTTACTCAGTTAGCATTTGAACTTCTTATACCCTGTGCTTTAAAAGATTATTAGGAAACCCAGTCCTTCCCCTCAAAGTTCTCTCTATACTTTTCCTGTAGATATTCCTTGATTTGCAGTTGTGCATTTGATTTTCTCCTATGCAACTTCACTTTATGTATAATTACTACAAATTCTCTGGGACTGTAAAAATTTTATCTTAATATAAGAAATAGAAAAAACTATCATTGGCATTAAGAAGACTCAGACGATTATCTTGAGTTGTGCTATCTCACTGGTCATAGAAAAGACAGAGAGATTTACATTTTCACGTAATTTCTGTGTCTCATACATACTGCTTTTCAAGTTAAGCACTATTTTTCTCAGTGACTAAATATGGATGTCAGATAACCTCTGGTTTAACTTGCATTTGTAACTAGGAACTAAGAAACCTCTGACAGTTTTCCTGCCCAATCCTCTTCAAATGTTAATTAGGGAAGACTATATAAAACAAGCTGTTACAGTCCAATATTTGAAAGATTCCTTAAGGACAGTTTTGTGTGACYATGGCCCATGGGTTCAAGTGTCTGGATGCAGCTGAAAAGCAAAGCAACTAGAGCATATTCTACTGTGTTTTTTTTTTTTTTTTAATCACCTTCTTTCTTCATTTACATTTAACCATAATTTTATTTCTTCTTGACAGAGCTGGTGCTGTACTTGGTCTAGTGAACCTTACCCTTACTGAGCTTCTTAGCTTGATATTAAGGCCTAACTGATGCAACTAGTCTGCTCCAAGATCCAAACTTGTTGGGACCAACCAGCCTGAACTTCCCTGTACCATCCTCTCCCACATGAATTATCTTGGCAGAGTAAATCAAGTCAGCCTCCAGCCACTTGTGAAGATACACTCTCTTTGCAAACACATTGAACCGAAAACCTATTATACCTAAAATGAAAACAAAACTAAACAAAACAAAAAATCCTAGAAATAATATATCATAGGAAAATGCAGGTATTTCATCAAAGCATGCTATCTTAGTTACTTATTCATGAATCACTTAAAGTGATAGAGGAAAAACGGCTACCCAATGCCCAAGTCTGTCTTCAGAAATATTCTGAGGAAAGGTAAGCTTTACTATCCACTGTTACTTATAGCATTTGCCCTCCAGTTTATCTTTTGGTATATGCACATATTGGCAGTACAGCTCTGGAAAGGTTCTTACCATCTCCTGGGTCAATAATTTCCACCGTGGATACATCAGGAAATTCCAGAACTGCCATGACAGGCTCAGAAAGAACAATTTGAAAGGACTCAGACTGTTCATGTTCACCATCACTCAAAATCCGTACTCGCCACGTAGCTAAGGCTTGGCCAGGATTAAACTGCACCTGCTTCTGGGCTTTTCCTCTGAAGTCTTTATCTTTCTTGGCAGTACCATCTTTGGTGCTAATACCTGCCAAAATCAGAAATTCAGGTCATTAAAAACATCACTTGTAATTTTTCTCTCATTATGTCATCTTTAAAAAAAGAAGTTTTAGAAAAATATACTTTTCACAACCTCAGAGTGGTCAAGCCAACTCCGTTGCTCTTAATCAATTTTATATTGAGGCCAATTCTGTTACTCTTGATCAATTTTATATTGGTGTCACACATAGAGGTGGAAGCACATCAATTAACACTATGAAAGGCAGTTTGGACAGAATTAGCCAAAGCAAAACTAACCACTAGAAAAACTCTACATTCTCTGAGGTTACAGTCAAGTTTCCATTTCTCCGTAATTCAACTATGGATGCCCAAAAGGGCCAACAGATCTTTTTCCCCCCTTTAACATTCTGGGCTCTCTTCTGTTCCAGAACATCTAAATAACATGCTGCCTGAAACCCTCAAAAATATTTATTTCTCTTAGAAAAAATAAAAACACACCTGGAAAGTTCAGCCTTCAAGGGGAAAGCTAAGAAAAACACAAAGCCACAAAGGGGTAAAACATACGGAATAAGGATGAAAGAAGATGTAAAATCTGAACGATTGTGGTCATTCCCACTACAATAAGCATTTTTTTTAAATGATTATCCTCTTATTTCAGTGTTTGCATGTCCTGGTTTCAGCTGGGATAGAGTTAATTTTTTCCTAGTAGTTGGTATAGTGCTATGTTTTGGATTTAGTATGAGAAGAATGTTGATAACACACTGATGTTTTTAGTTGTTGCTAAATAGTCTACTAGTCAAGGACTTTTCAGCTTCCCATGTTCTGCCAGGTGCACAAGAAGCTGGGAGGGAGCATAGTCAGGACAGCTARCCCRRCTGGCCAAKGGGGTATTCCRTACCATGTGACGTCATGCTCAGTATATAAAGCTGGGGGAAGAAGAAGGAAGGGGGGGACGTCTGGAGTGATGGCGTTTGTCTTCCCAAGTAACCATTACGCGTGATGGAGCCCTGCTTTCCTGGCAATGGCTGAACACCTGCCTGCCGATGGGAAGTAGTGAAGGAATTCCTTGGTTTGCTTTGCTTGCGTGCGCGGCTTTTGCTTTACCTATTAAACTGTCTTTATCTCAACCCATGAGTTTTTCTCACTTTTACCCTTCCAATTCTCTCCCCCATCCCACCGTGGGGGGAGTGAGTGAGCAGCTGTGTGGGGCTTAGTTGCTGGCTGGGGTTAAACCACGACATTGCATAATGACAATCATTAAACTTAAGTCAAGTTGAAACTGCAAAGCCATGGGATAAAATCCAATACAGCTCATCCCACTGAGACAGCACAGACCTTACAGCCTTGGACCCAGGCTGCTCTAAAATGGCTTTTCATTGGTGTTTCTCTCCCAGTTTAAGGCTGTCTGATAGGCCCTTATGGAAATCAGACAGTCCTTCAGAACTATCTCCAACTCGTGCATTTGGCCTCTGTTTGAACCCCACAGTACCACTCAAATCTTAAAGGTCTTTCTCAGGTTTTCAGAAAAAACTTAAAATTTCTCCTTCTCTGCCTGTTTCTTCCATCTGTATTGTTTAATGTACTAAAACATATCACCTTTACCTACAAACCTTGCCTTTCTTGCTTCCTGCTTCTATCTCCTCCTAAGTCATAGCCGATATTTTACATAACCTATAACCCTTCAGCCCCTTTGGCACTGCACATCGACCAGAAAGGCCAGTAAACATCTTAACCAATATCTTTTATGTTCTTTCCAACTCTGTAATTCCATTTTGCAGGATTAAGGTAGTCAGGGGCAAGTTATTCAAACTGCTTTTGTTGGATTTTGAGTCAGCTCAATTCAGAAACTGAACTTGAATCCATAGGTAGAAAATTTTGTAAACAGTCTATTTGAAGGATCAGAAGTCAAATCAGTACCTGTTAATCAGTACCAGTAATTAATTTAAACCACACATCCTTAACTTTGTATTTCATTCATCTCCTTTATTCTTTTACTTTCTTTAAAAGAAATATATTATCAAAAGTTAGTTCACTGTTCAAAACAGAGTCTTTTAAGTTAGATCCAGTTAGTTAGTGCCTATACCCCTTAAATCTCATGCCAAAGTGTCCTAACTACATCTCAATACAGGGAAGTCAGATTCTTATTCAGAAAGAGACTTAAACAGCAACTTGATTTCTAAGCATGAGCTTGTGCTCCATGCCAGGTAAATGCTTACATATCTCTGCAAAACTAGCTTTAAATTGAGTGCCTTTTCTAAGCAGTGTAAGCTCACCATAGGTTTCAACATGAAACTGTACAAGGATAATGCTCCCTGATCCAAATACATCACTAGGAAGAGGATGGGAATGGGACCAGAAGCTAGAGAGAGGTGTGAGGTTGCAGAATGTGATAACACAATCTTTTTTCACCTTTTCACTCCCCAGACACTGCAAACAGCTTTCAACACCTCCTGCAACAGCCTCAGTTGACTGCCAGCATTGACTGAGGAAAATGAGCCTAACGCTCGTAGCTGCTAATCAGACCAGCTCACAATAGCCTTCCTGGAAAATGATCTATGTTTATTGTTGTCTTTCCAATTCTTACAACTGTATTTTCTCATTACAGGAAAAATAAAATCTGGACAGGAACTGTATTCTGTGAAACAAATACAACAGTGGTATCAAGCAAATCAAAGAAAGAAGGACGGGGTCTTGGGTTGTTAGGTCAAAAATTAATTGCAGAAGACCAAAAAAAAAAAAAAGTGAAAATTTCATCATATAACTTAAGAGATCATATACTTAGCATAACAAAAGATACTTGCTTTAATAAATAAACATACTCCTTTGAATCTAGCTTGCTTAGTATGAAACACCAGTAAAAGGATATAGCTGTATTGATACGTTTTATCAACTAGCTGGCCAGTGATTTATAGAAGCAATTGATAAGGTTAAAATTGAACTTACTTATAAAAGAGGTTTCTCCCAGGTAACCTCTCCGTTTAAGAACAACATCAAGATATTTGGAGTCTTCATTTACTAAATAATATTCCTTTTCTAAGGAGATCCATGCCCAGTTTAGGCGAAAATGTTGATTCTTCAGCTTATTGCCTCCTGCAAAACAAAATGATAAAGATATATTTATTCATTTTTCTTTTTTTGTTAAATACTACTTTGTCTTTTGAGGTTAATGTAACCTGTGTCCTGGGTAAGATGTGTATCTTAGCTGGACATTACAATCCAAAGGTTTTAAAGATTTAAAACTAATAAATAACAAGTAAAGAACTCAACCATGATACATTTGGTACATATAGGAACAAATTTTATCTTAGATGCATACAAACTAGTCACATTCATTCCAGAGTATGCTAATTTTCTTCTTTTTCAAGGGAAAAAGAACAAGAATTAATCAAAATATATTTAGGATGCCTTTTTTAGAAATTACAAAAATTGTGGATGATCCAAGTTTCTGCAGAACTGTACTGGTATTTCCAAATAACTCACAACGCAGGACATGACACAGAACTTCCTCGATATGATCAGACTGCCAGAAGCACTGGAACACCCTTAGTATCCTGAGAGACTGGAGATGATACCTACCATCTTTTAGACTGCATTTACCCATGCAGCCTGCTTCTAAAACTCAATATTTTGGTCACTGAATCTAACATTTTCTGCTCTTATTAGTTTAGAATTTATGCATCAGCACTGTATGATTTTAGGAACAGCTTTCACATCTTCCTAGGAAATGGTTTCAACAAGATTAAGTATCCCCGATACACGCCACAGTTTATAGCTATGCTGATGCCCTCCTAACGTTACGTGCTTCTAACTATTGGGTTAAGTATGATTGCCTGTGTCACCTAAGAACATTTAGAGAGATACAAATGCTTATTGGAATTCTCTTCTACTATTTTGCAATGACCTATCTTCATGATATGATGAATGCCCCCAACTGAGTAAGCTGCTGAGATGTGTTTTGAGAGTCAATTTTCAATAGACCAAAAGATGTCCTCAGAGTTCTTTTTACACAGGCACAACTGTAGCAACACGCTCCTGGTGAAGAAAGCAGGCTCCAGGGATCCTTTCCAAGGTCTCTACTGTAGCAGTAGCACAACAGCTTCCCTGCAGTCTCATTGAACACGGATGGCTTCTGTGCACTCAAGCACTAGGAATTGAAAGCACAGGACAGCAAGCAGTACTCTTAGCTAGGGAAACTGAACGGTTAACACTGACCAAGTCAGCATCCCTGGCTGGCAGCTGTTGATGGTATTGTCCTTAAGCTGAAGACTGTATTTCCTCTTACAATAATTGGAAGAACCTTCACAGTCCTCCTGAAACAAAAATGCCCATATATTTATCAACAGAAGTAGGGTCCCTTTTTGAAGCCAAAGCAATTCAGGAATACAGGAAGCATCCCTCAAAGTTTTGGAGGGGATGATATGGAAGTCATTTAACTCCAGCTGCAAAACACTAAGCACCAGCCTAAAATCTGAGCACGTCTCAGCCTAATCTCTCACTCCCAGCAGAAATTAAGCTGCTGTGTCTACAATTAATGGGAATTGTACAACCAAAAAGAAATGTTTATTGAAATGGCAGGCTTTACTGAGTTTTTCTTAGTCTAAAAAAGCAATGCAGAAACAACAAATGCAAACAGATGGCACTCTAAGGTCCAGTTAAAAATGCTACTTTTTTTTCAGTTGGAAAGGTAATAGCTGAAAAGATCTAGCACTCATTTCACTGACTATAAACCAAGTATTTGTACAACAGACTGAATATCTCAAATTAGATTAACACATTTCTGATAAAATACAGCATAGCTTTACTTTCTCATGTACAGTTTACCTCCATCTGTTCACTGATTTTCCACAGTAAAAAGGCATTTCTTGTCAGTGTAGGGATTCTGGATGTCACAGATAAAAGGGCATGACAAATCAAGTTCTGTATGTAATGCTATTGGATGTGTTTGTTGTTACTCAGGAGAATCCTCTAATTTCCACAGCAAGAATAAAATAACCTGTTCAGCTCACTGAAGGCAGATGTTCACTCAGCAACTGTCTTCTGGGAACACTGGCTTGAGTGAGAGGCTGTAGTCTGATTTCCTTCCCACAAGGTGCTGCTACAGAACAAGGTTTGCTCAGGTAATGACTGTCTGAAATGTGCAAGGAATTCCCTTTAGAAATTAACACCTATGTACACAAGCCAGTTAATAAAGTAATTCCCCTGAACAGCAGAGAAACATGTCTAAGTATTTCAGTTCACTCATGGCTTAACTACTGGAGGAAGAGCCAAATGGAGGTTGGTTTTCCCCTTCCAGTTTCTTCCATTCTATTCCTTGAAAAATTAGGCAGCCCTTCCATATCCTTCCACTCTGCTTCAAAGATAAGCCTCTGTATTTCTTTATTGATCTGTCTACTAGAAAAAAACAACAACCATACTTTTGTAATCTCACATAAAGGCAGTGGTACTGTGTAAACGAAAGGAGGGAAATGGTTACTGGAGTATCACGCTGCACTCCTTGCCCTGCTTCTTTCTGCTCTTTTGATCTCTGTTGTTACTGACAAAGGGGAAGGCTACAAACACACATACCAAAAACTGTAATGAGCACCACAAGAAAACCAGTAACTATAGTGCTAGCTATACCAGCACTTACATTAGGTTAGCCATATGTTATGTCTTCCCATTAGTTTCTTGGGACAAATGCAACAAAGTATGTCTTGTTCTTTAATCTAGTGAGAAAAGCCATTTGCATGCCACCCTTGAACACACTGCCCAATTTAAACATAATTTGACAGAGGGATAAAAGTTTCTAAGATATAAAAGGAATGAAAATTTACTGCCAATTAGAGGAGAGAGAACCTATTAGTATCACTACTGAGAAACATACTGCTGCATGAGCTTACTAGAAATGAGAATGTCAGACATTGGAAACCCCCCAGCTGAAGGAAAAGCTTCTAGCAGAGTTTATATCTTTTTACACAGAAGAGATTCCAGCCAGGAGATTGAAAGCAATAGGAAATCTGGCATCATTTGTTCTACTGTCCAAAGAACTAATGGTTTAAATGTGTTGTGGACACAGGCACACAATCTACAGCTTACACACAGGTCTCTTACGTTTCATCTCTAGTCATAAATAGTTCAACCTTAAATGTAATCTATACTTGCACATAATTACTGAACATATCAACATTACTATACAAGAGAAAAAATCTTGTTAAAAAGGAACAGTCATATGGAGAAATTTCAGTAGCCAACTACCAAACCAGTTCATTCCTGTCATTGATGTTATGGAAAATGTTGAAGTATACTGAGTTAGAAACGTAATGAGAGCATGAAATTTAGGAGGCAAAAAGCACAAGAAAGGCAATATGAAAGATTTAATATTGTCTTAATTCCACGTATTTCTTGCTTTCAGCCATTTCTTTCTATTTTTTCTTAGAGTAAAAAAAAAAAAAAGAAAAAAAAAAGTATTATTTCTAGGGGGCTTCCAGCAAGCCTCCATTTCTACAGGCCTACTTCTGTCCCTGAAATATATAATGTTCACCTTTTAGAATGTGCAGTACTAAAACCATCGGAGTTAGAATTTTAAGAAAAGAATATAGATATTTTAGATCTTGCTTTCTTCACTTTGTGCTTTTTGTGTTCAGAATAAATGTTTTCTAAATTATACAAGCCATTTCATGGTCCAATGTCTCCAAAGAATAAAACCAATGATGCTGTTGTTGTTGTTGTTGTTGTTATTACTATTGTTATTATTATTACTACAGACCTCTGACACAATAGAGCAGGAAGCATATGATACATCTTATCTAATTTCAGATATTTATTTTTGGGCTAGAAATCCTAAACTGTCTTTATAGCCAAAACCAGGACAGAGGCATTTTGTAAAGCTATGACTTATTTTAGGCATCTATTTTTGAATGAGATTAGCTGTGCCTCAAAATATGCAGAAATACATGCATTTTTCCTCAGCAGCTGTTAAAGATGCCTGTTGTGACCAGTTACGTTGTAGACCTTTTTATTATAGTCATCTAATGCTGGGTAAGATGAATTCCATCATGCCTGAACTGGATGAAACCGGGCCTTTTCTACAACGTAGTATAGCCAAGCACCATGCAAACATAAGGCCTGTAAAGAACGTTAAGAGTATAGCTTTCAGAAATTATAAAATATCAGAAATAAAATTGCACATGCCATCTTAATTTGGTTCCCTATTAAATTAATAATCTGCTCTGCAATAACATTTCTATATGCAAATGAATTTTGCATTGCTCACTAGCACTTCCCTTGGGCAGAGTCAAACATTTAGCTGCTAGGCAAAGAATTAAGGTACTATACCTTAATGACAGTTCTGCTTTTGTTCTTCTCCCAGACAAGTGCTTGTAATACAAATACATCAGAAGTTTGGAGAAGGAAGCCATTACTAGAGTGCTTTTAAAACTAAACAAAAGGAAGGAGGGCCGGGTTACAACAAGGTAAATCCAAAGTAACTTTGCTTATATATCAATGAGACGTGGCTGGCAAGACGTCGCTATAGTGATGCATGAAAACCTGTTTCTTGAATTTTGCCAGAAATCAGAGTGCAGCAGTGCTAAATCAGAAGATGCTAGACAGGACGTGGTGCAGTGAGACATTCACAAGAAATGAGATGGCAAGAGTTGTGAGACACAGTCAAAAACTTTGTAAGGAGCTAAAGCTAAGGATCTAGAGTAAGGTGGGTCACAAAGTGACTTCATGACTGTGACTTCATGACTGAGGCTGCTGARGACAATACCCTCTGAAAAGGTTTGCTTGAATATAACAAGTCAAGAGATGGATGTCACCTAGAATTGGTCTTTATAGGAGTCCTGTCAGCAAATTGGTCACCTGTCAGAAAACAATGATATATGATTTTTGCATAGGTCATCAAACCAGGAATTCCTAGAAAAATCAAGTCATCCGGAAACTCCAGTTTCAGTTACTCAACATGAATAAAAGAGGAGAGGGAAGAGGACTTGGTCAGTAAACTGGTTAAAGGGAAAAATATTAAAATGAATATTCCCATTTAAGCATTTACCTTTCTAACAATGCTGCTCAGGTATCTTTAAAAAGATATAAAACCTCCCTGAGAAATGCAGATTAGATTGTCAGAACCTTCTATCATGATGCAAAGAGCTCAGAGAAGGAAAGAATCAGTTCCAGTTCTCTCCACAGATCACTGGGCTATGTGAAGACAGTATAAAATATATCTCTGTCATTAAATCGTGTCTCTTGAGCACCGGCAACCTGAAGGACATTCCATAAAGAATGTCTGATTGTAGCTTTGCTGTCCCTAGGAGCTACCCCAGAATGCTAATTCATAAACAAAAGCATGCAACTACACCACGGTGTTCACTTATTGACACAATAGAAATTGATGTATCTTGATACAGATATTGGCTTCCCTACATGGTATCCATGGCATAATCACTCAGAGATGAATCAGCTAAAGAGTGCCTAACCTGTATAACCATAGCCACACAGACTCATTGTGTCCACAAGATATAAATCTGTACAAACACAGCTGTCTGGTACTTGTAGAGCTTTACGGTGCAACATATCTGCACTCTTTAGTCATTAGGTGAGGTTGTTTAATGGGGAAAAAAAACTTCTATAAATTCTCCCAGGGCAAAGAACATACATCATAAGAAAGATAGAGAAAAAACCCAAAAAGGTAAATCAGAGTTACTTTAAAAATTTTGGAAGTGATCATGGACTGGTCAGAAGGCAAAGATTTCAGAATGTCCCCAGAGGAGGAGGTGACGCGTGCTGAAGAGGCCCCACTGTATAATAAACTACCAGAAAATGAGAAGCAAT
>JAYKAV010003215.1:161993-185487 GCA_035582835.1 Phoebastria nigripes | reverse complement strand
AGTGCACATAAAAAATATGCTGGGGAAGACAGTCTGGGTTATTCCTGCCTTACGCAAAGGCAAACCCGTTCGTGGGATTGCTTTTGCTCGAGGATCTGGGTGCACTTGGTGGATAATGCAGAAGGATTGGGAAGTCTGATGTGTACCTCAAGGGGATTTGATTTTGGGTCAAAATAGCCAATGAACTGAACTGTATGATGTTAATTGCTATATAATACTCTATGTCATCACTACTATGGTTGCTACATGCCGTATCAATGGTATCACAGTAAGAATCACCCAAATTAATGAAGAATGAACTTTGATGAAACCGAGCAAAGTGCATGGATGATAGAACCAGACAAGCGCAGCAGTGAAAGAAGAAAGAAGAGTTCCTTTAAAAATTTTACTCTTGGTCTTTTCTCCTTTCTTTTCTTTTCTAGCTTCCTAAACAGACTGCAAAAGGAGGTTAATAAGGAGAACCAGAACAATTGCAAAATATTAACAACCACACCTATAGTTCAGGAGCCATTGTACGGCATAATTAGAACCAGAGCAAGACATCTTAACAAATCATATGTTTCATCCCTCTTCCTTCAGTTCTTTCCAGGTCCTGGTACTGCTTGCTGATTTGTTTGCATGTCTGCAAAAGCTGCAGTCTTTCTTCTTTGGTTCAAAATATTTGACCCTACTGGGTGCCTCATTCAGACAGGGTTACTGAAGTCGGCACTACTTTATTCTCCTTCCTATGGATCTCCTCATTGCAGCAGGTACATGAAGCATCTGAAAAAGGAAACCCACTCCTGAACTTGAGTTCAACCTGAAGAAAAAACAAAGACACAGAGAGAGGAAAGAAAAGGGAATTGTCCATGTTTAGATATTGGTTCCATTTTTTCCATCCTCTGATTAGCCACCTTCTGTGCCAAGCCAACTTAGTTAATATATACCAGGATAAAGTTACCTCAACAGTTTTATTAGAAGTTAAATCTGATGTGAAATGCAGAAATCTTTATCCCAAACATCGTGATTCCCCATTTAGCCATGGAGCTCCCTGTCTCCAACTTTAGCACTTCCCAAGTTTTTTGATCCCCACACTATTTGCTAGTCATTAGTCGTGGTTTGTATGAACATGTTTTTTGCCAGACTAGAGAAGGAACATATAATCTTGGGTGATTCTGCTAGTCAGAATAAATACAGAGAAGATATTATATGTTCAGCTCAAGACACATAGTTTCAACAACTCTGATTTGCTATACTGTGTCATAGTCCCAGTACATTCTAGCTCCAGGTTAAAAAAGTAAAGGTCTCAAGTAAATCTTGTCTGCCAAACTATTAAAAAAACACCTACAAAATATAAAATAAACGTTCTTTATTCAGTGCATTGGGGCAGCACATCATATGCTATTCCCTCTGCTATGGAAGATCATCAGAAAAGGCATATCCTGTAAAACTGCCTTAATTTCATATAGAAAAACTATTGCAGAAGTGAAACACATAAGTAAACCCAGCACGTAAAATATGCCATTAGAATGTTTTGAATTGACTTCAACAATGCATAAGCTAACCTAATAATTTTATCCAATTAGAAACCCATTAAAATGCTTCACCTTTATAAGTCTTTTTCAAATGTACTATAATGGACTCCAATCACTAAAATAACTTGCTGAACTCTGCACCCTTCTGCACTCCCTCTGCCACTGTAACTCAATATATTTGCAGAACAACCAAAACCAACCCCCTAAACTAGCCCCTAGTTATTAGGGACTAAAACAATGCTTTCTCTGACTTCTCATGAGAAAACACACACTTCCCAGCATTATGGACTTGGCTTGCCTGGAGTGTAATTGCTGGTATCCAATGAACTGCAGACAGTTTCCATCTTTCAGTAGTTTCTGTAACTCTTTTTTGCTTCTGTTTTATGTCTACCCCCAAGAAACCAGTTGGAATGGCCACATTTGCCAGGGCTCAGACTAAGCAAATGCTTGAAGTCACGTAGCAGAAAAAACATCTGAAGAATACTGTATAGTTGCTTTGTTACAAAAAGAGAAGGGGAAGTGAGAGAAGAGACAGGAATGTAAAGGCTAGCTAGTGCATATTAAATTTTGATCCTAGTAAAATTCAACTAAGTGTAACTAAGGATGTCTCCAAGCACACTCTGGAGATTCATGCTGGGTGAATTTAATGAATTCCCAATTCAAGTCTATGCCTAGTTCTTCTGCAGGAGATTAACCAGATTCTGATTGAAAGATTAATCAGATTTTCATTTACAGAAACTATGGAAGCAAACATGCACTGGCTCTTCAGTCACTGCATTTCATAGCTTTAAATTAATTTCAGTTTAAATCAGCTCAGTACAAATTAGTTCACCAAGAGCCAGGACACCTTCATTCTACTGGCTGCACCAAGAGGCTGCGAGCTTTCAAAGAAAAGATCAAAGCAGATAAAGAGGGACCCAGTTTGAATCACCAAAAAAAGATGCTGGAGCACTGTGTGTGTTTGAAAGCCTTTATAGATATAAAGTGGTTAGCTTTGAARCTGATTTCAAGGGAATCCAAAAGATTCATTTGCTGGTTTGGGATTCTGTGCTGTAAGCAAAGGACTAGCTCTGCAGGAGCTGAATGCTTCCCACTTCTACAGTTCCAGTGGTGAATATGTAAATAATTTCATGGATTCAGGGTACTACTGAAGTGCTACTAATTGAAACGCCTAAGCACATACCCATATATGCTGCTGAATCATTGTCTGTAACAGAAGAGAAAGACATTGAACTACCCGAAAAGTTCTTAGCAGGACTGAATAAAGTACAACTGGGCAAAAAATATTCATATTATTCCTCTTCTCCCTCAAAATACCAATCCATCAAAATCAAAATTGTTCACAAAAAGACTGGCTTTGATTAATCTCTTTACTGAAAATCTTGGGAGAGAATAAATGTTGAATTTTCATCTTTTTCCACAGTTTGCCATAAGTCTTTTAGGTACATATAACTTCTCATATTAATACTGTAACAAATTTAAACTAATTTTTAATGTAAAAACTAAAAATACTAAACTGTACATTTCAATTTTTTTTCAAATTGAAAAGCTTATGCTCAATTATTCTGCAAAACTTTATAAGAATTTTGACTTTTTGTCCTGATTCAAAATAAAATAACTCAAAACATTTTCACAGGATAAGAAAATTTCTTATTGCTCTGCTCAAAGACTCAGCAACTGTTCAGTATTTATTGGTGGAGAACATATATAGAATAGGATTCACAGAATCACTTTAGCTAATACTTTCACCTGACAATCACACTCTAGAATTTGATTAATCTCATTTTAAAGTAGACACTTAAAATATGTCAGATGCAGCCTAAATTTTCCTCTAAGAGAGCAAGGAGTTTAAATGAAATTAAGGGTAGGCTAAAAGTAAAATAATGACAGTTCATTAGACACAAAACATATATATTATTTATATTAATCATACATATTTCTATATTAATATATTCACAAAAGAATGGATATGTAATACTTGTTCTATGTACATACCAACAATAACATATTACGGCACTTTAAAATCTTGCAACATTCACAGTGCAGCCAGACAGGTTACTGTGATGACAATGACCAAAAGATCTGATCTAAATCCCATTGATACATTGGATCATCATACAGTTTATATGGAAAGATTTCTTTGGAAATTGAAGTGAGATTTCTTTGGAAAAGTGCCACAAGTATCAGTTCCATAGAAAGTATATTTTCTAATTAATACAGGCCTGTTCTCATTACAAATCAGAAATGACAATGTTTTCTTTCCAGAAATACTTTATCTCACTGAATGTCAACAGGAGCGAGGCATTCATGACAGAATCTGCTCAAAACAATTCCTAATCAGACTCTACCCTCTCAGCCTGCATGCACTATTGAAAAAAAAAAATTAAAAATTATGAAAGTGAGCATGTTAAAGGATCAGGATACACTACGAATAATAACCTGAAGCTATGCTGAATGCACCTGATTTTGGCCAGTATTTGAGGTCAAGCAGTCACCAACAGACTGGCGTTTGGAAGGCAGACCTCTAAAAAACTTCTGTGCAGCAGGCACATGCAAAAGTTGGTGTTATACTGAATTTACGAGATGACAGATAATGAAGCAGAAGAAAGACTTTATTTTGCCCTGTCACTGTTTCTAAGGTGATGAACAGGGAAAAAAAAAAGAAAAAAAAGAAGTGTGCCACCTGTCGCTTGGTTGGTATTGCCTTATTTGCTAGGCACTTATCAGGGATTATTTTAAACTAATCAGCAGGTAGCAATCACTGCTGACAGCCTTTATTTGAAAGTAGTAAAGGACAAGAGAGAGAGTAAAATGTTTGGGAGCTTACCCTCCCTTCTGGAGAACTAATTCATATAAACAGATTAGAGAGAAGCAGGACAAAACCAAAACCAAGGGGACTGACAGGAGAGGAAGCATTTGAAAGGGGACAGTTGACAGCTACTGAACATAATGTCCCACTAGACCCAGAGAAGTGAGGATACCAAAAGGTAAGGCTGTCTGTAGACTGCTCTATTAGCAGCACTTTGCGCTCAGAAGTCTTTGTTCTCATTGTAGAGGTAAGTCCTTATTTTGAAATGATGCTTTATGTTATTGCATACTGGATAAATAATGACCACTGCTTCTCAGCAGAAAAAAATGCAGAGCAGCCAAATTCAACAGTTCCGGTCTATAACCACTACTGGCAAAACACAGTATGTTTTTGCTGAGGTCCCAGTGCACAAGAACATAACCAACTGGCTCCTGTTCCACCGAAGGTGAAGACAAGAGACCTGCCACTTAAGGGTAGGATTCATATAATCTAATTTTATCATGTAAAAGACACATATGTACTTTAAGCTAGCTGTCTAGGCACAATGAATGGAAAGAACTGCATCTTCAGGAACTGCAGATACATCTTATATGAACAGCTGGATTACCCTCTGGAAAGATTTGGCCCACTCCATGGAATGTAAAGGGAGAGTGTTCAGCCCACCAGTCTAGATGGCTAACCAAAGTCCATGACGTGATTTTCATGCACAAAGGAGAGTCCTGAGAAAACTCAAAGATATGACTAGTCCTGAACTGTAATATGGTAAGCTTGTAAATTCAAACACTTTAAAAGTAATCTTTGGAATATTTAAAAATAACAACAAAAAAAATCTATTTGCTTTAGAAGAATTATTCTGTTATTATAAAGTTATTTCTGTGTTGTCGTTAAACTAATGAGCACTTCGTGTAGTCACAAACTAACTCTGCATCAGAAAAATAATTTAAACTTCCTTGTGAGTAGTAACAGAGAAAACCCAAACATACCACTCAGGCTGTCATGTCTATCATTAAACAATGCCCATATTACCTAAAGCAGAATACCTTTTTTCCTAAGGATCCACACCCTGCACCTCCCTTTGAAGGAAAAAAACACCACCTGGATTAGTAAGGCTTCATGCATGCATGGCCTGCAGCAGTAAGTAAATTTATTAGATCTCTGGCAACACATTCATAAACTTAATAGTCTTCAGGTCTCTGCTTACTAATTTTTTTTGTGGCGCCAGACAACTTCTCCCAAAAAACAGGCTCCAGCTGAATTGAAGCAAGGTTCGTTTCCTTGTCTCACAGAATAACGGGTTTAGCTCCACTTGCTTAGTTACTGTCCCATATGGGACTTTCTTTTGGTTTATAACTTTCAAGCAGTGCTACGCACATATTAGCCTGTAGGAAAACTACTGTCATTTAAAACTTAATCAGACAAAGTGTTAAATTTGAGGGTCATGGGGTATCCTCAGCCTCAGTCTTGAAACTAATGAGTAATAACAGAAAAGTGTACTGCGACCTCACAAATGAAAGACATTCCAATAGAATAGGAGCCAGGAGAAATATACTTACAATCAAAATATTATCTCACTTAATATTGTACTATTCTAAGAAATTCTGTTATTATGGGAAAAGAATATACCAATTTCCCTTTCTTTAAATAACATTTTAATTTAGAACCCACTACTGCAAACTCCTTCATATGTGCCTAATATTTCAATGCTTGCAGTATCATTCCCATGCTTAAAATTGGGGCACATGAGTGGGTGCCATCTGAAACTGAGGCCTCTAATTTTTCATAATGAATTTGAAATTGGTACTTGTGTCAAATTGGCAAATTTCCCTTGAAGAAGTAGTTGAACTTTTTAACTCTAACTGTTGAAAACTGTCTTTGCAGAGAATTCCCCTCCATTTCAGATGAAAATATAGACCCATAAATCTCAAATTTTACAACCTTAAGAGGAAAACGTATGCAAGAGGGATTAAAGAGGTTGTTGTTATTTGCAAAACCTACTCTAAACAAAATGGAACAACATTTCCATTTTATCTGGAACTGGACTTGCTGTAACTCACTGAGCACCGATGGGAAAACTATTCTTTTAACTCCTTGTCGAAGTGATTGAACTGTTTTTCTTTACTAAGAATTCACTTCCACAGACTTGAATTTTGGTTCCTTTTCTGTTCTGGCAATGCAACAAATAAAATGCCCGACTGACTGGAGGAGAACAAATGTCAGGCAGGTTCATTTAACATTCACTCTTAATTAATTTCAGAGTAATTGTACCAAGTAATCTCAAATACTTAACTTTTAATATTATTTGACCAGAGAAACTCCTTTGTGTGCCTTTGATCCTTTTTAAGCTATGCCAAACCTATAACCTTTTGCAGGTGATTTAGTCCTGTTCAGGAAGGGCAGCGTAAAAAACTGAAAACATACAAAATTGTTGATATAGACAAGAACAAAAAAGGGTTCCTTTTTAAATCACTGTAACTTTGCCTTAAGACAAGCCTTGTAAAGAGGTATTCAAAGATATTAGTTCTGCTGAAGGAAGAAATATTTTTGCATTAATGCATTTTTTTTTTATATCATGACAAGTTTTGTAGTGTTACTTGAGGCCTATCCTGTGGAACAGAACTGTGTATTCCTAAGGCAGCAATTTTATTATATTCCTGTATTCTTATTTTATCTCAAATTCCTATGCTGCAGTCACAATGTATATTGCAAGATGAAAAAAATAAATAAATTAGGAGAAGCCAAAAATTCCTTAAAAGATTCAAGCCAAGATGTGAGAAATCTGTTTAAATATCAAAACTAAGTACAGGAAAGTACTTCTGAAATGAAGAGCAGAATTGAAACTCCAGAATAATATGACCACTCTGAGTTTCCCAAGAGAGAAGCTCAACAGACATAAAGCAGAGGGACAGGGGACTTCAGAAGTGACTGTGAAATTATGACAACTCAATCTTGATAGTATGTTGCTTCCAACACATTATTTCTCTCTCCCTCCTTCTCTCTGCATATGCCTGTAATCTTCACTTATGCATTGAGATAAGTAGTTAAGTTAAATGAAAATCGTCAGTAGAAAAATTGCATCTTTAAAACTAAATTTCTGGTTTTAGCACACAACAGATTTTAACAACTCATTTATTTTTGTACGGGTCACATTTTACTCTTGAAAAGAGATTACTGTTTTAGACATTATTCCCTGTCTTAATGTACTAGCAGAATACTGCAATGTCTTGATAAGTGAAGAGGCATATTTACATAAAAATCCCTTTATTTATAATAGGTTTGGCAAGATTCTTTTCAAAAATTACATATTGACCTTCAAATACCAAGGTGTGTTTTTTGACATGCCAAGTTGAAGTGTATTTGGCATCACTCAGGCTTTTGAAAAATCCTTGATCAAGATTTCCATGACCCACATGTTCTCCCACGTGTATTCAGAAATGAAAATCCTTCAGCTTTTTCCCAAGGGCCAAGGAGGCAATGCTTTTGTCAAATCAAGTCCAGCTCCCATTGAATCTGCTGGCTATTGCATACAGGCAGGTGAAGGCCTGGGTATCTGTAGTCTCAAGTTTACATTTTTTGCACTAGAGTTCGTACAGAAATGTGTGGAGGTGCGACCACAGCAGTTTTAACATGCCAGCTAGCACAAATGTTTCTCAGTTTTAAAGAATGGTGTTTCCCACCCTTTCTTGAAAGGGAGCTGCATAGCGCTCGCCTGTTGGGACATGACCTCAGCCTCCCGCATGTTGCCCGCTGCAGCTGATAACATCGTTGACACACAAACCAGAGCAGTTCCCCAGGCTGCAGCCCAACTGAGGATGCTTGCAAAGTCGCTAGGAAAACTCCTCTCGCCTCAGCCTGCAGCAATCCGAACACTGTTGATGACACAGTGCCGAGCTGTCATCGCCGACCTCCTCCTTTTGGCTGGGGGTGTTAAACTTGCTATTTTTAACTGATTTCATGGCTGTTCAAAATATTTATTTTATTTCCCCCACTAAATCTGACAATGCCCTTGCTACCTGTTAGGATCCCTGCTCCTCGTAGTATGCAGCAACATGCCAGAGACTGAGGCCCATGGGTTTGGGAGGCCCATTCCAGGAATGCCAGAGAAGCCCCAGGGACCGTAAGGCCATGAACAACAGTGGATACAGCAGAGGTGGGAGCACAAGGCGGAGGCAACAAGGTGACAAAGCTCACCAGTTACTCAGTGAGATTAATAGGACATCCCAGATCGAATCAGCCTGGGCAGCCCTCCTGCCAGATAAGCATAGATGGCTACTGAAATCCTTCTGGCTAATGATTGCCATCGAGCTACCTGTGAAAGCCTCATTGTTTAGGAAGATGAGCTCTCCCCTGGATGTCTTTCAAGGATACTTCTTTCCCTTCTTACCTTAATTATAGAAGAAAATTAAGGACTTACTTAGCAGGATTGATTAATAAGAGGTGCATAAGAGTTAGATGCATAAATTACACTGACTAGATTTTTTTCTCTGTTCTATAGGACTGAACAGGTATGGATGTCAATTGATTTAACATCAGAAGATGGGATGGCAGAAGTATTAATCTTCACATGGATAACTATGCAATATATAAAATGTCGCTGATGGCTGGGCCACTGTTTGACACCTCTGGAAAGATGTACATTTGAGCCCATCTATGAAAGCTGAGTGACCAGTTGGTCAGGCTGAAAGCAATCCACTGCTGATCCTCCTGTACAAAACAATCTACACCACATAAATGGACACATATTAAAGAAAAACATGGTAGTGATTCCTTATCTGTTTAGAGATAAGTCTGAAAATTTATGTGATACATAATAAAGTTTCAATCATTCTAACATTTGCACATGTAACTTTAGTCATACAGATGCCCACACCCTTGCTAAATCAGATCCTTGACTTCCTACCTGCTATAGGCTTGTCTGTGCTAGAGAAACTTTCCTGCCTTAACCTTGGTCTACTGGTCAGTCCTATTTTGCCACTCAGAAGGGTGGACTCTAGCCTTAAGCCTCCCAAAGAAGTACCTACTGTGTTACCTATTTAAGAAAATAATTTGTCTATCTAGGCCTCAGTCTCCTGTCTTTTCAAAGAGGGAAAATATTACTAATCTTGTTTGTAAAGTCCAACAGATAAAAATGGTATTAGATCTCAATACATGAAACCTAGCCTTTATTTTTAAACTGCAATTCTGTCCCTCTCTCTGCCCCAAGCTAGCAAGTGCAGTTATATCAGCTAAAAGTGCTTATCAGTTCAGGTTATTGACAGGAGTAGTTCCACCTATTCTTGTATAACCATTTATCTTTTAATTATTCCAGTTATTCTTTAGGTATCTTTCATACCAGAAGAGAGGGGAATACAGTAGCAGAGTAACCTTACTGTCTCTCACCTTGCTTTTAAGGTTCTCTAGTCCAAACTCACCCAGTCTTCTCCAGCAAGTTTCACACCAGGAATGACCTGGGATCTCTCTTCCGCTGTTTAACGCTGTAGGAAATCTAACTGAAAGGGTTCTTCCAGATCACTGCCTCCTGTCCCCTATTGTGACAGAAAGCCTTATTGCTATTCCACGTCAAAAACTCATTAATCTCCACCTACAAAGCAGAGGCTTCTTGCCCTTCTCTCCACCTCAAAAATTGTTGACTAAAACTGGGCGCTGCAGTCCAAAGGAGGTCTCACAATAAGTCTTTTTTAAGCACTTTGACTTAAACATTTCAAGAGAACATATTCTGACCTTGAAAAGTCTTTGTCCAAACGTACTTTAATCCTTTGGACATGATTCTGATCATCATGTTATTATATTCACATATGTTATAGATTCCTTAGCTGCTGAAAAATGAGCAATAGCTCTGTTCTTCACCTCTTTACATAGTCACTGAGTAGCTTCTTGGAAGGATAGTGAGCCTAATACAGTCTAACATAACCATGGGAAAGCACTTTCTTTTCACTTTCTAGTTAATGAGCAACTTTCAGGATAAGTTTGATAAAAGTCCTTAAGTTAAAGAACATGGGAGGGGAACAGTGAAATGAAACGTGAGAGTGTACTGTCTCAGAAACTACTTGTTCAATGCAGACACATTTGCTCTATTCTGTGCTTACATTAAAGAGGCCTATATTGTAGTCTCCTTGCTCTTTTATTGACAGATACTTCAATCTACAATCACCAAGATACCTTAATGTGCCTTGGCACATGAACACAGGGGCAAGACACAGTACGTGCATCCTGTTAGAGCCACACAAACGAGCTCCAGTTGAGCTGGTACATCTCCATGACAAAGGGCAATGCCACAAGACTCAGCCCTGCCAGAATCAAAGCTTTACCAGTTTGATGCTCTGCTTAGCCTACTCAGCCCTGCTGATTTCTGATTTCTGAGATAGTTCATTAAGCTCTGTCTTGAGTAGCTCAGTAGGGGACTGTGTTGCTCTGTAGATGGAAAAGGTTTCTTTTTGGCTAGAGGGAAATAAATGAGGAGGGTAGATTTTATCTTGGGTTCTCTCAGTGTTTTTCCACAGTGCACTCTACAGGTTGTTGGATACACTTTTCTCTCTTTCCTACCCATGTGTGGCCATTTTCTCTCTGGTCTGCCATCACATGCCCTTCTTGTGGTAAATATGGTAACTGCTTACACAGAGGTATAATACAAGCCAAGTCTTCCAACCTTTATTTTGAAGGTTTTCTTTAACATTATTCAACAACTAGAGACAAGGAGGGGTGCCAGCAATATGTGTCAGACAAATTTCACAACCAGTTTTCACACCAGTGTCCTCACCGCTTTCTCTGAGTCACATTTTGATAAGCAGAAGAACAGCAGTTATTTAAATGTATCGGAGAACAGGGTGGCAAACCTCATAGTATGAAAGTGGGCCTGGAGTTCCATTCAGACTATGGTTAAACTTTTTCTTCCTCAGAGATCTTGAAGCAAAGCCACTCAAAAATTGCTGGAGAACAAGATTTGGACAGTATACTGTATGGGAAAATTATAACCTTTTAGGTTAATTCTTTGCTCCCTCACTAAGTATGCAACAAGGTCTGAATAAAAGAAATGTTATGTAGAAGTGCATGGAAGTTCTGCATAACAACATATTGATTTGCACTACATGTAAATACTACTCACAGATAGATATATATAATGCTGGAAATATTCCGGAATAACATTTAAAGTTTGAGCATCTCCATTTATGGCTATACTATATTTCAACTTTAAAGTAAACATGTGGTCTCTTCTTAATTCCTGCAGTGCTGAGTGAGGCTGGCTTTATAACATCAGCTTTCCATTGCCTGAGTACTAATATATTGACTGTAAAAGCCTTCTTTGAGAAAAAGCCTAGAGTATCTAGAGAAGAGTGTTATGCAGACATAACATATGAAGCCAGACTTGATTTGGGCAAGTCCCTGAGCAGGCAGACTGGAATATATCAGCAGGGAAGTCCTTACATCTTGGGTGATTCTGCCATCTATGCAGTAGTTTATGCTAAAAAAGATGGTGGAAAGAAGCTATGGTGAAATCAGGGATCAGTGACAAAACAATTAAGGATTTTCATTAATAATACTGATTTGGCATATCAAGCATTTTTGTTGAGTTCTGAAATAGATGTTTTTGGTTTTTTGTTTTAACTTGGTACCTATTCAATATTCATCATCTGGCAAGCAGGAAGGTTGACTTCATTTTAGCAAAGGAAAATCACTGCACATTTCAGATCTAACCAAATCCTCAAATACATGTTTTCTCTGCTCTGTGTTTCCCAAAGATGGCACAGTTTGATGTTACACTGAAAATAATTTCATCTCACTGATGGTCCTACCTGCCACTTTTCAATATAAAACAACTACTCTGCAAGGAACTATTAAGACCATTCACCTCTTCTGTGCACATACTGTACCATACTTACATTTTTAATACTCACTCTCTAGAAATTTTTTATATCTCACATATTTGACTGTCTTTCAGACTGACTCTAAATTTTACTTTCCTCCATAATTCTGTCTTAGTGTTGATCTGATAGAATTGATTTGGACTTGATTTAAAATGCAGCTTCCTCAGTAGCTTTCAACAGTATGCCAGAAGATCATTTTTTCAGAGCAGTAAATCACAATAAAATGTGACACAAGAAAGGAGTGTCAGGGGTGAAAAGAAAACCATTTAAAAAACCAGAATAAGTTTGAACAGGAATTAAAATAGTGGTTTCCTGTATCAGTTTTTGTATCAAAAGAAAAGAAGAAGGAGTAACTAATACACTTTTGCCAAATCTAAATTTCTGCTTACACCAAATCAAATTTGATGATAAAATATGCCCCTTCACTTAGTGTTCTAGCAAACCCACTGTTTGCAAAATACAAAAAAACCAACTCATATTATTACAAATAGTGCAAAACTTACTGTGAATTATTCCTGTGAATTCCAGAATGCTCTCTGCAATCTAATATTTAATATTTTGGATAAGAATTTTTTGTCTATAGTTGGCACACAAGTGAACCCTTATAATCACCTATAACAGTAACCAAGTATCCCGTGGAAATTTTGTAAAAAAGTTTTAAAGAAAGAATGATAATGTAGCATGATGGAAAGAGAACTAAGTCTGATATGATGGTTAGATAAAAGGAAATACACTTTAACAATGTTTTGAATGCTATGTCATTAATATCATCTAAAGATATTTTTATAAGGTATATACAAAAACCTAAAGTATTTCTGAAATCGAGATGAATATAATTTAAAAAAAAGAAGTTATTATCAGCTTTCCCATCCCAGTATAAGATCTCTGAAACAAAAACTAAATAACAGTGTATATTTAAGTAACCATCATATATCAATGAAAAAACGTGATCAATGAGCATAATGTTTAAAAGATGATATTACTCAGTTTTATAGCTTCAAGTACCCATAAGATTTTTTATTTTCTCCTCCCATAAAGTGAGAATCTTTCAGTGTGAAATTTGAAGTCTAGGTAGCAGGTTAAATATACTGAATTCAGCATGGCAAAATGATCAGCTTCTCATAATGGGAAAAATATTTTGCATCCTTTTATATCTCTTAGGAGCTATGCCCAAACATTCAATCCCTCTCTCCACCATAAAGACACAACATGAGTGACAGGCAGCGGGAGGCATAGTGTCAGGGGATTTGTCTGAGTATTCTTCTCCTTGCTGCAGAATTTGATCTCAGAAATGTTTAGGAAAGTTACATTTGAGTCAATACAGAAAAAGTTTTGACACTTTACAGTCAAGAAATTTAGAGTATTTGGGTCAATAAGAGAACAGTATGTGAAAACTTTCATTATCTCCCTACAAAATCTAAATGGTGTGTCAAGCAAACAGCTTACAGTACTTAGAGCTCTTTCAGAGACATACTCAACAAGGTATAAATCTTTTGACTGTAGTAAGTATAATATTTATATGCTTTAACCTTTGCCAGAATATTATTATTAACAGGAGATGAAAAATTATAAACATTTGTGTTTTAGAGAATATAATTTCTACAATTCCCTCCATTCCTAGCGTTTCAGCACAATATTTCAAACACCAACGGTGAACTCAAGTTCAGCATTCATTTCTATGGTTTGAATCTGCCCAATAGGCAGTGTGAAGTGCAATTATCAGCAAACAATGCAGTATGACTACTAATGTTAACACCAATGTATTAAGGATGATTTGTGTGGAACACAGAGAATATTATTAATGCTAAAGAATTTTACAGCTGATATGTACAAAAGATTGACACGAAATTTTTTGACCATGCAGATTTACATTTTTCATGTAAGTTTTGGGAATAATCTGGATTTCTTCCCAACAGTTATGTATCCTATATTTTTAAGAAGCCACATGCATTTCACCTGATGAACTTAAGCCAGCTTTCTTTGTACATTGTTAGATTTATAAAGAAAATTGAGACACGCTACTTTCATGGAATACTCTTTAATATGAGATCCAACAGATGTGGGACATAAATATGTTCCTACTCTACAAGTCTCTTTCTCTCTCTTTCTCTCTGTATATATCTTAAACAAAAGAATTACATATGTATATGTAAGACCCTATAGATACACACACACACATACACAAAGACTTATGTAGGAATGCACAGGGCCTGAACGTTTAGTTAAACAGTTCATTGAGTACATCGCATTCACTCTGTATTCAAAATCAGTCTCATTCTGCAGCTTAGCTGAAGCAAATGGAGCAACGACTGTTCATTAAGATGAAGACCTGGTCCATACTTTTTGTGCTGCTCTGCCACCACAGAACAGCATGGATATCTATAACAGATGCTCACCAGTGAGATGCACTTCATATCAGCAACATAAATGTGAATAAATATGCTCACAGTACCACACCCACACAAATTTATCATTTTTTTAATGTTCACATTATGCATCAGGACTTATTTTTCATCTTACAGAAAATTCAAGTCTTTATTCAGAGCTGGAAGAACCTATGTAACAGGCTGAGGATTAATTCTCTTTAGCTGTCTGAAATAAATCAATAATAAGGATGATAATAATAATACTATTACGGATAATAATAATATGGATAATAATATTATTTCCCTGTATGAAGCAAAGTGAAATATATTGCAGATCTCCAGAGTCATGTTTTATGTATTAACAGTTCCATTCTACCTGCCTCCCACAATCGCTATAGGGAACGATTCCAAGAGCAATTCCCCATGAACCTTATCCAGGACTGCAACAGACTCCCACAGCACACACAAGAGAAATCAGTTCATGCAGTTTCCCAAGACACACAATTAAAACTTCCCATTCTGCCAGTAAATCAAGACCGAGAACACTGTTCTTGAGTGAAAAAGGTATACTGTTCCCTTCCCAACACAGTAACGTCAGGCAATCTCTCCTGCCTTCAATAATGCAGTTTAAGTTGGTATAACACACTGAGCTGTCATCTCCCATTACTCAGACTTTCATCTGGAGAATGTCAGCCTTTGGCCTGGACACTGTTAAGCCCCTGCTGGTTCCATACAGCTTGACTCACTAGAAACGCACCAATAAGTAAAGAGACTGTGGAGAGCAATGTTCTGGCAAAAAATGTGATGGCTATCCCAAGCAGAAAACTCTTTTTGGTGCCTATGGCATTCCTTTATCTATTCTCTCCACTGAACTTATATACTCATGCAACCCTTTAGTGGAATGACAACACTTACGCCTCACCACAGAGGGCTTCGCTGGGTGTTTATATGTAGCTCATAGTTGTAAATACAGCCCAAATCCTTGCTCTTTTACAAATGATCTAGGCTGTAGACCTGCTGGTTCTAGTAACTGCAGTTCCTTTACTGTTCTTGCCAGCAGCAGCTGGAAGCTTTCTTCCACTTTCTCTCCAGGACTTTCTATGTAGGGAGACATTACTGCATTGAATTACACTCATGCTACATTAGACAGGTTTTTTTGAAAAGCATTTATTGGGATATGTTTCACCTAACTTTGGACACTGTAGATGTCTGTATCCTAAGATAGTTATCCTAAGCATCCATTATAGCCAGTGAAAGTCTAGTCAGTGGATTAGGATTCTGTTGCCTAAAGATAGGTATTCAGGGCCATTTGAGATGCTTTAAGGTATCTGGGACATCTGCAGACGGCTGGCAAATGTAACAGAGGATTGACAGGAAATCCACTGCCCTAGGGTTGGACAGTGGTCAGGCAGGTTGGCTGGAGCCCCTCACACTGCACTCAATCCTATGCTGAGGGAACTGAATCCTGCCCAATGGTGTCTTGAGAGCTATTCAGCTCATCCTAAAGAAGACACCTGCATCAGCTGAATAGTTTTGTAATTCCCGACTGTACCATCTAGATCTTCATGGACCAAAATGGGACCTTAGACAACTAGACACATTCAGAAACCTGCATTTAGACGTCTAACTTTGTGTGTCTTCAATCTAGCACAAACTCTTACACATAACATTTAAACCTTCTTTTTTTCAGGGAGGGGAGTATGCAGATTGAAAAACAAATCTCATGTTACATGGCAGCTGACTCTACTGCTAAAAGAGAGATTTGCAAGCCCTACCTCTTGGCACTATATCTTTGAGATGAATGTGTGGATGTTTGCCTGCGCCAAACAGGCAGCCTGAAGCAATATGCAAACAGGGTAGGACGGGAACATGTCACTGAGAGCAGGGAAGTGAAGGAGGTAGTATCCATTTTAGCGTTGGTCTCACATTGGCTTAAACTGACTGAAAATGCATCCCTGAACCATGGCTTCATATATGCATTCAGCAAGCATAGACTAAGCACTGCCTAAGAAATCAGGAACTCCCTGTTCCCCCATGGGCTCTCAGTCCCAGCCTCTGCTCTGTCACCTCCCTGGAGCTGGCACAAGTAGTTGTGTGGCCATTTAAGGAACCGCTCTAGGGAACTGATTTGTAGTAGAACTAAATGTGGAAAGAAATTGTTTAATTTTAATTTGGGTGATTTCCTTGACCCAGAGTTCATGGCACAGTGGTAAGAATGCTTGTGCCAGTGTAAGGGAGGCAGCAGCACAGTGGCACATATCAGGGGTGGAGAGAGAGCAGGACTGCTGTGTTTGGCCGCAATGCTGTCTCTTGATGCTGAAAGTAAGCCCCTTTGCTCTTATTCCTTGCTGGTATAAATCAGTGTGTTAGAGTGTAAATCTGGCCATTATTCCAAAAAATGGCTTTTCCATGTTATTTCCACTAAGAAACAACTTCACGCCCGAGTCTTATACCTAATGTAGAGTGTAACCAAGGAACACACATTTTGATGCTGACACAAATCACATCACTTTTAACAACGTGAAAATGATTCCTGATAGAAGCCAGGAGTTGTTGTGGCAACCATTTAAAGAGGTCATAAAGGTTCCAGCCTTACAATGCTTCCCAAGAAAAACAAAAGCCTACAGATACCCAAGCTTTCTGTTAAGGCTCCTTTCCATCAGACCCACTGGCCAGGACACTAATGTGACTGAAGGACAGAGCTTTCCGAAACGTTGCAACGTGCTCCTTTTGATCATTTGTGAGGCACTACCCTGCATCTAATTGCCTTAGCCCACCAGCCGCCCACTTTAAAGGTAAGAAGTCACTCCACAGAACAGAGATTTGATGTCCTAACAGGAAAAACATACAAAAAAAATCTAAACCTTTAAAAATTAATTCCCTTGAACTCATGCTTTACATACACACTCACAGATACCTACCTACAACACACAAACATGTAGCATGTATAGCACCCACAATAATGAATCCTAAAGTGAATGTATGATTTAAAAAAGAAATTAAATGAACAGAAGCCTGGTTTGTTTGCTTTGCAGAAGACCAAAAAAAAAAGAAAAAAAGGAATTTCTCGATTAATAGTGTATCACTTGTAACAATGTGCTAAATGCAAAAATCAGATAGGAAATAAAAAGCATACCTTTTTGCTGGTTTTGCAGACCTCATTAGCTTGAGAAATGTGTTCAGGCAGTCACTTCTGAATGTATCCATAATTGTATTCTATTTACTAAACCACTCAACATCTTGAGCTCACAAAAGAATAAAAGATGAAGAATATGGGGCTCATCTGAAAATCAAGATCTGTGTATTAGCTGCTCCCTTCTGTAGTGCTTCAGGTGAGTGCCCCTTCCATACATACTAGCCCTGCAAACACTTACATGAATGAATTTTCAGCCTAGTACTCTTATGGATATTAAAGCTATTCATATAGATAAGTATGTGAATGATTGAGCCAGTAACAGCTATTTGTTGGAAAATCCTATTTTCATTGTTTACTTACATATTAGAGAATAAACATATCTGTCTGACTGTGACAGACATCAGGGCAAAAGCAGTGAAGAAACTGCACTATGAGTAAGATGAATCTGAACAACGTGTTCTTTAGTTTTCTTTGTTCCTCTTGGTCGTGTTACAGTAAATGTAACTAACACACACACCCCCAAAATAAACTTCACATTAACCTCTGGCACCAATTAAACTATCTCAGCATTTCATGTTTGTTCAAGTTCATTTTAAATGCAGTGATGTTTTAATAGTACACGACAGTGCATGCAAGAGAATCACCATATTCTCTTGCACGAAGGTCATGGAGGGCATGGAAGGAACCTCAGATCTGACTCAATTTCACTGTTTTTTAGATTAATCTGAGCCTACAATAAGGCAAGGCTTGCTTCCTGCTTACACAGTAATGGTCAGAGCATATAAAAATCCATCTTTTAAAACATGTACAATCTGCACACAAAAGGTGATGGAAATCATTCCAGACACATAGAAAAATAGGTCTGTGAATGAAAAAAACAGCAATAAAAACTGAAGGAGATTTATTCATGCACTACATAAGGGGCCCCAGCATGAAATTTCAGTGCCTCGCTGTAAGAAACATAATAATCAACACCTAGACCAACAGACTTTATTATTTTATCATCTCACTAGCTGTTTTAGTTGCAAGAACTTTATCAGGTATTTATCAGTTTCTCTACTCACTAATTACAGATACATTTTATGAAACCTGCATAGCAGCTTACAGTACCATTTTTAGCTTTTGGTTTCTTTCATACATACTAAAATGAAGTAGTTTGTATTTTTAAATACAAGAAATTCTGTGAAATGTTTTCTGGTTTATATTAAAAAATCCAAATATTAAACACAAAATACAATTAGCTAACAAGGCCAACCACTCTAAAAAAGGCTTCTTTTTGTTCCGACTCTACTTTAAATGGGGAATTTTCTACTTGTTTTTGGCAAATGTCAGACTACAGAAATAGGCCTTGTCTTATACAAGAACCTTGTGATGGGAGTACAACTGTAGGAATCTCAGATGTTCCCCAAACAAGGATGGAGAGAGAATGGAAAAACCTTGCTTCCAGCAGCCCAAGTGCCGTAGTCTCATTGTGTAATTAACATCATATCCGTCAARTGGGTAGGATCTCAATATAAAACGGTATGCAAAGAACAGCTTTCAAAATCAGCATCAGCAACACGAGTATTAACCTAAAGGTACAAAGAAGTTGTGAGTTTTTTGCCGTAGTGACATAACGTGCTTTCAGAGATTAGCAGTATTGAGTAACATGGCTGCAGCTTGCTTTCTCATCTGCATTTTCTAACTGTTTAATGTACTTTTCAAGCAGAATTTCACAGTCTACATTACAAAGTCATGCCTATCTTCAAGAAGGGTAAGAAGGAGGATGAGGGGAACTACAGGCAGGTCAGCCTCTCTTTGATCACTGGGAAGGTGATGGAATAAATACTCCTGGAAACCATTTCCAAACACATGAAGGACAAGAAGGTGACAGGGAGGATTAAGTATGGAGTTACGAAGATGAAATCATGCATGATGAATTACGGACTTAGGTAAGTGAGAAGTGTGGTGGATTGAAAACTGGGTGAATTACTGGGTTTAAAGTTGTGATCAGCTGTATAAAGTCCAGCTGGAGGCCAGTCACTAATGGTGTACCCCAAGAGTACACTAATACTGGGACCAATACAGTTTAACCTGGATGATTAAAGACCTGGATGCTGGGACAGAGTATACCCTCAGCAAGTTTGCAGATGATACAAAACTGGGAGGAGTGGCTGATATATCAGCTGGGTGTGCTGCCATTCAGAAGGACCGTAACAGGCTGGAGAAATGGGGTGACAAAAAGCAAATAAAGTTCAACCAAGTCCTGCCCCTGGAAAGAAATAGCCCCATGCAAAAGTACAAGCTGAGGACTGACTGGCTGGAAAGCAGTTTACGGGAAAAGATCTGGGAGTATCAGTTGGCAACAAGCTGACCATGCACTCTCGTGGCAAAAAAGGCCAACAACATCATAGGCTGCATTTGGAAGCGCATTGCCAGCAGATAAAGGGAGAAGATCCTTCCTCTCTACTCAGCACTGGTGAGACACATGTGGAGTGCTGGGCTCAGTTCTGAGCTCCCCAGTACAAGAGAGACATGGACATACTGGAGCAAGTCCAGCGAAGGGCCACAAAGATGAGGCAGGAACTGAAGCATCTGACGTGTAAGGAGAGGCTGAGAAAGATGGGGTTGTTCAGCCTAGAGAAGAGAAAACTCAGGTGGGAAACTTACCAATGCGTATAAATACCTGATGGGAGGGTGTAATGAGAGGGAGCCAGTCTCTTCTCAGAGGTGCCCAGTGAAAGGACAAGAAACAACAGGGACAAATTGAATTAAAAGATATATTTGAACATGAGAAAAAACTTCTTTACTGTAAGGGTGTTCAACCTGTGGATCAGGTTGCCCAGAGAGGTTGTGGAGCCTCCATCCTTGGAGATCTTTAAAGGTTCCTTCCAACCAAACCATTCTATGATTCTTAGTCACTTAATCTAACTCTAATGAATCAGGTGTTTGAAATCCATAAAAAGGAGAGGAGCCACTGTCTTTACTTTAATCCTAACTACTTATGAGAATTTAATCTTGTAAAACATTTTAATGTCACTGAATGCAGTGAAAATGACTAGAGTAACAGGTTATATAGATGTGGTCAAAGGAAGAGACATCTGAGACCCCTAGTGCTACAAAAGTTGTCAATGAGAGAATCAAAAGAATCAAGGTTGCCTACCATCCAGACCTGTTTTATAGATAAGAGTACCAAATGAAAAATGAGCGACAGTGAGATTCACCTCACAGAAGTCTGGTTTCCCAAAAACTAGATAACTAAAATAAAACAATCCTCCTGCAGAGAGAAAAGCGTCTCCAAGACTAGCTTGCTCTTTCTCCTTTGAACACTGTCTTGATCTCTGCAGACACCTAAAGAAGCTTGCTGAAGAAGCTCAGGTGGTTAGTGTAGGTGAGATAACTAACTTTCAGTGAGTGAACTGAATGAGATTAACCTGAACTGTAATGTCTTCCAAACACACAAATGTAAAATCTCTAATTTTTGCTGGTATTACAATGATTTTTTGAAGTTAACTTAATAGGGAAAATCCAAGAAAACTGTATATTTGCACATATAGCAAACATACAGCAAACATATGCTGATTAAACTTGACTGGTACAAGTAGTTATTCTTTTTTTCATGAAGGCCAGATACAGGCTCTAGGAATGCTTACTTTTTTCATGAAGTGAAAAAATATATGTAGATACTGCTAAGAGTATCTATACATATAGTGTGCATTATTATTAAAAAAAAAMAACAACAAACCCCTCTCTTGAAAGTATAAGGCCAGACATGCAAACTTCACAATTTCCAATCAAGCTTTTTTTCATGGTAGCATAATACCATTAAAAAAAAAGAAAAGAACCTGCTTCCTTTTCCAGTAAGTAGAATTTTAAGTATAATGTTACCCAGTCACTAGGTTTTTGACCTAGATATTTGTACTAAGAATAAATTCAACAGAAACATTTGATTGCAGGTTATTCCTATAGTAGAGTTTGAAAACACATGTAAGTAGTTTTAATTTTCATTCAGAAACAGAATTACTGTCCTGTCTTTATTTCAGTCTTAATAAGAATAAAGGAAATGTCTTTCTCAGCTACTGTTCTAAATACTTAGAAGGTGAAAAATACTTTCTGAGCCAACGGGGAGCAAAGTATTAACAATTTTATATTTCCAAACATTGGTAGCAAGTGTTCTTTTGAAAAATCAGGGGAGAAGGGTTAATTGTGGCTCATATAATTCAGTCAAGTCAGCAACTGCAAAACAGCTCTAATATTTTTTTTTAACCACTGACTGACTAATGGGTAAGAAACACGAAGATGCAAAAGCAATGTACTGATATGTCAGTTCTGGAATAAACGGAACAGTAGGGTGAGCAGCTAGCCAAAACTTTTGTGCTTTCACACTTAGGAAATACGACATTTTCTTTCCAGTAACATCCTCGTTGCCACTAGATATCAACAGAGGACAAAAGAAAAGACTTTTTTTTTGTCTTCTTTTTCTTTTCTGCAGATTGTCTGTCACCGCTAAAGCAGACTTCACTGCTGCACAACACAACAGACTTCTCTCTAAACTGCAATTGGATAATAGAAGTGAAAAGCTTTGTAGTTGAAATGCTCTTGAGTATACTTTCAAATCTGGTTTATGGTCCTGAAAATCTGCTTTTTAAGAACAAGTTGCATGTGCAAAATAGCTATCCATGCATGCTCAGTGAGTAGAAAGTAATCTAAAGTTATGCTTTTTAATTTTATGGATATCAGCCTTTACAAACAACAGCAGTCAAGCCTGAAAATTTGGCCCTTTGCAATGATAAATTAAGGTTTGCCTTATGACTATGAAATCACAAATGGGAATCTCCTTACCTAATTCAGAGTTAAAATCTCTACACTAACCAGCTTCTCTTTGGAGACAGGTATATCTAGTATGTGACACAACATACCTGTCTTAAACCTTCCTCTTAAAGTCAGGTGATAGTTTATCATGCTGAAGGAACGGAAGAGGAAAATCTTATGAGCAAGCAGATGGCAGGAAGCTCTGTTTGTAGATATCATTGTGTGAGAGGTGGCATCTATAAAAAAAGTGGAAGGAAGCACATTGAACATTTGAGAGCAAGTGCTTTAACCATAGAAGCTGTATTGTGACTGCAAGCTTTAAATCAGGTTTTATGGTTGGCCAGGACTGAATCTAAATTTCATCATGTCTAAGATAGTAGCTTTGAAAAATGAACGTGTATTCGGCCTACTTCTGATTTTGATGATGGCATCTTAGGTACAGAAGGCTTAATTTTGGTAGTGGTTGGTTAGAATTGATGTATCAAGAATAGGTTTCCTCAGAGACAACTTGGATTGGTTTATGTTTGAAGGCAGAAGGAAGGATTACGTCACTGAGCAAGGTATTGCTTTTATCAGTAATTGCAGAAGAAACGGTTATACTTTAAAAAAAGTATATCATATTCTATGATTTTTATAGAATCATAGAATCATAGAATAGTTTGGGTTGGAAGGGACCTTTAAAGGTCATCTAGTCCAACCCCCCTGCTGTCGGCAGGGACAATCTTCAACTAGATCAGGTTGCTCAGAGCCCCGTCCAACCTGACCTTGGAAGTTTCCAGGGATGGGGCATCTACCACCTCTCTGGGCAACCTGTTCCAGTGTTTCACTACCCTCAGCGTAAAAAATTTCTTCCTTACATCTAGTCTGAACCTACCCCCTTTTAGTTTAAAGCCATTTCCCCTTGTCCTGTCGCAACAGGCCCTGCTAAAAAGTTTGTCCCCATCTTTCTTATAAGCCCCCTTTAAGTACTGATACGCTGCAATAAGGTGTCCCTGAAGTCTTCTCTTCTCCAGGCTGAA
>JAYKAV010003215.1:0-161453 GCA_035582835.1 Phoebastria nigripes | reverse complement strand
GTCCCTCAGGCGTGTCAACCACACCACTCAGCTTGGCGTCATCTGCAAACTTGCTGAGGGTGCACTCGATCCCACTGTCTGTGTCAGTGATGAAGATATTAAACAATACTGGTCCCAATACAGACCCCTGTGGGACGCCACTCATCACTGACCTCCATCTGGACATTGAGCCGTTGACCACTACCCTCTGGATGTGACCATCCAACCAATTACTCACCCACCGGACAGTCCACCCATCAAATCCATACCTCTCCAGTGTAGAGAGAAGGATGTTGTGGGGAACTGTCTCAAAGGCCTTACAGAGGTCCAGACAGGTGACATCTGTAGCCCTTCCCATGTCCACTGATGTAGTCACTCCGTTGTAGAAGGCCACGAGGTTGGTCAGGCAGGACTTGCCCTTGGTGAAGCCATGCTGGCTGTCTCGAATTACCTCCCTGTCCTCCACATGCCTTAGCATAGCTTCCAGGAGGATCTGTTCCATGATCTTCCCAGGCACAGACTGACTGGCCTGTAGTTCCCTGGGTCTTCCTTTTTTCCCTTTTTAAAAATGGGGGTTACGTTTCCCCTTTTCCAGTCAGTGGGAACTTCACCAGACTGTCACGACTTCTCAAATACGATGGATAGTGGCTTAGCAACTTCATCCACCAGTTCCTTCAGGACCCGCAGATGCATCTCATCAGGTCCCATGGACTTGTGCACCTTCAGGTTCCTTAGATGGTCTCGAACCTGATCTTCTCCTACAGTGGGTGGCTCTTCATTCTCCCAGTCCCTGCCTTTGCCTCCTGCGGCTTGGGCGGTGAGGCTCGAGCACTTGCCGGTGAAGACTGAGGCAAAAAAGTCATTGAGTACCTCCACGTTCTCCGTATCCCGGGTAACCAGGTCTCCTGTTTCGTTCCGGAGAGGGCCCACATTTTCCCTCGTCTTCCTTTTATCCCCGACGTACCTGAAGAAGCTTTTCTTGTTGCCCTTGATGTCCCTGGCCAGATTTAATTCTATCAGGGCTTTAGCTTTCCTAACCTGATCCCTGGCTGCTTGGACAATTTCTCTGTATTCCTCCCAGGCTACCTGTCCCCTCTTCCACCCTCTGTAGGCTTCCTTTTTGTGTTTGAGTTTGTCCAGGAGCTCCTTGTTCATCCAATGCAGGCCTCCTGGTGTTTTTGCCTGACTTCCTCTTTGTTGGGATGCATCGCTCCTGAGCTTGGAGGAGGTGATCCTTGAATATTAACCAGCCTTCTTGGGCCCCTCTTCCCTCCAGGGCTTTATCCCATGGCACACTACCAAGCAGATCCCTGAAGAGGCCCAAGTCTGCTCTCCTGAAGTCCAGGGTAGTGAGACTGCTGTGCGCCCTCCTCGGTGCCCTAAGGCTTTTGAACTCCACCATTTCATGGTCACTGCAGCCAAGGCTGCCCTTGAGCATCACATTCTTCACCAGCCTCTCCTTGTTGGTGAGAACAAGGTCCAGCATAGCACCTCTCCTCGTTGGCTCCTCTACCACTTGGAGAAGGAAGTTATCATCAATGCATTCCAGGAACCTCCCGGATTGCTTATGCCCTGCCGTGTTGTCCCTCCAACAGATATCGGGGTGGTTCAAGTCCCCCATGAGGACCAGGGCTTGTGAACATGAGGCTGCTCCTATCTGTCTATAGAGGGCCTCATCTGCTCGGTCTTCCTGGTCAGGTGGCCTGTAGCAGACCCCCACCGTAATGTCACCTGTCCCTGCCCTCCCTTTAATCCTGACCCATAAACTCTCGGTCAGCTCCTCATCCATCCCCAGGCGGAGCTCCATGCACTCCAGCTGGTCGTTGTCATAGAGGGTGACACCCCTTCCTCGTCTCCCCTGCCTGTCCTTCCTAAAGAGCCTGTATCCCTCCATCCCAACACTCCAATCACAGTTTTCATGATTTTTATCACTTCTTTCATGGTCACAGGGATGTAATCCATATTTAACATGTGGCCTTCAGCCCACAGGGAATACCAAATGATACCAAACACTCCCATTCATCTGACCAAAACAGACTTTCAAGGGTCCATCCAGTCTTTTTGTTAAACACTCTTTTTGATGAGTTCCCATTGAACTTTGACTTAAGTTTAAACAAAAAAAAAATTCCTTACCTTCAAGGGACTCATTATTCTGGACCGAGCATATTTAAAACACTGCTTAAAGCTCCAGTTCAACTGGCTAGTCAATAGTCCTCAGGCATAATAGATTTTTTCCTCCCAAAGGTAAAGCCTGTCTGTGCAGGACACACAGTTTGCTTGGGAGCTGGTCTGAGTTTGTGAAATGAACTCCCCTGGGAATGAAGAACCATCACAAATCTTCCAATTTGAGTCAAAGTATACACCTTTGATTTCTCTTTAACAAACATGTAACATATACATTTAAAAAAAAAAGTGCTAGGTTACACTGCACATGCAATTCTGCCCCAAGGAGAGGATGAAAGAAAGAACATTTTGTGACAGATGCTAATCATGTTTGTTCATGTACTACTGAAAGGTGTTTGGATACTATAGGAAGGGGGTGGGGGAAGTGCAGTAACAACCAACACAGAAGAGAATAGTCTCGCCATCACTCATGCCCCGACGTGTTCTGTAGGACTGCTTCCCCCTCCCAGTGCACTGCTCTGTGCTTTATCAGGAACACATTTTCTTTGCCATCTCCACAAGCTCACATCTTAAGTAAATGAAGTTGACAGTTTATCCATCAAGCCAGCTTCCTAAACCTAACAACATTACAATAAACACTGTAAATGTTAACTTTGATTCTCAATAAACAAGAAATCTGAATGTAAAATAATACTGACAACACAGAGAGCTATCAATAAACTCAGTCTTAAACATGAAGTTCCACAATTTTCCGCATGTGCTTTCTATTAGGCATCTGTGGTTTTCAAGCTCTGTTTCCTAGTCCAGAATACATTTCTGTAGGTTTATCAATTCCTCCATTCTTATTTCAAGTCAGCTGAATACCATATTGGACATCTGTTCAGATGTAAATCCTTTTAATGCTCTTGATGGGTTTTCAAAATCATGTAATCTGTAAAACTTTCAGATACCCATCCCTATTTAATAGTAGATTATTACATTAATCCTCAGCCAGAAAACTGATCCTAAAATGCAGTCTCCATTCTCCACCCTAACTCACCTTGTGCTGACAGTTGCATGATTTTACCACAAGCAACATCTGTGTACTCCTTATCCAACTGCAGGCATAAAATAAGGGAAGGGAAGAGACCAGTTGACTTGATTTGATTGATGACTGAAACTAAATATAATGTGCAAATACTGTGTGTCTTGCAAAATGGTCATGAAGCAGTTTTACACACTGAACAAACTGACAATAAAACTTTATGCTGGATGCTTTATTGTGTCACATATGTTTTCATTTAACAGAGCATCTGTCATGATTGACCTTGTAAACTTATCACATTTCTCAAAGTGACAGTTTCAATAGCAATAACCTGCACTTTAGAGAGATTTGTTGGTGATATTTGTACATTTGGGACCAAAGTCTTTACCAAATAGTCAAGGCAGACACTGAAATCAATGTGGACTTTGCAAAACTTCGGTAATGATGTCAAAATTGGTCTCTAGTAGTAAAAATTAAGTCCCTGCAAAAAATTAGAGGGATTATGACACAAAAAATTTCTTTTTATAAATGAGAAAGACTTATCACCAGGAGGTTATTATCAAGCAGCCTAAAAGATCTGGAAGAAAGAGCACCATGAAAGCAATTTAGGGTAAGTAACCTGTAAGTTCGTGTTTTATTGCAGCATTTATACAAGCAGTACTCTCTACTACTATGAGTTCCCCTTCGCAGATGTTACATTCCTCCTACCAGGATACTTTCCCTCCTCTTGCTAAGCTGTCCTTAGTGCAACGCTAGTCTTAGCCCATTCTCAGATTGCCTCAGATAACAAAAGCAGTACACAAGCCGTCATCTCACTACTGTGGAGTGGATGTCCTTTAAGTCCTTGACCTCTTGTGAAGGGAATGATTGGCACTACAGAGCAGAGGAGTACAAAATGAACATGGAGAGAAGGTGGTTCCTGCCTGCCCTCCCCAGAGCTGGTAAAGCTGGCCAGACAAGCATTCATGCCAGAAAGCTATCAGAGGGGTTTCTCTCTTTCTCTGAGCCAGAATCTCTCTGGCAGCTCTCCATAGGCCCTGCTGTTTTCCACGGGACTTGTCACAGACAAATGGCAGTAAGCAAAACGCTGCACACTCCAAGGGAAACTGAACTCAGATCCTGTAGGCAGGTCCCGAATTACTACAGACAGGTGGAACTTCCACAGCAGATGCAGCTACATGTCAAAAGTTGGAAGGGGTTCTTGAGTTCAGGTAAACTCTGGTGAGAATCAATACAATTCCTGTTTTATAAGGCTGTGATGCAACACACGAAGTATTTAATGTTGCCTCTGCATTTTTGTTTTCAGGGCACTAAAGTAACACTCCAGTATAAGTGTATTTATCAGACAGGGGCAGCTGGAAATGCTGAGAGATGAGCAAAAGGCAAGCCAGAGATTTTGGTGTCCCGTTAGTCCTGGATAGGGGCAATACTGTAAAATACTGCAGTGAACATATGAAGGAGATCAGCTATATCACTGCAGCTATTTAAATTGTTATATTTAATTTTAGGCTGCAGCCAGACATTCACTAAAGAAATGAATGAGATGGTATTAGAAGCTAATATACCTCTGCTGCTTGTTTCTGGTCCTCTGCTGGAGGCTGTCATCCCTCTAGCAATGTAAATGAATAGATCTCGTGAGCCTCCCTCATCTACTCCAGCACAAATTAACCAGCTTAGTTTAAACTAAAGCCTTCATCAGCAAGTTAAGGTAACTCAGGTGGCATTATGCTGAAGCAGAGAAAGATAGAGTTCTGTTGTCTCTTCTGTGAGGTTGCAGATTTTAGCAGAGGTTTAGTAATGAACAGCTGAAGGACAATATCTTAAACCACCACAGCTGCTTCTGTGATGATTGTCTGAGAGGGCCTCAGTGTTAGCTTACTGAGATGCATACACGGGGAAGGTCATACATATGCTAACTGCTACAGCATGCTTACAGATTCCAGAGGAAAAAAATACCATATTGATGTGATTCAGATACCTAAGCATTGGCATCTAATGCAATTTAAGATGGTTATGGAAACCAGACATCAGTGCAAGCTGGCAGGTATGATTTGGGACCTATGGAAAACCTGCATTGTTGTGAAGGGGCAGCTAGAGGCCGGAAGGCTACCTCATGGTTTTACCCTACTTGCACTATTGCAAGACATGTACATTTAGGCAACTCATTCTTAAAACACTTTTCTTGATTATAAGGACTGGGAACACATTTTTAAAATTAAAAATTCAGGAAAGGATTTTTTTTTTCAAATCCTTTTTGTTCCTCTGATAAGATCAATGGTAAATTTCCTATTGCTATTCAGCAAGGACAGAATTCGGTTAACACTGGATGCTTTTGCAGATCATACCCTTCCATTCTGGAACRCAACATACAGGCTGGATTCTGCAGCTGTAGGTGTATGGAATATCTGGAGCCTTGCCTATAAGACACTAGTGAGCCCTTATGTTACTGAGTACATTGTCATCACTATTTCCTAATTCCCACAGGCATCATTGTTACCTTCCTCTATTGAAAACAGTCTTTCAAACACTTCTTGTGCTCTGCCAGCAGAGCTCAAGGAGAATCAGTTCTTCATCAGAAAGATGTCTCAGCAAGTGGCACTTCCTCTGTACGATGACTTATACTTTGAACCACTTTGTTAGCCTACGTGTGCTGCCAGCCAGAAAATACACACTCAAGTGCTGCAATGTAGTTTCTGCCAGTCATGAGCTGGCAAGGGAGTGAAGGATTAGGGAAGGGTGCTGCACAGCTCCTGGACAAAGAGGCTCAGTCTTGTGATGACATCTACTGGCTAACCAGAAAGGCACCTGTAGGGAAGCTCATTCCAACATTTTCCATTCCTGAACATTTTAGGTACATGATGCATCTAACCTCAGAAAGAGGTTAAAACCACAAGGAAAATAAGGACCCATTGCAAAACCCTACCCCTGCTGCTGATGCTTATTCTGACTAAGTATCTTGCCTTCTCCCATAGAAGAGAAATGCAAAATAGATACATGTGCTGAACTGTATTTGGAATGTATTGCAGGTAAAGATTTCCCTACTGTAGCAGTTTTGCAGCTTCGCTTTTTTCCAGTCCTACCTTATTCTCTTCTGTAAGCATGAACCCCTTCTAAAGTGTCTGCGGTCACCCCTCTCCATGAATGCCTTCATATTAACTTCCATCTCTAACCTGCCAAATGAGTACAAGCCAAACTTATCTGATAGTTTTAGAAAAGTACACTTACATGTTTCTTTTTCTTCTAAGTCCTCATCTGCTAAACTATTTAGACATCCCTTTCACAGTCTAGCCAGTCCTCCCCCCAATTCACTTCCAAACTTTTCATCTTAGTTCCCAGCAGGTGTTTCATAGCACCCACTTCCTACCAGCACTGTGAGCTAAAGGCCCCATAAAGCCGATTCATTCAAAGTGTCACCAGAATACCCGGTCCTTGTGTGACTCCGGCATAAAGAGGGAAATCTGCTTCTTGCCACCACAACCCAGTTCCTTGCAGCTTTGCCCCTTGCAGCAAACCTGCTCTCTTCTCCCTTACCAGTCCAACACTGAAAGAGCACAGCMTGCTCTCAGTCTTGGTACAGACATGGTGCAACCCCTGGCTCGGTTCAGTCTCTACTGTACAAGGATCCAGAAAGACGGCACCCCTCCAGCCAGCTGACCACCCTTGAAGAGTGTGCTGGAGCGTAAGGTATCAGCCCCTCTTGATTCCTGTTCTCTGTCAATTCAGCAGGGATGATACACTGCAAAGGAGGTGGAATGCAAATTCTCAATACTTTTCCTTAAGTTCACTATCTGTAGCATGAACTAAAGAGGTTGTTCATAGCCTTCATCCCAGCATTTTCACTACAGCAGAAGGAATTCAGAAATAATACTAAGGAGAGTAAGGAAGTGAAAAAGTTTATATAGACAGGATGTGAAAAAAAACCAAGTCTGGTTTTGCCAGTCAAGCTATGTGAAGTGTAAAATACAAACAAATTACATAAAGGAAAAAAGCTAAGATTTTTCAAATGCTCTCATTTCTACTTATCTTGGAGTTTATAAACTTCAGAGGAGCAACATAAGAATGTCCTTCAAAGGATCGATCAAACATCCCTTTTAAAATACACATATTAAACCTTCCAAAAGCATCATTCCTTACAGTTGTAAAGTTATCTTCCCCCTTGACATAGCATTCACATTGTAATTGACTTCACTCCATTCAAGTCAGTTTAGGCTAAGTGAAAATGGACAAAACCAAAGGCACTCTAGAATGACTCTCCAGGACAAAGGCATTGTGTTATTAGCTGATGAGTTGCACTAAATGGAGTTGGAATGGACTCCCCTGCCAAGGCAGCCAGCTCAAGGTAAAAGCACTAACCTGCTGGATTTAGCAGATTTTGTACATAGGCAAGACAAACTAAAGACAACTCTAGAGTCCTAACTTGCAGGAAAAGTATTTAAGTAATGTAACTAAAGGGCAAAGTTTGCTATTAGCAGTCTGCTATACCTGTAGATAATAAAGTTCAGAAAATTAAATCTCTCCCACACACACATTTTCATTTATTGTCAGTCCTTTAACATTTTTTGACCACAACATGAACACTAAGACTAAAGATTCAGCCCACTAACTAATCAATATTCCTGCTTTTCAACAATGACCTTTTAAAGGCTTAAGGTAGGAGACATCCCTGGGTAACATAAAAGGTATTTCAAACTATGTCACATGAACAGGAGCATTGCTAGAAGCCAACTATTACTCTGGAAGCACCCTTCAGTGGTCATTCAGTCAGTTTGTGTGGTTTCATTCTTTTCTTCCCCCTAGGTAGAACAAATTATTGGACACAGATCTGAAAGCACGCAGGTAGCTCTCTCTGAGGTCAGGAAACAACTACTTAATGTATCCTGCTTTCAACTTTGCTAATGAATGGGTAACTGCTAGGTTAAAAATTATCTTTCAAGGTTTATGTACTTTATGCCAGAAAGGGCAGGGGAAAAAAAAAAAAAAGAGTGAATTAAGATCATTGCTTGTTGTCTGTTTAACCTATGTTCACCACAATAAATGTGTGAAATGGTGGTAATTACAAAATATCTGTCAGTTTGCTAACAAATATTTTTGATGCTTATGCTAATGCCATCACCTAGAAAAAAATAGTATTAATGTTAATGTAGCTCCTAAGAGGATTTTTAAGTATAATTTTTATTACAAAGCCGAAAAGCTTTCATGTAATCTCTGTTTCAGTGCTTTCCAAGATTCATTCCACATTTCTGACTCTGAGAAAAAAAGGTGGCAATGCTCAGGTTTTTAAAAATCAGGTGTTTATCTCCTTCATTTTACCTAGTTGCCTAAAAATCTGGCCCAAATATAGTAAACATATAGTAAACATCCCATACTAGATTCTGAACACAGCACAGTACTGTGAGTTTAAAGTTCCCTTTTCCAGTGGCCACAGACATACACACCAAATAAAACAAAATATGGGGAGGGGGAGAGACAGTACAAAAGTATATTGTTAATGTGCCAGATACGGTGCAAAAATAACACAATCTCTTATGCTGCAGCCTCACTTTAGGAGGCTGTTGGGAGCCTCCTAGCTAATTAGGGAGGTGTTGGTTTATTGTGAGCACAGACCTTGTCAAGCAAGCAGAAAACAAATACATGTAAATCCCATTCCACAATCACCATGGCTGAGCCTGTACCTTGAACACCTGCAGTACCATGCCCTGGCTTTTTCTGCTTCACAGCACCATGTCCCAGGGGCGAGCTGCAATCAAGGACTGAATTTGGCTCGTTTTGTCAGAGCAAGAGAGAGGTTGTTATCTTACACAGCCACAAGGATACAACCTACAAGTGATCCATGATCAACCGAGCCCTGCTAAAATGTATGTTCTCCAGCAACAGCTTAGTGTCACAGCCCAGCTTTTATCACAGGACTTGGCATGTCCCATCAAGTGACATGACACAGCCCATTGGCAAATAGTGTATTAGGCTGTGAGAGGCACCGTGAGTGCTTCACATACCTTGGAACTTTGCAGGTATTAGCCCTCTGCCAGTTCCCCAAACCACTCCTGGATTCCAAATAAAATGAGAATTCCTTTGCGAGGCCTGCCAGTAATAAACGGCACAGACGTGTTCATCACAGCCCTTAAGAGTTCCACTAAGTAAATCAAACACGTATTCCCGACGCAGTTCCTCAGGGCAGCCCTGTGCAGGAGTACAAAGGTGAGGTTTCCCCTGGCTCCGTGCTGTGTGTGCTCCCCTCCGGATTCAGTAAAGCACTGTTCTGCAGATCTGCTACACACAGCTCACCCCATTTTGGTCATCTTTTCTGAACATCTATGTGTAGCTCACCTGTTTGCCACAGCCACCTCTGTTTCCCCTGCTAGCTAACAAATTGCAGCTTTCCAGCCTGCAGCCCATCATATCAGATCTCATCCATTTTTCTTTCTATAGCCCATATCAGTATTGGCAACTCCATGATTTTTATGCATACAAATTTATAATACAAGTCCAAGACACTGAAGACACGGTACAGCAGTCTAGTCAGAATTTAAGGCATGGCACTGCAAGCAGCCTGAGGAATATTATGCTAAATTTTACAATCATTACTTTTGGTGGTTTTTTTTTTTTTTCCCCATTGGATTACATTGGATTGAATAATCAATCCTACACACCCAGCAAGTCCAAGAAAATCTCAAAAGGCAAATCTTTTATCCATGTAAATATGGTTTGCATACATGCTATCAGTCTCTATTTGTGATGTATTTATTAGCCATATTCTAAAACCCAAGTAATTTTATTCTCAGATACACCAGGATGTTCTGTATCAAGGGTGAGAACAAAGGCAGAAATCTGCAGTATAAACATCATGTTTCAGTTCCTTAAAGGTCTGTCTTTAGTCAACAGAGAAAGAGGGTAGGATTCATCTCATCCCAAAATCGGTATCTAAAATAAATCTAAGTTTTAAGTTTGATGAAATAAATTCCCTCCTTGAAAGACAGTTTAAAGATGTTGTAGGCTAAATAAGGACAATGAAAAGAAGATAGAGGTTTTTTTTCCTACCAACGCGAACTGCGACAGAGAGACTAAGGGTTATACCCAAGATTACCAGACAGCTGAGACATGACTGAGAAACTGAATAGAGATTTCAGTCTCAGCCTGGTCTAGTGCCTTACTCCAACCCCTTATTTTCTCCTCAAGCGCAGTAGATAAAGTTCTTCTGAAGTGAAGACAGAGGGAGATGAGATGAGAGGTTTACAACAAAATATTTTTATATTTTTATATGTGTCTCTGTGACCACATTTAAGGGACCTGAGAAGAAATTAATTTCTCAGGATAAGTTATTTTGATTTTATTTTTTTTAAAGTAGGATCAGTTTTCTATTAAAATGAAAAATGCATTTTTAAATACCTCCTTAATCAAGTCACTGAAAAAATCCTATCCTACAAAGGACACATGTAACTGTATACACTCTTGTGACAAAAGACCAGTCTGCCGACATTTCTCTCACCAGGAAAAAAATCAGATGGCGTAAAGTTTTAAGACTTAGGACTGAGTATAACCAGCATTGTATTCTCTCTTGTAAATTTTGAAGTGCAGTTCTAGCAATACAGAATTACACTTAACTCTGTATTATCCAGGGTTAAGGTTAAGGGGCCTGGGAAAAACCAGAAAATGGAAAAATAATAACAAGGGAACTATGAGACATGCTGGGGAGGATGATATGCAGATAGGCAAGCAGCTCTGTAGGGCATCAGGTCAAGTTTAGCACAGGGTGGAAGCAATTAGTTCAGCCCTCAAATAACTGTGAGTTTGCTTATATAATTAATCCTGAATTCCTCTCTGAAGTTCTCCCTTACCAGATAAAATTTTCAAAAACATCTGAATAACTCAGGAGCCACTGCTTTTTGGTGAAACTTCACATGTATCCCCAGTACAAAGAGATTAGGAGAACAGTACCGAGATCTCCAGTTATACAGCAAGGTGTCAGTTCCACTTTACGAGGCACAGAGGTGACAAGCCCAGCAGAGATGACTGCTTCACTGGCAGAACTCAAGTGGCATGAAGACAAAAAAATAATTTGTCTTTCTAGGACAATGAAGAATGCTACCTGTCTTGCAAGGGGATGCACTATTCCCAGGTTTTATGTCTAGTTCCATATTTTACTTTCCCCCAGCTTGACTTTATTTCAGTGCAGAACTTTTAATTTCAACAACATTTTATTTGCTAGCAAAACTTGCTGGGCTTTTTTTTTCTTGAGTTGTTCATTATATGGACATGAGATGGGAAAAGAAACAAGAAGATTTCATTCTAAATTGTCATGAATTATTATCATTTCTTCTACTCCCATAAAACCAAAAGCACCTAAATGCCCAAGTGTTTAACATCACACATCTCCGTCGTAGCAGCTTCTCTTCCTCCTGCTATGCAGAGATGTGGAAGCACAAAGCATTCCTTATTTTCCTTGCTTGCTTGGAAGCAGTCTAAGTGATGACAACAGTACTTTCCTAACCCTCTGTAATGGCCATAGAAATCAGCAGTGCCCTTGCATAACAAAAGCTCTAGGCCTCACACTCAGTGACTGCAGCATATGCCAAAGAACACAGCACCCAAAAGAGCAAACACCTCCCAAAACCCCAACTCCATACAGAACACCTAGATTTTACTTGATGATACCAATCTGATCAACCACAGCTCTTGGCAGACTAGTGCAAACTAGCATTCATGGCAGATTCTCAAAAAGCTCCAGTTAGATCTACTTCCTTATGTACAATTTCTAATTATCATGGTTTATTTGTTCCAGGGATGCTTAATACTGTAATCACTTGGTAGAGCACAAACAAAAGGACAGTCCGGGGAACTGATCTGGTTAAGCAGCCATCTATCTGAATATATACAAAGCTTAAATCTCTTCAGAAAGAGGTATGTGGCTGAACAGGAATAGTCAAGAACAGAGGCAATATGAGACTGGTCAGAATATCAGTATTGCAATCTGCATTAGAAGCTCAGCTCCCCATGTAGCGAACCTGCAGTCATTGCTTCGTGAAATACCTGTCTCCATCTTCTGAGGCTCCTGTACCACTACACTTCTATGTCTTTCTGGCTGCAGTAACAGGATGGCCAGAAGCAGAAAGCAGTCATCGAAGTGTGTTGGGTGCTGGCACAGCTGGAATGGACAGACAGAGTAGGACACTCCTGTGTTAAGCCAAGAACACCACTTCAACACCAGTTTGTTCAGAGACTCTCACAACTTGGAAGAAAAACCATCCCAGAGCAGCTCAGTTCAGTGAGGCCATAAGAACCTATATCTGTGCTTCAGAAAAGCCATCTGCAAATCCAGCTCTGGCAGTCTCAGCGTGGATGGCTACATGCTGTGAGTTGACTGCAGCCCTGCAATATGAACACTCACAAGCAGACCTGGATCACTTGCATGCTGAGATCAGCTCTTGGACCCAGGTCACAGCTGCAGCGGTAACGTACCTTTGGGGACTTCTAATGGCCAGTCTGCACTTTGGCAAATCTTCCAACAGACTTCAAGGAAACCCCACTAGTTTTATCTAATGAAGGACTTCTTGATATACCAAACAAACACATAATAGAAGGGATTTAGGTCCTCCTAGATTCTTACAATATGTGACATATTTCTGATGATGAAAGTAGAAGGCAAAGGATATTCTCAGTTACACATTAGATAGATTTGCTTCAAAGACCCCACAGAAAGACATTTTTCCTTTTAAAGTAGAACTGTCAAGAACGTATTTCTGCCTGAGCTCAGAGATCTCTCATTAAAACACATAAGGAGAAACAAAAGACATATATAAAAAGTAACCAAAGAGTGACATTTGAACCTGATATTCCAAACTAAGCCCCTATTTTTAAAGAAAAGAGAATGCCCAGTTGAGGACACAATGCAAATTATGGAAGAGATATGTGTATATATAACTTAAAGCTCCAGCTGGCGAAGAAAAAGCAGCACAAAAAGACAAATTACATAGAAATCCTCACATCAGACTGACTTCCCATTTTGATTACTGTAATTCTGTAGACTTCCTAAATCATTACCCTTTTTTCTGCAGTGCCATAGAAAGCACTGCAATTTCATGTTGCTCCAGGGAAAATTCCTTCTGTTACCCCCATTTTTTTCTAAGTGGTTTCTGGATGTATGGCACCTTCCTTTCAGTCTCTCTTTATTTCTCTATTAATATCCTTCTTTGTCTTTATTCTTTCTCTACAACTGTTCAAAACTGAAAGTCAAGCTTTTTCACAGGTACAGTTGCATCTACACCAATATACCTTCCCATTTTCTCCAAACCACTAGCTCACAGTTTTCTTATTTTATGCTGCATGTTACTCCCTCTTGTACTCCCCCTTCATCTTTACAATTTTACCTGGCAATCACTATGTCCAAATTTCAATTCTCTCTCAACAAAGCATTCCATGATTGCTTACATGTTAGCATGTGAGACATAAATACATATTCATATATTCTTTATCTGATGTGACAGATATAGGTAATACAAATATTTCTGTAATAAAAAGAATTTCTAGCACTGTAATGCTCATGATATTATGCTTTAAAGCAATATTTCTCTAAAGTACGAAAGTTTGACTGCATCAAGCCCAGAGACCAAAGAAGGCAGACTTGAGAACAATCCATTCATAGGTGAACCTGAACTCATTTTACTTTGTTACAACTATATATTTTTTAAATCCAGTTAAAAAATTGAATTTTTCTGTGTATGCTTATTAAAACACATGATTGCTTTTCTTAACATGTTATTCATGATCTGTATTGTACTAACATGCAAATGTCCATAATTGCAATGAAAAATACAGAAACAGTACAATTAAGAGGGCGGTGGATTCAATGACAATTAGACTATCAATGTGGTGTTCTAAATTTGTGTGCAATCAGGATAGCTTTCTAGGCAGCAGGTACTAACTTGGACATGCCAGACACAGCAACATACAGTTCAGATGAGCAGTAAATAAAGGTTATTAATGAATTGCATGATACTGTACATTCTGATACAAATCTTGACCTCATGACCATATCTGACAGGCAAGCCCTGGCAAATCTTGCTGTAGCAGCTTTACGACACTACCCCCCAGAGCTGTCCACCCCCTTCCTACATTACTGGCAGACCTCTTGCAGTGTTAGTGAAGCGGAGTATGTGTCCCTGCCCCTAAAACACCAATTCATAGTTCAGCATCTTAGCTTACTGCTACAGAGCTGGACTAACACTGGAGTTACTAACAAACACATGCATACCACTCTGCTGACTCTGTAAAAAGGCAGCTACCTCTGGCAGAGGGGGATTTAGTAACATATTAAACCACCACACCTGTTTCCTCAGTAAATGAGAGGCAAAACTTGTTTTTTCAAATGTGGCCATTACTCCAGCAATCCTTCCACTATCTTCAAGAAGAGCTTAGGGACAAAACTTGTGACAAGTAGCATCAGCAAGCTTAGATGCATTTGATTAAAGGCAAAAAATGCTAGCTTTTAACCAGAAAAGAGGTTAACCTAACAAACTAACGTCCAGATCCTTGCCCTCACAAAGGTTCCTTTGCCTTGCTAATGTCCCAGTCAGTCCACTGGAGCACAACGATCCCATGCTGCAGAGGAACAGCAGTTTCTACATCATACCCTGCCCTGAGCACAGAGAAAGTGAGGGTGGCCCTATCCATCACCGGTTCCCAGCTTTTGGTACCATGCATTGGCATTGTGCGCTGCAATCCAAGTAAGCAACTGCAGCACATACAGATATATGGCACCTAGCTTTAAACTAGTTAGTTAAAAAATGTATATGGCAGTGGCAATGCAGAACTCAGGGTGAACAACTGCTCCTACAACTGCAGACTGCTTTTGCGGATCAAGCTGAATCCCAAGCTGTTGCGGCTAGGATTATTAGTGTTATTAGTACCTGGTCCAGATGGTAAAGGCAGTTCAGGTACCTCTCTTCAGTGATTATTCCACCTTACAATTAGCCTGCATCCATCATGAATAGAGGCTTTAGGTGTCCTTTGATGCAGCCCAGAATCATCGTGAATGTTCAAAATCGTTTTAGAAGTAGTTTACCATATCACCTTCTCTAGAAGTGCAAAAAGATTACATTTTATTTCCCTGCAAAAACAACCTGGTTAACTGCAACACTGATGTAATGTTTTCAGATACTCTGTTCATCTAAGTCATCTCTATTAAGCCATAAAATAGCTCATTACTACACTATTTGGGAAATTAGAAACACCTCATCACTGTTGCATATGAAAATGTAAAGTACAGTGATTTGCTGTACAGTATGAGATTATGTTAGATTAAAAAAATTGCAACACCAAGAGCAAACACAAACAGGAAATTCGGCATGCACCTGCACGCACTGTCTCTAAACAGAGATGTCTTCAGAAAGAAATCTCCGGAGGCAACATTTTCTTTGTTACGCAAAAGGGATAGTAAAATGTCAGAGTAAGTTGGCATCTCTACAGACACTGCATGTCTGAACAAACATGCTGCAATTTCTTGTTTTATTATAGCAACATCTCTGGATTTTTCCCAGTAGTGTCAGTCAGCAATGGACAGTTACTGACTGAAAAAGAGGTCACACAAGAACCGCAGTTTGTGCAAAATGAGACTGCTCATCAACTGTTTTCCTTGCTCATTGAATTCTTTACTTTAAAATAAAAAAAAGTTTTGATAAATGTGAGTAACATTGATTCCCTTAATTCAGTTTACCTGGATCTCTGGGACCGGGGTAAACCCCCCGCTCTATGGGGCTGTTTGCACAGCCTAACTTGGGCAGCAAAGTTAAGATGCCTTGGTTAGGAAACCTGTCTCCCTAACTTCCCTTGAAGTCCCTACAAGGAGCGAAAGGCCTCTTCAGCACAAACTCAGGGCAGAAGCTGAGTACTCTCAGCTGCTTTCTGAAGAAGCCCTTCTTTCCTGGGCACAGGCCTACGAGCATGGGCTCCTGACTTCATCCCCAGCACTAGAAGTCACTGGCTCAGTACTCGATGGGAGACTTTGTCTTGACATGCACAATATCGATAATCACTTACACACTGTTTCAAAGCAATAGAGAACATGTATGCATTCCGGAATTCACAAGACCTTTTCTCTTAAAATGAAGAAGATGCACCTTTTTTTTTTWAAAAAAAAAAGAATAAACAAAATCAATTAACTGACTTTTGAAAAATCCTGTGATGTTGTAGTTCTCCACTAGCCTTTACTCAATCAAACACTGAAGCATTTGCCTGATGTCTTGGTTCATCACTCCTTGTATGTTTTGACGTCTCAAAAGGAGATACTGTTTCAACGATGTATTCATTGCATGAGTGCCACATTCAACCTGTTAAATAGCTGATGTAAGTGATGCCATTTATTATGATAGAACACAAGATATAGCCAGATGGATCTTTCTATTGCACAAGTTTTATAGGATTATAATGCCAAAACATATAGGTGCACAACACATCATATCAGTAATTAAACTGCATGTCTCCTGCAACATGCAAACCATCATCTTGTGTAATGTACTTAAGATGTTTAATCCACTTTTGGTCTAGTGATAATCAATTTGCAGCACAATGTCCTTCCACAAGAGCAATTAAGTTATATTTTCATCACTTGTTACCTCAATTCCAAGCTAAATTCATCATCAACATTGATACAACATTCTAAAGAAAATCAGAAGTTTCCTTTATTGAACAATTAAAATTATTTAAACATTTAATAAAAGTGATTAGCGTATTATGAATTAGAAGACATAAAATTATTCTATTTTATAATGTGCATAATGCTACATGCAACATATGTTTTTTCCTTATGTACAGATTAAGATTTTTTTCTCATAAATATCACAGATGTGTGTAAATTTCCACCTTGTTTTTTATTTTTTCTGTTTTATTCATTATTTTCTTCTTTTTATTTTTGTATTATTATTCAAAAATATGCAATCTTTTATGGTATATTCAAACCTCCAAGAAAAATTCACCTAGGTTTTAATGGAGATGTCATGCTGGAATGTCATTCCACAAACTAAATGGACTCATAATATTTTATAAACTGTCTTTTCTCTGCTGTTAAGCCACCAGTCAGTAAAATCTGTAATAAAACTTTTATAACAGTAGCTAGAGAGCTGTTTATTCATTTAACTATTAAGTCGCCTTAGCCTGAGGAGCCCAAGAGTGTGGTTGCAAGATGGTCTTAAACTGATTAATTATAGGATGCTGTAGATAGAGGGAATCCATGCCTTTGTGTGTGCCTGCATCATCTCCAGTGCCAGCACAGAGAGAACAGGTACAGCCAGATGCAAAGAGGAGGTGGGACTTCCCCTTTGGTAGGCAGCACAGTTTCAGATTGCCTCAAGCAATCTGTGAAGCCCCATCTGAACTGAGCGTGAAGCAGTGTAGCTAGACAACTGAGCTGAACCAATCCGACAGCTCAAAGCCCTCAACTGGGGAAACCCCATTTCTCTCTCACCTCCTCCGGTCCCCCCATTCCTAGCTGTGTGGTCTCCCTGCTGCTCATCACTGTCTGCCGGGTAAACCAATTCAATGCCCTACCACTCACTTAGCCTAAAAAGCTACTGGCTTTCTGCCAGGACAGTTAGTTGAATCAACTTAGCATGCTATAAACTGGTGTAAGATGAGATAGGAAAGGATGAGGGAGGGAGAGAGGCTCTCTTTTGGCAGCAGCAAGTCATCAAGTCAATTTGACTGTATCATTGAACCACATTTTAAGGGAGGAACCCAACTGCTCTAAACTCCGTAAATAGATGATGGAGAGAATCAAGTAACTCCAGAGGGCTACTTCGCCTGCATAAGACCTGAAATGCCCTCTAGAGGTACCTACATTTCCTAAATAAAGCTCTGGAGGCATCACTTATAAGTGTTAAGAGCTAGGTGGCATGGATTATGGATTCCCTCTCCCCCTCCTACTCCCCTCAGCCAAACAGCATCTGATTCATTAATCCAAATTAAAAATTAGGAATGGAATTCATTCCAGCTGTAAAGCAGTACACTTTTATCATAGTTCAGACACTTTCAGAATATCCTTTCATACCTCTTACATGATTATTTTGATGTCCCCCAATTTTAGATAGTTAAATTGAAAGAAAAATTAACACTTTCAAGTTTGCCTCCCAACTCTGTGATTCTTCTAATTTTACCAGCCATTGTGGATAGGAATGTCTATGCTCCAGCATATAATACTCATCTCATACAAAGAGGGGAGAGAGAAAATGACAGATTGCAGCTGCTTCACCATGAGCCAAAGTCTTAAATGGTAATAAATCCTGTGAGCTACTGACGCAGCCTTTCATGTGATCTCCCCACAATCCTACTATGAGATGTACTTTCTTCTTACAGTTGGTGGTTACTAACCATGCTCCATTTTCATGTTGAATATGGAAACCAATTTCTAGCCCTAACTCAGCTATCAGTGATTCATACTAATTTGGAAATGCTTCTTGCAGATAAAATTTGAAAGCCACTCACATTCATGATAGTTTGTACACTTGAAATATTAGTCCTGCTTCTTCACAGCTGAATGAAGTAACAGGGAATTGAGTTTTTTCTTACTGCCACAATACAAGCCTTGGGTTTATCTAGATTGATACATGATAGTATGAACATCAACAGCATCCTGGGCTGCATTAGGATGACCTGCCAGCAGGTCAAAGTATGTGATCTTTCCCTGCTACTCAGCACTGGTGAGACACATGTGGAGTGCTGGGCTCAGTTCTGAGCTCCCCAGTACAAGAGAGACATGGACATACTGGAGCAAGTCCAGCGAAGGGCCACAAAGATGAGGCAGGAACTGAAGCATCTGACGTGTAAGGAGAGGCTGAGAAAGATGGGGTTGTTCAGCCTAGAGAAGAGAAAACTCAGGTGGGAAACTTACCAATGCGTATAAATACCTGATGGGAGGGTGTAATGAGAGGGAGCCAGTCTCTTCTCAGAGGTGCCCAGTGAAAGGACAAGAAACAACAGGGACAAATTGAATTAAAAGATATATTTGAACATGAGAAAAAACTTCTTTACTGTAAGGGTGTTCAACCTGTGGATCAGGTTGCCCAGAGAGGTTGTGGAGTCTCCATCCTTGGAGATACTCAAAACCTGACCGTGCCCATTCCTGGACAACCTGCTCTAGTTGATGCTGCTCTGCGCAGGGGTATTGGACTATATGATCTCCAGAGATGCCTTCAAACCACTGTTATTCTGTGATTCTATGGCTTGCATGAAGTCACATACGAAGTGTGAAGAATTAGGAATAAAATCCATTTTAACAACTTCATCTCAAAGGCATCCTTTCTCCACTGAGAGACACAAAAAGACTGGGAAAATACTAGATTCTTTTCTAATCATATTATTTATTTGTACCTAAAAGCTGAGAATATACAGAATATTGAATATAAACATAATGTTTTTGTTTCCTTAACTTCACAGCTAACAGTTTCATTGCATTTCTTGTATGCGCATGCACATAAACGTACATGATCAGGACACTCTATACTCACACAACTATTTAGAAAAATGTAGCTAAATATTTATAAAGAAGTGTTTGCAGTATTTTGGTTTCAATTTTGTAATCTTCAGTGCTCAACTCCCTATTTTCTCTAATCACTTGATGTATTAAAGGATTATATATAGCAGATAAAAATTTTACTTGCATCTCTAAGCATTTTATTTTATCTGAATCACAACTTCTTGGTATTTCACTCCACCAAAAATTATCTCTGTTTCTTTCTCAACTATTTAGATAAAAGGAACGGCCACTGCAAATGAAAGTGGTTTGCCAAATTTACAGTGAAGAAAAAGATAACACAATCTTACTTCTAATAATTCCATCAACTCATTAAAACTGTTCTCAGTACCTACTGCATATATTGCAGTAATTAAGTTTATAGAGAAATAAAGTTGAACCATGACCATCTCCAAGCACCAGGAAAGGCGAAATGCAGAACTTGAATTTTGGTTTTATGAATAACACATATTTAAACTTTAAACAAATGCACTGAAATTATTGTGTAAACAGATTAGGTAGGAGTAATTTAGAAGACATTAGATTAACTGTACAGTCCTTCGCCTTTGATAAACTTTGATAAACAGACACTTCTGATATGCTCTGAAATTCAGAGCACACCATGATAAAAATACCATGAAGGTGAAAAGAATTGCAGAGTTTTCTTAGCTAGGGAAAGATTATAGAATTTTACAGAAGCCCTAGCATGTGCAATTTTAATTTACCCAGTGTCAAAATCAGACAAGCCTGCATGTCTACTTTTAGCTCCATTTAATTTTATTTCTCTTTCTAAACAGAATTTCAATTATTGGGCCCAATCCTTAATTTTTTTTGTTGTGATTCACACCTAAATTTCTCCACAACATTAATTTCAGCAAAGGAAACTCTATGTGGGAGTTATGGAACTGTGTGTATAGAAGCAACTTTTTTTCTAACTTCCACCAATGACCAAGATGTACCATGACACCATGGAGGATTTCTCAGTTTACATCTTTTTCAGCAACAAAAAAAAAAGTATCCTAGATCATTAGTTTTAGATTAACTTCCTTACAAATTCCAGCCTTTTAAAAACATTTAATGACTTCACTGTAAAATGTGGAAAACAGTGTTTTTCTCATCAATTTAAAATATTTCTTTATTTATTTCTCCTTGCATAAGGAAAACCRGTATATGAGGATCCCTAGTAAACCTTCTCAACAATCACTGTTCTTTACAGCCACCATATTCTTTTGTTGTCTCTTTTATAAAACAAACATCTCAATGACAGTCCACAGCTATGTTCAGGAGCCATATATTTTGAAGGAACTCAGCAACTCAGGCAAACAACTCCACTGCACATCCAGGCATCCTGTAGACTTATTCCACAGGGGACACTGTGGTGTCACAGTCTTCCTCTATCCTCGATCGAGGACCCGTTCAGAATAAGCTGCACCCTGATGCCTGCAGGTTCTTCCCTATGATGCTCAACAAGGTCTCACACTCACATGGTGTAAGAACATGGGCACAAGGCACCTGGTAGGTTGTAAGTGAACAATACCAGCTATCATGGGTGTTCACTTTGGGGGTTTTTTGGGCCTTCTGCAGTTCTCTGGTTTTCTCTAGGCCTAACAACTCTGGGTTTTGTTGATGCCTTCTTGCTGCTCACTCACACTTGCAGATTACCACAAACCCCTCATGAAAGAAACTGCAGCATCCTCATTACAAAATCCTGTTAATGACAGATAATTAAAAGTTAATCTCTACTAATCTTTACTGTTGCCTAACCCACATCTAAAGCACAAAAACATCTGATCCCACTGATGTACAATGACTATTTAGCTACTGTAACAACTGTTTGGGAAGGGCTTTGAGGAAGACTGATTTTGATATACCTGATTTGGACTTCTAACAAATTCACTGTCTTTTCTAATATCAGCAGCATCCTAGTGGGTTAAGGAATTTCTGCTGATTTGTATTAGCACAATATAAAAACATTCAATGTTTTAAATACTCTATTAACTACTGATTCAACCATAATACATATTACAGCAAACTTCACTGGTCATTGTCCTCCAGAGAACGCAAAGAACAGCAATATGCCTTTCTGTGACCAAAGGATAGTTTTAACTTTTAGCAATCGCTAGGTTCTTTTCTGCTGATTTAAGTAAGTGCCTACACTGCAGAGAAGCTCAGCCACTTGTTTTCTTAGTTTCTATTTTTGTTTTATATTAATTTTAATTTAACAGTATGATTCATGGGACTTGCTTCTTCAGTGATGTCTTTGTTTCAGTACTTTTCTTATGATGGGTTGATTATTGATAGTATGACATTTCCTTTATATAATCTGAGTAAAGATCACCCAGACTGTGCTTCCCTTTCACCTTTGCCTTCTGCATCTTTTTTTTAACACTTCAGTTTCTCACTCTAAATGAGACTTTAACTGAAGGCTAGCATCTAGATCCCCGAACATCTAAAGCAGGGAATTGTGCATGCAAAGTTAGTATATTTCTTGTGGTTACTGTCAGCAGGAATGTATATTTGAGTTGGAGAAAAACCCATTCAAATTAACTGTTTAATTACAAATGTGCATATTTTTAAGAACTACACAATGTTGCTACGTAGGTAGTAAAAACTTAGGGGGAAAAAGGATCTGGGTCATTTAGACACATCTTTGATAAAGAAGAAGTGCCTGGAACTAGACCCTAAACCAATACAAGTTAAAGATAATGAGTTAATTCCTGAGAGGTTCAATGAAATAGTACAAAATAGAATGTACCCAGGACACACATCTTTATACGCCCTGACTACAGAATTATAAAGTTAGTTTTTCACAATGTCCATGACCAAGAACACTGACTGATCAACCATTAATGCATTAGTAGGCAAGTTGACAAATACTGTTATGCTAGCTAGGATACTATCAAAAGTGATAAGGTCACATTGATATCAATGTAATCAGACACTTAATAACAGAATGCACAGACACAAATACTTGGTAAAGGAAAATTACTAAGAGATTCTATTATACTCCAAGAGAGCTTACACTGGTTTGAGCAAGTACTTCACATATTTAAAAACAGATGCTTCCAACTGTATATACTCCTTATCCTTCTATGATCTTTTTATCCACATTCAGATGATATTTTAGAAACTGTTTTGAAATGTTGTTTTTTACAACCTGCACCCACAAATAAAATTGATGAGGAGTGGGATTAATCTTTTTCATCTTTAGATACCTAAATTTTTCCTAGTTGTACCAGGCCCCCCTTACCATAAATGGAGAAATGAGCGCCCCAGGAGAGAAATTCAACTACTCTGTTAGCTTGTCTCTTAGATTGAGATGAATCACCCTTACTTAATCAGATTAACAACTCCATTAACTATAAAAGGATCCCAAAATTACCATTAGATTTGGAACCATACATTTAGACATCTTTGTTAAAACAAATGACTCCCATCCTTTTTATTTTCTTTCTGAATTTGAAAGAGCAACATTTGGCTGTACATTGAGGAGAAGAATTTTTTTGTTATGATGTAATAAATGAGCAGACTACTAAAATATATTGCCTCTTTAGAGCTTCCATTTTTAAAAAAAACCTGCCCAGGGAAGTATGCTACAAGCCCCTTCCAAACTTGGCCAAATCTTATTAAACAGAAGACATGTCTACAAAGCAAAATTAAGAGACTAGTACAAGTACATGATAGTGTACCTGTGCTAGCTTGATCTAGCTAGCATCCAAACGTTAGCAATTAAGGGACTGTAATGTGGGTTTAGCAATGCTTGTTATTTATTTAGCATGTATATCCAGAATGTAAAGAGAGTTTGTGCTTGGATTAACATATGTGAGAATTCATGCTATGGCTTCTGCCACTCTAAGCTATGCAGCTAGCTTGAAGTAAAACAAATATGTTAGCACATACAATTAATCATACCTTTGTTCCTCTTGTGTATCCTATTTAACGCCATTTAGCACACAGCCTTGTATTTTGGAATGGAGCTGAACAACACTGCCCAAAGGGAAATTCTCAGAGGGAATGTATTTATGGAGGAGAAAAGAAGTTATTTTTTTACCTTTGCAAGGAATGAGGCAAGGACTACTAAACTGCACAATAAGTAATTAAAGGATTTTAAAAGAAGCCCAGAAAAAGAGCTACTTTAAAAAAACCAAACAAAAAAATAAATTCTGAATTTACTCACGGACACCACTTTGCACTGAAAGCCCCCCCCAAATATTTCATTTTACTCTTAATCCTTAAGCTTGTGTTTATCAGCTTCTTGACAATCTCTTATCAATTCTACACTGGAAAGGGGGGTTGGGCCTGAGAGCTGCAGTTTCAGATACTGTGAACAGTGAGAGCTAAAAGTTGACCTAGAAAGTATTCTGTAGAAGTGTGAAAATATCTCTTGACCATCTTTCCCCCCCAAATAATTATTTTTCATCAAAATTGGAGTCTTTCCTATGCAGAAGAAATGTGCATTTTTTATATATTTTAAAACTGCTGCTTGAAACAGTATGCTCTGTCTCCTTCCAGTGTAGCTAGCTGACTGGATAACAATATCTATAAGCAAAGGTCAGGGTAAAGACCTGTTTATGCAAAGCTAAGCACTGAAAGAGGAATACTTGCTTTTCTTCAGGTAGAAAGCCAGTTCAGGCATGTCAAGAATTCAAAGTTCAAGACTTAACTGTGAACCGTGCTACTCACCGAAGCAACCTCAGCGTAATATGGGAAAAAATAGGAGTGAAGCAGGAAATAAAGATACCCCATTAGAATATGTACTTGCTATATAAACTCAAAGTGGCTAGCTGGATTAAGGACTATATACAGTCCTTTATATATATACACGCATATATATAGTCCTTTTATAGTAGACTATAAAACATTTAGCTTACAGACCATCAGTTCAAGTCAGCATAGTTAAGCAAAAGTGAAGTAACTATGCACGGGCCACTGGACAGCTATAGGAGTGCGTAGTTACGCGATCTAATCATAGCAGAAAGTCATCCATACCCCCACATTTGGTATCATGTGACAGCACATCCATAGAGAAGCCAGCAGTGTGATGAACATGAAATCTCATTCTGATCTGCTGAACTCTTCCGAGCAACACACTAATCAGGCAGGACACCTGTTGGATAACCTCTGTGGGAATAATTTTGCCGAGGAGCAGGGGGAAAGCTGGCTAGTCTTGTTCTACTTTCATTTACATAAGGATGGAGTTATTTCACTTGATTATGTCAGAATAACCCTGATCTAGGTAAGAAGAATGGGACAAACAATGGAATTCTAAAAAATATTGCACCTACATTTATATATAATATTATTTTAAGAAAAGCTGGCACATTATGTGGTTTTGAACATCAAAAATAAATAAAATCTGGCAAATTTCAGCTTTTTAATTGTTAAACGCAAAAGGTTGTTTTAAAATTCAGCAAGACTGGTAAATTTTTTTAGGTTTGGGTGTTCTTTTTGGTTGTTTCTTTAAGTGCTGCTTACTTTTAGAATTTTTTGTAAAAACTTCCCTGAGGTGAAAAATGTTAAGATAACATTAAGATTAACAAGATACACTTCACAAGAATGTGTGTGGGTGGGAAAGGGATAAGACTGTATGTTGAAATACTAAGCAAATAATGTTACTAGTGACTATATGAAAAGACACAACAATCCACAGATTTTGAGGGCTGTACCATCCAGCTTTCATTTTATCTTCTTAAATTCTTGGCTTCTCAGCTATGTGATCTAAAGGTCCTTCTATGACTTTCATGATAGCACTTCTTAATTTCCTTAAGGATCTTGGAGGGGGGTCAGGGAGGAGTAAGGGTTGTTTCTTAAATATACAATTTAGAAGAATGGCACTGACAAGAATTTCCTGCAAATTATATATTCTCTTTCCAGTTTTTCCTCACTGAGCTCCAGGTCAGCTTTGCTGCTGACTCTAGTTGCATGCAAAATCAGTAATAGTTGAGAGTTTCTATAAATTCCCGCTCCATAGATTTCAAGGCCAAAAGAAGCATTTATAATGATTTAGCTTGATCTTCTGTATTAAGAGAACACAAAATTCCATCCAGTAACTTTGTATTGGATGTAGTTTGACAGGTGGGGTTTTTTTCAGTAAGATACCTTTTCTTGAAGACATCAGGAGAATTCACCACTTGCCTTGAAAATCTGCTACCAGTTAAGAGCATTCGCTCTTAAAAACGACATTCCCATCTCTAACCTGAATTGTTATGCATTCAACTTCCAGCCACTGACCCTTGTTAAGCCACTTCCTACCATGGGTGAAATATAGAAATCAAGCATTCAAAAACTGCCAGCAGACCAGAAGCAGCTTAGACTCTGTTTAGAAAAATTACCATTATTGTTAAGTTTCATGAAAGAAGGCCTCTCAGGAAATTACACTTCCCAGCTTTTGTGAAAGTTGGCAAGATCCACAATCCTTCAAACAAAACATTTCAAGCTGTCCAAACTGTCATTTTATGAAACTCAGTGCTAGCTAAATGTTTAAGATCATTTTGTCACGTGTTGCTATGTCAAATGCTGTGAAAGAAAGCCTATATTAGCTCTTTGTGATTATCTTCATACCTAATATTCAATCTCACCATAGCTATACTCATTCTGGAGTCATCAAACAGGACAAAAACAAAAAAAAAAAAAAAAAAAAAAAAAAAAAAAAAAAAAAAAAAAAAAAANAAAAAAAAAAAAAAAAAAGAAAAAGAAGTGGACTTAAGCTGGAAGTATTTGCAACTCAGTTCACTGAAGAACTAAGCTACATGGACAGCATCATGTAAAAACCTCACAAGTCAAAATGAATACTATGAAGAAAAAACTACACTAAAATTACTACTTTTCAAAAGTACTCAAAAGGTATGAAAACATGAGATTTAACCAAAGAATCTATAGATGTCTTACAACATCTTTTTGCACCAATGCGCATCTATTCCATGCAAAGAACAGAGTAGAAGTACTGCAGGAAAAAACAGCATAGAAGCTTTTTTTTTACCAAAATAATACATTGCCTATTGATGAGAGGATAATCAAGCAAAGGCATGTGTGGCCAAATCAGGGTACATCTGCATTTGTAAAAGTATGTCCCAGCTAGGAAACGCAGCTCTGTCACAAAGAGCTAACATACATTTGCACACACTCTTACTAAAAATGTATGTCAAGTCCACAGAAGATCTAGATTTATTCTCTTTCAGTTGTGGAAACCAAGGGAAGACTGTTCAACAAAGAACAGATTCATCACACATAAAAACAAACTCTGAGGTACCTGAGTTGAGTGAGGTTTCCCTATAAGTAGGAAGCTCCAGAAGGTAATGCAGTCACTTGAGATCTCAACAATTCAGTAATTAGAGATTGTTCCAGGGCTGGCTGTGCTAATAAGTTACACTCCTCAGATGCTTAGATGAATCTGGGACTTCAAAACAATGAATAAGGTCTGGTTTACATGTGTAATTAAGGGAAGTGTAAAGAACTGTGAAAAATCAGAAGTTGCATATTTAGAATTGTTTGCTTTAATAGGCGGTAATAGTAGTAATCAAGAGGAGGAAATAATTTTATCATATGATTTCAAGCAGAATTCCTACGACTGATGATTATCAAACTACTATAAATAATAGCAGTAACTACATAGAGACTAATAGTCTAAAACTACATTTGCTTATTCCTCAATATGTTGAAGTTACTACAACTTTAAGATGAACATTTCAGTTAATGGATGTGTATTTTTCAACTGTAGATTCTTTTGAGGCTTCTTTCAATTTGCAAACACTCTAAGAGTAGCAAAGAGCATTTTCTCAGAAACAGCTCTCTTGGATGACAGAAAAGGGGGATTAGTTAAATCTAAATCTGTTTCAGGGGATGTAGTGAGGAGACTCAATAAAGAGGAAAAAAAAGACTGACCTCATAAAAACCATTTCCCTTCCCTTTCTCATCCTCTTTCCTAAAGTGTTAGTAAACGTTTGCTGGTCATTAACTGGAATATGGTGCAGATATATTTTCATGGGCTGATCAAAATACGTCGTATCATTTTGAATTTACTTGTGCTATGAACATAATAGTTCAGAAAAGGAGTTCAAATAGCAGCGTAATTCAGGGTGGTGAAGACATGACACAGGAATCACTGCAGGCTCACTACCTTGATGTAGAGATGTGGGTTGGTAAGTATGTGTGCTGAATGGGGAACAGGTACACATACAATAAGATACTTTAGAGGTAGGAAGTGCATTGGAACTGAACTTTTTTTTTCTGGAAAGAGTTATTCTCCCTTAAATAAATAAATAAGTGAATAAAACATTTTTCTGTTGTGATCTGTTCCTCCATTCTTCACAATCTGAAATTCAGGAATTATGCATTATATGATTTAGGGCAGAACCACTGCTGGTAAAAATTGTCCTGCTTATTTGAATCTAGCTCAGTTGTGACCCTTCTATGGATCTGAAGCAGTATATTTGAAAATAAGCACAAAGCATATAGTAATTGTGCATCTTAAAATGACACACAGGACTCTGCTATGCTATTGCTACAATACCTGTATGACATACTACTAAATGAACTTATGCCTGACTTTAAGTGGGGGAAAAAAATGAGAGCTATACGAGAATATATGGGCTTATGGGCTGGCTGATAGGTCCCCATGCCAAGATTACAATCCCTCATTTTTAGGCCCCTTCAACCACTGCAGTCCACATAGCTTCAATGTAATGCCTAAGGTCTGTCTATTCCAGCTACTCTGAAGGGTGAAAGATTCTGTCCCCTCAGAATATATTCAGGAGGGTCAAGCACAGCTCCTTCTTTTTTTTGCCCATGTTTTTTCATTGGTGGCAAAACAGTCCCAAAAGCAATGCATTGGTGTACAAACAACAGGACTCTGCAGGAGCACAGGCTAACTCAACTTTTCCCAGTTCCTGCTAGGAAAAGGCATCCCTCTGTCCCTAGCAGATCTAGTCATCTGATAACCATCTGATTAGCTCTCAATGATTCTTAGTACAACCAGGCTATGGCAGCAAGCAGAAGGCAGAAAAAGGACAGGGGAAGGAAAAAAAAAAGTTTGATTGGATGGAGATGGAGGGCAGAGAGCTCAAAACTTAACTGGACAATCCCCCCCACAGGCATAAGTGGAAACTCCTAGGGGCCAGGGAAAGTAAGGAGTTAGGCTTTCACATGAGGGAAGATTATGAAGGAAAAGAAGACACTCTTCCACCACGCTGGATGGAGCAGAGAACTCACAAGAGTTGAGCAGCAGCCCAAAAGGGCCTGGTTTTGATGTAGTGGGACAGGAAGCCTAATCTGTGCTCAACAGTGAACAGTTACTCATTCCACACAAAATGACTCTGCTTCAACAAGAGCAATTCACCTCACATTTCCTATAGCCTAAAGGCTACAGCAGTTGTGTAGGAAATATCTGTTTAAGCTTCCTCAGGCAGCAGAGAAAATTGAGCATAGGTCTCAAGTATCAGCAATGAATACAGTATGCAGTGACTTATTAAGTAAAAGCAAGACACTGGCAATCTCCTGTCCTTTCGTATGTTTAGCGTAATGCCCAAATCAGTCAACAAGCTTGAAAATGTCCACTTCACCAACTAATGTGTAAATCTTGCCAGTGCTGAAAGCTGCCCTGTTAATACTCACATGATTTATGCAATTCTAAGTACACATGAAAAGGGAAATATGGGCAAAATTGGATTAGAATTGCTCCTGTGCCATATTTAAATCTATTCATCCTCAAGGTGCCTCTCATTTTGTCACTGGTTATGGAGGGAACCTAAATTTATTATGGCTATAAATTCAGCACTTTAAGGACCTCCACTTGATTAGGATGAATCCAGGACATAATCCCACTCAAAGTGCCCACTAGAGAAGTTCTGCCATTTGGATCTTAAATGTACAATACTGCATCACCTATCCCTGAGGAAGAAGCTGAGAGTGATGCACTTGTGCATCTGCTAGAAAAAAAAAATAGGTAATGACTAGTTTCCTCTTCATTAGGATCTTATATCTCTACCCAAAAGACTCTCAGTGCAGTTCTCTCAGGAGGGATGTATTTGAGCACACAGTACTACAGATCCTCTACTGTAATGATGAGCCAGCTTAAAGGGCATTACTGAGATTAAACAGTGTAGACAGTGAATGAATTCAGCACAAAGCCCAGGAAAGTCTTAAAATAATATGCAGAGTACTCCAGTGGTTTTTTTAACTGGTTACAGTGTCTCGGGCTCTTGAGCTCACAAGCTCTGCCTAAAGACGAGACATCAGAATAAGAAATCAAATACTTTGAGGGCCCTAAAATAAAAACTTTTAGGGTAAAATAGTTTTAGGGACAGTGAATAATAGCATGCTATTAGTTATGAAAATCTTATCTTCTACGACCTGCTCTTGAACATCACAGTAGTAAGTGAAAAAAATATTCTCCCAGATTTCACTAATGCAGGATCAAACCACAAACCCCTACGCACAAAGAGCCTCACTGCAGGCACTGGGCTTTGAATTAGGCTTCAAATGTTTCTTTAAAGGTATCCTTACAATTCCCTCTCTAATTATTACGTTACACCCTAACTACAAAGCTTTAAAGCAGCAGCAAGGTGTGTGGTAACAGCATTCCTACAGTCTTGAGGAAAATGCACATTATACACCAGAGTGACAGAAGTGCTACGTTGGTACTTAAGTTAAAAGTTACTGAGATTAGAATCCTGGCAAACATTCAGGGCAATGCTGTATCAAGCTGAATGAATTAATGTTTTACTAATGACTTGAACTTAAACAAGCTAAAATCCTTCTTCAGAACGGGGAAAAAAAGAAAAATCCTGTCTTTTCAAAGAGCTTCCTAAGGGTCTACTGCTAAATGAAATTCCTTCTAGTACTGAAACAAAAAACTGATTAGTTAAATCTGTAAAAGAAAGATTAACTGAAGAAAACCCCAGAGAAAACAAGCCACAATATACAATATACTGACTTAAGAAATTCTCATCTAGGCCAAACCCAAACAACAATCAACACAGGTCAAATTAATTCATTAATTTACTCTAACAGGATTTTCATTCTGCTTGTATTATTCCCGGCTCTTAACTTCCTCTTCTTAAATTCTTCAATGCCAATTATAAAGAACAGGTCATATAATTTCAGGGAAAATTTGAACAGCATCCAAACACAATTTGGGCTTATGAAATAAAACTAATGCTTCATTTTTCCAGAAAGTACACAGAGGTTGATGAGGCAAGAATGGTCCTTACATTAGAAGATTTAGCAAGGCAAACAGAATCTTACAATAGCAAGAATGTTGTAAATTAAGATGCACAAATTGCAAATATTTGATGACAATGTATGCAATCATTATATTTTCTCCATTTTTGATTTAACTTGATTCTTCGTGTATTTCCATAGGTTAAGACTTGCTAACTTTTCTTGCTGGAATACTGTTTTTCACGTATCTGTAGTTTGTTTCAGATGTATTTATCTCTCTTGTATAAATAATAATCTAATTTTTAAAGAAATCCAGAAACTTCCCGGATACATTTCATTTACTGATCAGATGAACCTTTATGGGAACTCTAGGGACTCTACACAGTTAACTGGCAAGTGAAGTGATAAATGCTAAACGCATCCTGAGGGCTATTTAGAATCCACAGTGAAAACAGGTTGGGAAATCAAACAAGCTGAGCTGCTGTGAGCAGGGTTCCTTGACAGCAGCCAGTGTCCCTTCTCTCATTTCATTCTTCTCTAGACCTCTTCAGTCTGTCCGAATCAAAAATATTTGCAACCAACAACCAATATAATTTCACAGGCTTATTATAACTCACTTTAGCAATTAGTGTCTTTCTGCAGGTTCTCATGTCACTGGCAATCAGTGTTACTCCTGAGAGTTCTCAATTCTTCCACTCAAGCCTAGTGTGTCTCCTTAATCCCTTTAATTCTTGCATTTTGACCTAATTTTGCTGCTCATTGTCATGCTTCTTTTGCTGCTAGCTGGGCCTTATTCTGTATGATAAGAATATAAAAGCTAAATTGTTGGATTATTTCTAAGAAAAAAGCCTGCTAAGTACTTACAGGGCTATCTTGAGCATTATCTTCCTTGCCTCTCGCCTGACCAGGTCAAATGAAATCAATGGCACTATTCAGCTCAGTAAAGCAAGCAGGATTCAGCTCCAAGAGCTCAGCTGGTCAATTTTGTTGTGAATACATTGTTCTTTAAAGTGTGATTATTCAGCAAGTGATCTCAGCTTAAAACTAGAAAAATATCTATCACCAGGTGATGGTGTGGAGACATTTCCCTTCTATGCAACCAACCCAACAGTCAGGGTGCTCATTCTACATGGAAGACAAGACTATTGGCCCTGACTCAAAGAGAACTGGAACAAAAATCTCCCTGCCCTAAATCCTGATCTAAACCATCAGACTAAGGGTTATTCTGGAATGCACTGCTCCTAATTGGCCTGTTCAAGCCATTTTATTCTGTGGAACATAGCAGGTATTAGTGGAAAAGGAGAAATATAGGGGAAAAAAGAGAAGAGGCACACACACAAAAAATGAGACAGAATTTGTTGGCCCCATGGTAACAGTACTTAGTTGGAAAGTGGAACATCAGAGTCCAGGCTACGTTCCAAAGAGTAATTAAGAACTCATATATACAGGCAGCAAACAGAAAATGAATACAAAACTGGCCAGAATATAAGGCACATTATGGGGAGTATGGGTTCAAAGCCTCTGAAATGAAGGAAGGAATTGCATCCGAGACTTCCACGTTCGGACAAAGTGCCCTAACTTCTGTATAAAAGGCAATTAAAACCACAATTGCCTCTCCTTTCCTAATCCAGAACAGTACCTAAACCCACCCCTTCAATTACACTGCTTTGCTTTTGTTAAAAAATGACCAATAATCCAGGATGGGGAGCAGAGGAAAGCTTTGCTTTTGGATAAAATCAGCATTTGAACCCAAATAATTAAAAACAAACAAAAATCCTTTTGCCAAATCAAACAACTACTTTTTTTTCTCTCCAAAAAACATTTTGTTTTAGCTGGACAAAGCAGACCTTCTTTTCTATGTATATATTTGGAGAATAAGGTGATATTCAAGTTAGAAACCGAAAATTCAATCATTTCCAGTGGTCAGTCTAAAGTCAGTGCAAAGAAACCAATATAACTGGTACAGAAGACAATGAAAATCTTTCCCCTGAGATTAGTAAGGCTTGTACTAGAGTTTCTGTATGCCCCATATGATCATCTCTTACTCCTGTGTACTTAAACAGATAATAATTTTGCTGTGACCTTGCAGCCACATTCACAACAATGTCCCCATGAACTAATTTTTTATTTACAGATAGGTTTATTTTGAGGTTTTTTTTTGGTTTGGTTTGGGTTTTTTTTATAAACTGTAGTGTCAAACTACTATTTAAATCCCCGATAATACTTACAGTAAGAAGTGTGACACATGGAAAATTGTTTGGGCACCAACCTAGAGTATATCAAAACAGCAGCAACAAGCCTGGCAACAGACCAGAATCCGATACAGTACTTGGCAAATGATGGCAAACGTACCACCAACATGTGATGCCCTCATTTTTAAGCCAAATATAAATGTAGTTGATGTTTCTTGCCAAGACTAGTGTGCCCAGATGCCATATGTGAGGTCAAGCAAAGATGCTGCAAATAATTCCCAATGATATTTTACCAGTCTGCTTCTTTAAGAACTGTCAGATATTGAGTCCAAAATGTCTGTTACTACACTATTATTATAGCTCACCCAGGAAAACACATCAGTGTTACGGCTTTGAAAAGCAGCCCTGACAACTGGTTTAGTTTAATAATTATACTCAGGAATGTAATATTATTCTCTCACAAATGAATAGAGCATACCAGAATGGTGAAATTCCTAAAAATATAATTTTTATTTAGTAAAATGAAGGATGACAGATGAAATAATCATATTTCACAAACTTAATGGAAGTTTTCTCTAAGCAGTAGAACAGTGCTTCTTTAATTAACATGATTTCTTGCATAAACATATTTGGGAAAAGTCTATGAAGTTTTCCCAGAAATTAGGTTTAAAGGCTAACTTCAGGGAATTGTTTTTGAAAGATTCTTGCTTCAATGGGGATTTAACCAAATGTTAGTACAGGAAAATGCAGTGCTGTGTTAAGGCATTTAGGGATCTGTAATGAAAAGTTTAAATGAGATTGAGCTAATGATGTAAATCACCAGTTTCAGTGAGCCTTGCCTTTGCAATGCTTTGGCTTTAAGTCAGAAAAGCTGCCCAAAGAGCCTGAAATAAAAAAAAACTTGTTTTTTTCCTTCCCTAGTGATCCTCACATTCCTAAAACAACCATGAGAATCTGTCATTACTTCCCTTTGAAACCATTCTACCCTTGAGGCACTGCAAGGTATCACTTAGCAGTCCTAAAGAAGCAGTTTGGAGGACTCCACTTAAGCACTGAGCASAGAAGGGAGTTAGGTAAGGAAGGGACCGATTATGGCTCAAATTAAGGCTGAACAGGAAATGGGTTTCCCCCTTGCATGATCTTTTTTTTTTTTAACAATGCTCCAGGCCCAAAAGGCCCAAATCAGGGTTATCTCATTTTTTTCCTCAAAACAGGAAAATTTAATGGAACTGACTCTGTAATGCAAAATCTTGTTAGTATGGCACCAGCCTCTTGCAACAAAAAATACTGAGGCACATAACATGAGTTTCTTCCATGGGTGCTGCAATCCTGGTTGACAGTTTCCCAAGCTTCAGAAGACAGACAGGGGAGGAGGAAGAACAAGCAAGGCAGACTACTGTGATGAGAGCACTAGCCAAGCAACAAGCAGGTCAAGAACAAGGTCATACTTTAAAAATATTTGGGGGCAGATCACTATTTAGAAGAGATGAACATTCCTTCACTGACTTTACATGGTGTGAACTTGAACATTTCAGAGTTATCCACAACACGTGAATAGAATAAAGAATTCTTCTTATGTGAAGCAAAAATGAAGACAACAATAGTCCTTTACAGAGAAGCTCTGCTCTTTAACTGGCATTCAGCACACTGCTGTAGTACTGCTACCCCAGTCCCATTGCTGGGCAAGGGAATGTATTTGACTCTGATACTGCCAGGTATGGGGTTTGTGCTAGGTTTGAGTTTAGTGCCAGCTTTGGGGTATGTTTGTTTAACTCTGCACAATCAGCAGGATCTGGCCAAAAATTTGCCTTAAACCAGTTCAACCAGTTTCACATTATTTGAAACAGCACATTTAATGAGAAAATAACCTTCTACAGATTGGATAGGTGGGCACTTAGATCCATATTCTTATTCAATTATTATGACTTACTGCAGTGACATTAAAAAAACTCAGACAAGCAGAGCATGGTAAATGATGGACTTCAGTTTTAACTGTGCATTTTCAGTGCTAGTTTCTCATGTAAGGAGTAAAAATGCCTCAGACAACTCACAAGGGATGCAGCGTGAAATTGTAGTGTGCAGTCTTCCGAAACAGGCACGAGAGCTCAACACACTGGAGCTAATTTCTGTGTCAACTTTCATTCCATACAGATTAGTGCCATTTTGCATAGCTGAAGCACCAACTCTATGCATATATTTGGCAGTGCCATACATACCCAGTTTCCTCGAGCTTTCAGTAATATGAAGTTGCTGCAGACACTGCAGCTTCTCATTAAGTTTATCAGACTTAAGTTACTCTGTGAGTTTGTTTTTCACTAATTAAAAGGCTCAAGCATTTTCAGCTGGATCTTTTTCTTCAATCTACTGAGTGTCTCAATAGTGTGCAAATTTACATACCACAAATACATCCATGAGTTCAACCATCAGTCTGGATTTCCTTTTTTTTTACCTCCCCACAGGAAAAAAATCCTGTTTTCCCTGCCTTCTGGTAGTATTGGTTCCTTCACTAATCATTGAATTAAGAATTTAATAATATAAACACCAGGATTCACCACTGTCACATGCTTGCACTTGCTAAGAAGAGTTTGTTCTCCACCTTGTTAATGTAACGTGGAGGCTGCTTCTGAGGAAAGAGATTCAACTCAGACTATTTTGCAACCTTTGTGAAAAACAAAATTCCACACTTTCTTCAAGGTTTTGCAAAAATGGACTCATAACACTTTTTCAGTATCAACAGGTTTCCACATGATCATTTTAAGATCAAAATTCAAAACAAAACAGAAAGCAAATTGTTAATATGAACTACGGTAGTTTCTTTCAAAACGTCACACGGCTAACTCAGCAGCATCCAATATACTACAGTGTCTTCTTGTTCTGACAGAAGTGCAAGGGCTCGCCCACTTTATAGTAGATCATCTTGAGGCTAAATCCCTAAACATGAAGAGTAAAAACCTTTTCTATCTTTAAAAAATACTAGTGCTGATAAATAGCTGAATGGTGTTCAATGTATTTCACTTTCTAATTACTCTTATGAAACAAGCCATTTAAAGCCAGAAAAGCACTACAACCATACATACATAGGTAATTGATACTGACAATAAGACTCTTTCAGAGCTTAAAACCTCAACCACTTCTTTCTGGTGAAACCTCTAATTTTGGTTTGAATACAGCAGAACTATGCTCTTGCCTGTGAATTACAGTCCTAAGGGCTTTCTTTCCTTTTATTCTTAAATGGCCTTCCTTTCTCTTCATATTGAGCCCTTTTCTGTTCTTTTTAGTTATAACTGGAAAGTTATCATGAGACAGCCATAATCCCTGAGCTATTCTCCATTTGTCTAGACTGCAGTTTTCTCCCTTGGCCAGTAAGTAAACAAGTTTGTCCCAGTACCATATTTCATGCTTTCAGATCCTAGGTCATGATTTGGTACGCAGCATGGCACTCACTCCCACTGTGAGAAACCGAGCAGGCAAGGGGCCAAGAGCTGGCAGAGTGCTGACTTGGCTCTTTTCCCCTCACTTACCCACCTAGTCTGCTGTTGCCCTAACTTGCTTACTATAAATGCTAGCCACATGTAAGAGGATAAACAAAATTCCAGATCCACAACAAAATTCACATGCAAGCAGTTTGATGACTCCTTGTACTTGGCCTCCAGGCAATTGCCTGAGATAATAGACTTGGGCCCCAATCAGACTATCATCATTTAAGAGGCCAACAAAAGAGCTTCTACATTTGTTCGCGTAAGTCACGGTATAATGAGTGGGACAGATCAACCATCAAAAGATGCAGCTAGAGAAAATCATGCTCTTCTGCTCCTATTTGCAGTTCATAGACCATGAACAGATATTCCAAGACACATAGAAAAGTATTTTACAGGCAACACTAGAGGTATGGGGCAAAATCAACTTTCTAATTCATGTTATTTGAAGAGAACAGGGACTGGTGTTGTAGGTTCCCCTCGCTGAGGCATGAGAGGACTGGAAGATATAAAATACTTGGGTCGCAAGATGTGCCTTTTTTTTTTTTTTTTTTTACTTATTCGAAATAACATTAACTGAATAATATGAACACCTACTCATTCATTGAATCACATTTTGAAAGCCCTCGCGATTTCAACTGGATCACTTATGGACTATAGCACAACTCAGCTTAAGTGAAGTCCCATTTATTTCATTTACAGCATTAGGCGCTCTGTGGTAGCCATCACAAACTTGTTACTACTGCAAAATTCCTGATACAGGAGACAGAAGTCTGAAGTGTGCCATTCTACTGAGGATGTTGGTAGTCTGTGCTGCATCTTTCACTTAGATCTTGTGTGTAGTCTCTTAGAATAATCTGGCTTAAAATCAAAACCACTAAAACAATAGTCTTGGTACCACTGAAATTCTGCCAAAATATACCTGAGCTGCAAAACACTGGCTTTGATGTGTTTCTGAAGAGGGTGGAAATATAGCTAGATGAAATTGCTGGATTTTTCACCCCTGTTACAGGTTCTAAAGACACTGCTAATAAATTTGAGTTATTTCAGACAGACAAATATTATGTTTTGATCACAACTTCATCCTTTTTAAATGCATTTTTACCATCTTCAGTCAAGCAGAAAATCAGAAATACTCTGAAATGCAACACAGCTCATTTTTCACTGTGTCAACAAATAGCCTCAGGAAAGCAAAGACCATCTTACCATCTAGCTAAGTAGTCTGCAAGATTATAACGTCGCAAGTTCCAAAGGCTCTAAAAAATCAGCAAGCACCTTGTTATCATAATGATTCTTTGTATTATGAAAAATAGCATGCTGTTACAATTGACAGGCTGTTACAACTCTGCCAAGTAGAAGCAGATGTGGCAGGTAAGCTTTCCAATGAAAGAAAAATTCTTGGTATAGAGTCAGAATACATTAAGTGCAATTTGCTTTAACTACACATTTGCCACTAGAAAGTGTTCAAATAGCATGGAGAGAAGTCTCACAAACGTTGGGTTATCAAGGAGCAACTCGGTTTTAAGAACTGATGTTAATCAGTTCGCTGAGAGCAAACTTTCTTCAGCTTTAATTACTCCCATCATATGAAACCTTGAAACATCTCAAGACTGAGTATTTGTTCACCTACTAGAACAACAACTTGAAAATCATGAACAATGTCACCATGTGGTGACACCTGTCATAAGAAAATGATGGTATTACTAAGAAAATATAGCACCCTGTGCTCCATTATCTTTACTTAGCTTTAAATTTCTGTAACCTATCTCAGTTAAAAGAAAACATTTAAGGAACATAAGTCGTGTTACAAACTCTTATCTCACTACTTGTTCTCTGATGTAGCAAAGATTTGCAAAGACATTTTCAAAAGTCTCTAGAGGTACTGTCTCTTCTGTGCTTGTCCAGCACAATGAACAAGAGAACATGCTTTAATATCCCACTCCCAGCAATGGTAGATGGTGACAAAACTGTTCAATCTGTGACAGACAGGACAAATCCCTGTTCACTGATCTTAATACCATTAATTAGCTGTGCTTCTTGTGAAGCAGTAACACAAGCTGAGTACACATGAGCTGAAAATAAGCTAACTTGAAGCATTTTTTCTAAGTAGTATATTATTAAATCAACTAATAAAATTCATTGCCAATTACTCATAGAGCTATATATCACATATTAAAAAAGGTATTGAAGTAACATAATCTAGCCACCTGTTACCACACACAGGAATATCTACATTTAGGAATATCCACATTAAGTACAGATTTTGGATGGAAAAAAAAGTGCCTGTTAATGTGTTTTGTTTACCCGTTAAACTGTTCTTTCTTTGTTCTTTAAAAAAAAAAAAAAAAACAACTACATTTTTTTTTCCTCAAGCAAGTATCTGCCAGTATTCTCAATTTGTTTTTAGTCTTTCCTTTTGCATCCTCCACAATCCTACAAAATAATATTAGTCAGAAGAATTCACATCAGTCACCTGACAAAGATCTTTGACAAGCCATTGAGGATTCTGTTATGTTAAGTAGGTAGAATCAGAACTTGAACTCTATGCAACATGTACATCAGAGACAATGTGTCCATATGAATAGTCTTATAACTGGAACCTTCAAAGAGGTAGGCAACCATAATTTGCCTGCAAATCAAAATTTAGAAAGTTTCTCAAGATAAAAGGCTTATGAGAATTTATGTGTAAAGAGCCTGGACAGGGAATACAAAGGTAAAACTACAGAAAGCCCAGGTATCTGAGTAGACTTAGAGAATTTCACTTTCTTGCTAGAGTAGGTTGAGTGGTTTTTTATTAGATGCAATTACCATTTTATCAACACCTCTCTTTGTAATCACCAGAAATAGTCCACAATATGGGAAAGTCATAACAAAAATCATATTCCAGGAGGTAACATGGACTTCCCTCAATTAAATTCAATGTTCTTAAACTCCCAAAGTATACTTAAACTCTTTCAAGAACAACAAAAGCACAGATCTTATAAGTACTCACCACCATCTTCAACCATGAAACGAAAAATGTCACTGGTGGCATTGTCACCCTCTCGTAAAACATAGCATATCTTCACATCATCAATATCAGCTGGAAAGAGTCAGGAAAAATAGATTTTATTTTAAATGCTGAAGGGATGAAACTGTTTTTATAGAAACACTTGACATGTATTAAATAGTTTAGCTTCAACAGAGGGAGGTCAAGGTTCTCCAGCACAGCTCAGGAATTTCAGTATTAACAGCATTGAAGTTTTACAGATACCATTCATTCTCCCTCCCTTTACTTCCCCTTCCCCAGTGCCCTCATTCTTTTAAGACGTATTTACAAAAAGAACTGAAAGGAAATGTAAAAACATGGGCTCAACAGTCAGAACGATTTCATATTTTTAGTGGTGCATTTTCTTAAACAGAGGTGTATCTCCACTAAGATATTGATGCTGTCATTCTTCATCTTGAGAAGTACTGTAGAGGTCACAGAAAATCTGTGGCTGAAACGGTAGCAAAACCCAGGGTATGTTCTATGTTTCCATTCAAGAGGCAAGACAAATTAGTCCACACGACCCGCCTACCCCACCTCTAGAACTAGATTACTTCTGGCATGTGGTCTACCTCCAAGATAGGATATCTCTACACATTCTGCAGTAGAGAGATCTCAATCTCTTTAGTCCCCCACAAAAATGCCCTCTCCACCAGACCATCCTTCTTATCAACATGTTTTCAAAGGATATGGCATATAATCTATATGAACTGTCATAAATAGTGCTCAAACACTTACAGTGATTGACTGTTTTAAGAACCCAAACAGATGCAATTAAAGTAGACAGACAAGACCTCAGTAAGAAAAAATTCAATGCACAATTTTGAATCATCAGTTGCAATAAAGAAAGTATGTAAAAGGTAAACAAATATTTATTAATATTGTGTTTTCTGGTTTCCTTGAGCAGTGATGAGAAACATGTAATACATAAAAACTAATTTTTGTCATTTTCTTTGAAAGACTGCTGTTGGTAAAAGTCCATGTCTGATACTTTTTTTAAGAAAAAGTGTTAGAAATTAATAGCATTAAAGTGGAGCTCAAGTACCACCCAAGTTCTCCTCCCATGTTAAGGCATATGCATTAGTAAAAAGAAGCCAAAAGCACTTTTGTCAGAGCTCCTCAAAATCCTCAGTTCCAAAAGTAGCCAGACATCTTCTAGGGCAAACAAGTTAAGAACATTATCAGCAAATATATGTCACTGAAGAATCTCTTCCATAAATGTTTGAAAGTTAAAGATCAAAAATTCATGGGGCTGTAAAGAGGACGCAAACAAATACCTCTTCATGCCAGTGGAGCAAATAAATCTTTCATCCTGCAAACACTTACACAAGTACTCAGCTCTGCCCGTGTGGGTAGCCTTATCAAAATCCATGGTTCCAACATATATAAAGATAAGCACTTGAGCCAGTGTTTGCAGGACCAGGACCACCTCATCAAAAAAAGCCACTTGTCATCCAAACATCTTAATTTTGTCAAAGGAGTTGCAAAAGAATGACCTGTTTTCTGTTCATGAAGAACATGTTCAGTCACTTGAGCAATTCTACGCTTTCCTTCCACAGTTGATTAGGTTATGCTAGTTGTATTAAAACTTGCCTAGTTATAAGCAAGTGCCTGCTAAATATTAATGTGATATTGGAATTCTCCAACATAATTTTGAAATCCATCCAACATAATTTTCTATTAAAAAAATATAATTATCTCCACTAGATCAGGGCACTGATTTCCCATTTAAAATTCTGCAAAACGGATGTGGTTATTAAAGGTTACATATATTAATATATATTCTTTAAGAAACAAATGCACTTCACAACATAATTCACACTCATCTCTCTGAAAACACTTGCCTGAAAAAGAAGATAAAAAGCATTATCGGGGTGAATGCTGAAAAAATCATTGCTTGCAAAGTGCTGCATATTTGGCTGGAGTATCTTTGGCCTCAGGAGGCTACATGGAGTGCTGAGACATCAACCAAGCTATATTATTGCCAAGGCAGATCCTTACTCTCCACTATTCTTTCCCCTTCCTCCTGGCTCCTCAGCACACCTGCAGAGCTGTGGGATGTGACCTGGCCCTTACTCACAAACTTACCCACGTGGGACCGGGGACTCCCAAAACAGTGCTCAGCAGTCCGTCACACTTTGTACATTCAAAACATTATCCAAACATCAGCTACCTACTTGTTATGTACCACTAAACTTCTTTAAATGTGAAAGACTTGGCAGTTCCTTAATAGACTTTCACCACTTTTAAACAAATTATCTAATCTTAATGAATATCTGCTATGAACAAATTCCAGCCCTGTCTTGCAGAGACGAGTGCAGTAAGATTATGCATACACAATATTCTTTGTATGTATTTTTGTCCTAGGACAGCACTAGACTAGAAATTACCATGTGGCAAGTGTCTTTAAGCTTTCTCTGCATTTACTATCACCAAATTGTAAATATAAAGCACAAAGAAATAATAATGAATTAAAAGTGCTGCTTTCAGGTGTAACATGAAGTAACATAGTATTTGAATAAACTTAGGAACTGCTTAATGTATTTTAAGAATATTTTATTTCATTACTGTCACTTGCCTCTCTCTCTCTCTCTCTCATTCAGATTATTTTAGTAATTAAATAGAAAAGAATAAAAAGCACCAACTATTTGCAGAACTTGGGGACCTTTTATCAAGAAGTTAATTCTTCCACACTCTAATACCCTCTTTGAGCAATCACAATTAACTCTATGAGCCTCACAAGCAAAAGATTACCTACTGTACTTGTGGCAGCAGTATTTGATGTATACTAATTAGAAAACCCCACACTGATTGTTCCTGAACAAAATACACAACAAATCTCCTGGACATACTATATTCTGCACAACTGCATTTTGACTGGAGGCTTTTAGCTCATCTTGCAAGCTACGCTAATTTCCTTTCTAGCACTTGATAAAGTTTTGTGGGCAGATATTGAAAAGCAATCTCAAGCATAAGGCAAAAAGCTGTTTGCTAAACAATCGCTCTTCCCTCTCTTTCAGTTACAGGCAATCTGAAAAACCAGACTGCTCAAGCTGCTTGCACACAATGAATCTTGTTTCATCAATGTTACCTCACTCAAAGCGGTCAGGCTGCCTGTTCATACAACCACAGACCCAAATCCAAGGAATGGGAGTGTGTGAGGTGGTAGAGTATTAGGATGGACTTCACAAACTATTGAGCAGCTTTCAAAACTCACCTGTGACCCTGAACAGCCTCATCTGACTTCAATGTTGGCCCAGTTTTGAGTAGGGGTTGGACCAAATGACCTCCAGAGGTCCCTTCCAACGTAAATTAGAAGACTGTAACGATGTTTTACAAGCCCCATCAGGACCCACACATGTTAATGAAACTGGAACTATTCAGCATTTTGTAAGAGGTTGCCCCACATGGCAGGATAGGACCCCTAAAAAGCGGGGAGATCAACACACAAAAAGAAAGTGTGTAACAGCAGGTCCAATAGTCAATACAGGAGCACCCCAAAGTCAAAACTATTACTCAAGGCTGGTTGCAAAATCTGCACTTAAATTAGGATCATTAAGAATATGACAAAAGAGGGTCTTGTTTACTCCTGCCCTGAACATTAACTATTTGTCTCAGTATAGCATAAGCATGAAATATGCATAAATTCACTACTCTGGATTTGACAGTGCTTTGCACATTAATGGTAGTGGGCCACAAGGTGAGGGACAACAGTGAACTACACACAGAGTTTTGAGTATGCAGCTTGGTCTACATAAGACCTCTGTGTCTCACATTACTTCTCAAAACTGTAGCCTTCTAGGTTCAGCCAAGAATTTTTGTCTCCCTGCTACTCACAACCTCTCCCATACCCAAAGCAGCTACAGACAAGAGGGCATCTGAGGAAAAAGGAAAGGAAAAGACCATGCCCTTTCATCCATGACTTTCACTCCCAGGTTATTCTATGACTTCCAGCAAGTTCTCTCCCTGTCCTCCTGTATTATCCCTGTGTGAGCTTGATGCTTTCTGCTTTCATGCAGCCTTTCCAGACGCCTCTTTTCCCTCAAGTGCTTGGCCCTGCATTCATAAGACATTTTTATGTGTTTGCTTCATAAAATACAAACCATTATAAAAAGCATTTAGGAAGTTGAGAAGAGACATACCACAGAAATAACACAGATGCTCGGAGGTATTTGCTTATATAGGCCAAAGGACAAAATTATTGAAGAAACGTGTATTTCTTAAAAACACTCTTCAACTCAACACAAATTAGAGTACTTGTGCCAGTACTGTCAGGGAACCTGTGAAGTTATATCACTTTCTGGGGATCCTCGCTAGCTTTAAAACCAATTTTTCCTAAGGGTTGCATGCTTCTCAGCCAGCTCAGGCAGGCCCAGGATATTAAGAAAGCCTGTGTGAAGACCAGTGAGCATGCCACGTGGTCGGACTGCCAATTGAAAGCTAAGTAACAACTGCAGTTTCGTCATCTGACAAATGTACACCTGGCCACATGGCACAAAAGAGAATGGAATATGTACCTATCCTGAGTGCCCCCCCTCCTCAAAAAAATGGGATATCACTGTGCTATGCAGTGGTCTGCTTTCAAGGAACACCCACTCAATAATTCTGTATTCTCCAATGTAAGAGAAAACCCACTAAAAAAGTGATAATCTGTTTATTTGCTCACTCCCATTCTCTTTTGTTTCTCACTTATTCTGACAAYAATACTCTTAATACTACTTGCAGTTCACTACTGAAGCCTTACATTTAAGGAGCTGTGGTGGTTCCCAAAGCTTAGACATTGTTTGGTCCCTCCTCATCCTCTTTTTTGCACTAACACTGCAAAACTTATGGCACCCCAGCCATTCAAAAGTTCATCAGGCCTGTTTGCAAGATTTGGTATATCTGACAAGAACATCACTACAGCCAAGACTGTAACATGGGATACATACCAGTGTGGGCTCTGTGAAATGAAATACAGCCAACTACAAGCATTCATCTCTAGCCTTACCACCTACACAGCCCAGCCTGTCTGGGCCCCTTCAATTTTGAGTCTCCATGCAGTTGTGCTGTCTGCTCACTCCACAGCTGCAGGAGGCTCCAAGAAACCTCATTTCATTTTTAATTAACCAGCTATTAACTCATTGCAAAGTAACATGGAAAATTCTCTGGAGAATAGCTAATGCTCCCCTTTCAATTAAAGTTACTTCATAGCCTTGTGTTGAGGCTTTATTTCAGAACATATGGCACATGTGGTTTTCGTCCTATTTATACCACCTAGTATTTTAGTTCCGTGTAAAAAGTAAGTACCACTGACATAATTTTAAAGCATTTACATTACCTTTTAATTTACCACAAACACTTTGTGGTTAAGATTTGTGTAATTAAGGCAACAAATGCACTCATAATATATTATTTCCCCATGTTCGGGAAATTATTTTGCTTTTACAGTTAAGTGCGCTCAGACTGGATAGCAACTGATACCCTAGCCATGGTATGACCATTAGTTAATAATAGCTTGGCCACTCCCAYAGCATTTTCTAAAAAAAACTGTTTAAAGAAGGCACTCAGCCTCTAAAGATCCGGAACCACATGCAGCTCAATTCTGTTATCCAAATTTCTAACACTGATAGAAAGTCCAAATCACAGTTATTTGGCCTGTAAGCTCTCCAAAGTGAAGATGCTCTGTTATTCAGTGTTTATCCGGTATAGACCCCCTTTCCTGTTTAAAGCTGTCACAGATGCAATAAGTAATAAACAGAACTAAAAAATAATAAAGCCATTATAAATAAGCTCGCTGTTGGAAAGTTTCTCCCATCAATTATTATAGAGTTTAGCATGAAAAAGAATGTCTCCAGTGATCTAAAGAAAGCATGGAGTATTGTAATACCTTGGGTGAACTGGCTGATGCTATGGTTGCCTTTCCCCAGGTGGATCAGAAAGCCATGGCGTGGACCCTCTGTGATTCTGATCTTGAGAGTAACATGTAAACTGTCCCTGTCTTCCGCTTTGAGCACCTTGTTGGTAATCAGAAACCCGATGTGACCTGTGGCCAGAATACGGAGAGTCTGAGCACCCTTGTTTATTACAATTTGAGGTACACTGTTGTCCACAGCCATTATTCGAATCTTCATAGTCTGAGGTTTCCTCGTTTCAAACACAGTGTTGGGGAAGACATAGAAATCAGTATGAGTGCCATCCGTAACAGTAAAAGAGAAGCTATCCTCAACTGATTCAGTGCCATCATGTTTGTAACTGATTAGATTTTCATTTAGATCTTGTTTAGTGAAGGTGGTGACTGGTTTGGAGTTATTGAACATGATCTGACCATGAACTGGTATTTGAGTGATGATAAATTTTAGCAATGCGTCAGATGTATCTCTGTCTTCTGCAGTCAGTTCAAATGGGGTTATCAGTTTGTATTCATTTTCACTCACCACCAGGTTATGGATTGTGACAACAGGTTTCTTATTGTCCACATCACTGATAGAAATTCTGAAAGTACGAAATACAGGGTTATAGCCATCAGTCACCTCAAACTCAAAGCTGTCCATTTTCACCTCATCTTCTGACGTGTGAATGTAATAAATTTTATTGCCTGCTAATAGGAGTTGAGTAAAAGTGGAGATGGGTACCCCAGGCTGATCTGTGCATTCAAGATGACCACGAACAGGTGCTCTGGTAATAGTGAAAACTAAGTTCTCATCTGGACTATTCAAGTCACTGGTGCTAAGCAAATCAGTAGTAAGGGTTACTTTCCCTCCTTCCTTCAAAGAAACTCCTTTGCTGATTACATCTGGGAAGACAATATCAATGCTACCTATTGTCACATAAAAGTAGCGGTCAATGAGAGGATTTATTCCATCTGTCACATCAAACTTGATAAGATCACGAACTCCTTCTTGGCCAAAATGCATATATCGAATTAAGTTTCTATCCACTTCATCCTGGGTGAAGTTCATTCCCAGGGTGATATTCTCAACTCCACCTGAAGGCTTTATTCTCTGCAAGAGGCCTTGTCTTGGCCCGTATCTTATAATGTATGTCAAGGTTTTGTCTTCAGAATCCAGGTCAGTAGCCTTCAATATTCTGTTATGAATAGTTCTAGTTTCCCCTATTTCAATCTCCAAACCATCATTGATGGCCATTCTGGGTGTCTCATCATCTACAGGAATAACCATGATGAGTACTGTTTTCCTAACGGTATGTTTACCATCTGTGAGTTTCACCTCAAAACTGTCCTCCTTTGTCTCAGAGTCATCATGTTCGTAGAGTATGTTGGAGCTCTCTGTTATCTGATCCAAGGTGAAGCTCTCCACCAGGACAGTTCCATTGACCAGCTGGTTCACAATGTGGCCATGCCTGGGAAGCCTGGTGATTGTGAACATTAACTCATCAGCAGGGATGTCTGCATCAACTGCGTTGAGGACAGGGGTATCAATAACCAGGCTCATGCCTTCCATCACAACAAACTCTCGCATAAAGATTTCAGGCTCTTCATCGTTGATCGGCATAATGACAATGGGGAAAAAGTGCCTTTGGGAAAAGTTAATGCCATCAGAACAGCGGAAAGCAAATCTGTCTTCAACAGGCTCTACACCCTTATGTATACTTTGGACATAAAAAATATGCCCTTGACGGAGGTCTTTCAAGGTAAAAGCACTTATAGCTACACCTGCTCTGGATTTTTCAGATCCTGGGGCTGGAGAGATGTTCTCTACATACCCAGATGTTGGCTGAGCAACAATGGTGCAGAGTATATCATCATTAGGAGTATCCACATCTTCAGCCCTGAGGTGAGCAGGAGTAATTATCCGTTTGTCACCTTCCGTTACCATGAACTGCTCCCCCACAAAAATCTYTGGGGCTTGACTGTCGACAGGAAGAATGGTCACCAAGACTGAAACTCCTTGAACAACATTGCCCCTGACGCTCCACTCCTCAGACAGGTCAGACAAGGTAAGGTTGAAGGTATCTTCTTTGGGCAGAAGGCCTATTTCACCACCAGTGTGAGCATATACCACAGCACCATCCAGCAGATCTCTCTGGGAAAATCTCTCTGCAGGCACCCCTTGGACCAGGATGTTCCCATGCTGAGGAGGATCCTCTACAGTGAATGTCAACATTAAGTCATCTGTATCCTCATCCGTGCCCTGAATGACATTAGCAGTGATTTCAGCAGCACCATTCTCCAGCACATCCAGGTAGAAACCAAGAGTGCCTGGGGGCAACCGTAGCGTAGGAACCTCATCATCAACTGGGTGCACATTCATTTTCAGTGTGATGGGCACAAAATGAACCCCATCACTCACGTCAAGCCTGCAGGTATCACTGTTGGTCTCAGCTCCACTGTGCACATACACCACTCTCCCTTGTCTGATATCCTCCAGGCCAAAGACACCTCCCGGAATCAAACTGTACCCAGAAAGCTGCAACTGGCCATACCGAGGAGCCTGGGTCAGGATAAATCTGAGATGGGCAAGTTCAGTGTCTGTGTCACTGGCATCCAGTTCAGTTGGACTAAGGACATGGCTGCCTCCCTCAGGCAAAGTGAAGCCAGTATTAGTGATTTCAGGAGGCTGGTTATCCACAGGCTGCAGGTAGATGGTGAAAGTCCCTTTGGCTGCATTGCCAGCTGCATCTTGCACTTGATACTGAAACTGAATCAAATGAGGAGCTACCCCCAGTTCTTCCTGTGGGGGACGGTATGATATCTTGTGATGATTGATCTGGGCTTGGGTGAAGTGGGTAACTTCCACAGAGTGATCCTCAGTCAGCACAAGGGATCCAAGGCGGGCTCCATATACATCTGGAGGGTGGTTAGTATCAGTGTCAGTGGGGGGCTGGGTTATTGTGTAGTGGAGTTCACGGTCCCCTGAATCCTGATCTGTGTAACACAAGTGCTTCCTCCGCAGTGGGGTCACCTGCTGTTCTGCAACTATTAAGTGCAGGCTGCTGCTACTATGCAGCTCTGGGGCTAATCTGTCTACGGGATGTACCCGGATCACAAAAGTCTGTGGTCCAGAGCGGTTGGGTGGGTCATTGTCATCCTGGACTCTAAAGACAAACTGGTCCAACACAACCCCAGGGCCAGGGCTGTGAGGCCCAAAGTGGTGGTAATAGAGACGCCCTTCCACAATGTCCTGCTGCAGCCACTCTCTCACTGGCTTTTCATAGATTAGGGAGCTCCCCGCTAAACCTGGCACCCTCCTCCAAGAAAAGCCCTCATCTTCTTCCTCCTCTTCCCAGCCAGGAGGTGGCTGTGCTTGACGGAGGAGCAGCTGCCCAGCAGTGGGGCCAGACTCCACTGTGAAGAGCAGGATAGCATCCTGTGAGTCAATGTCAGTGGCGCTAAGAGCACGGGTGGTGATGGGCACCGTTTCCCCCTCAGCCATGGCCAGCCCCGTGTTAGCATTGAGTAGGGGCGGCTGGTCATCAGTGGGCACCAGGGTAATGGGGAAAAGGAACTCAACACGGTGGCGAGAGCCACCATCTTCCAGCCGCAGCACCAGGTTGTCACTGAGTGGAGACTCACTGCCGTCATGCTGGTATATGACCCGACCTGCTGCCAGCTCAGCCACTGTGAAGTGTTTACGAGGGGCAGCAGGTGCTGGGGTGTCCTCCAGCAGAGTGAGGTGGCCATGCCTCAGCCCTGCCACCACACTGACCTGCACCTGCTCAAGGTCATCCTCATCACTTATCACCAGGTTGGGGCTGGGACCAGGGCCTGAGAGAGGCCGCGACTGCCCCTCATAGAGCACGAGGCCAGTGTTGCGGGTCACCACAGGTGCCAGGGTGTTCATGGGCTTCACCACAATGACAAAGGCGAAGGGCTCTGAGGCAGCACCCTCTGGGTCCAACACCTCCAGCTCGAGCTCAAAGAGCCGCTCCCGATCCGAGTCCTCCATGGGCGGCTGGTAGGCGATGCGCAGCTCCCTCACGTCCCGCTGGCTGAAGGAGGAGACAGGCAAGCTCCGGTCATCTGTGCTGACCATGTGCCCCTGGCCGGGGCCAAAGGGCGAGGTGATGTTGAAGAGCAGCAGGTCTGGTGGTGACTCGGCATCCTCGGCTGCAAGCATGTCAGGCGTGAGAGCCGTGAGGACAAACTGGTCCACCTCCATCATGAGCATGGCCAAGAAGCTGGGTTTGGGGGCCACGTTCTCAGTCCCGGCCCGGATCCGCACCAGCACCTGGAAGTACTCACGCTTCAGCAGTGCTCCACTGCCCGCTGCCTCCCGCAGCTCTGCCACCAGCGGCACCAGGTCACGGTTGGGGGAGCCACCAGCTGCCGTGTGCCGGTAGCGTAGCCCCAGGTGCAGGAACTCCTCGCAGTCCCACATCGAGGCGGGCACCGGGCCGCTCCCTGCCGCCTCCCCACCCGCGGCCGCCAGCGCCGCCACCGGGGGGTAGTTGAGGATCTCTCCATAGCGGGGCAGCCCGGCCAGCGGCGGCAACAGGCCCACCCGGCAGCGCTGCCGGCCCGGCTCGAAGGCGAACTCCAGGCTGCGGGCGTCCAGCGGGTTGCTGGTGCCCCGCAGGCGCTCGACGGTGAGGGGCAGGTTGCGGGTGACGATCTCCAGCTGGGTAAAGAGCACCTCCACCTCCAGCACCAGGGGCAGCACCAGGGCGCGGCTCGGTGAGTCGTACCGCAGCTGCAGGCGGACGCGGTCCCGCGCGGGGCTACGGCCGCCCAGGTGGGAGTACTGCACCTCGCGGGCCCCGAAGTCGCAGGGGAAGCGCCTGGGGCTCAGGCGGCCCGGGCGCTGCCACAGAGGGTCCTCGTCCAGCACGGTGAGGTAGCACCGGTCCCCCGGCTGCACCTGTAGCACCAGGTCCCGCGCAGGGTCCAGCCAGGCGGAGCGGCCCAGGGGCACCCGCAGCCCGCGGTTGGCCACCACGACGGCGGCCGCCTCCGGCGCCCACGGCGAGGAGACCGCGGCGCTGCCTGGCGGCGGCTCCGGCGCCCCTACCCAGACGCAGCCAGCCAGCAGCAGCAAGCCGGCCAGCAGCCGCCGCGGCGCGGCGGGGAGAGCCTGCATCGTCCTTGCCGGCGGAGCGAAGCGCCGGGAGCCCCCGGCAGCGGCGTCTGCGCTCCGCAGGGGCCAAGTCGCGGCCCCGCTCGTACCGCCGGCGGGGCCCGCCTGGACCCGCTCGCCCCACGCACAGGCTGCGCTCTGAGGGGAGCGCGCCCCGCTCCGGAGGAGAGCCCCGTGAGCTGCGAAGCCCCGCCCTGCGCCTCCGAGCGGCCAATAGGCACCCGCGGGGGGCGAGGCCGTCTGGCACGATTGGACAGAACGGTTTGCCAATCTTGCAAGCTACAGGGGAGACAGCCTCCCCCTCCCGCCCCCGGCCCCTCAACAGGTTGTTGCGGAGAAGGCGCTGAGAAAGCGGCGGGCTGAGCTGCGGGCGTGTGGGAACGGGGAGGAAGGGGGAGGTGGGGGGTACGATCACCCTGCCGGCACGGATCGCCTTGCCGGCAGCCACCGGGGGAAAGGCGCTGCGGACCGCCCGGAGCCCCCATGTCGGGGAGGGGGGGGTTGCTGCTTGCCCACAGCGGAGGAGCGCACCTCTGCCAGCCCCGGGAGGCAGTGGGAGCGCATCGCCGCTCCCCGGCTCCCCTGCACTGAGCCTCTCTGCCCTCGCCTTAAATCCTGGCTCCCTGGGGCAGAATTAGAGCGGGGCTGTCCCCGAGTCGCCGCCGGGTTTCCTTTCCCCTCAGGGCATGGGGCGACAGGGGAGCGCGGGGCGGCGGCAGGTAACGGCAGCCCCTCGCGGCGGGGCGGCGCCGCCCGAGAGCCCAGCCAGGTTAACGGGGCACCGGGGGAGAGAAAGGTGCCTGAGGGAAACCGGGGCGGGTCACGCGAGGAGAAGCGTCCCGGGGCTGCCGCCGGAGCGGCGGGCGGCTGCGGGGCGGGGATGTGGAGACCTGCCTGCCGGTACCGCCTTTCTTTGCGCCAGAAAGAAAACGGATAAATATCTCCGGGGCAAAACACATTAGTTAATATCCAGTTTCATTCCTCGGAGGTGACTAGTCACAGCAGTGGGTGAATAAAAGCTTCACAGGATTTCTGCCATCTTGTGTCTGCAGTTAAAAACATATTAATAAGAGCCTGAGCTTGCAGGAGTTACTTGCCTTTTAAAATTCCTAATGGCAGGCTCTGACTTTTTATTCATCTCTCACAGCTGCTAAAATTCTTTCTTGTTAATGAAATGTGATCCACAGTCTGTTTTTAAAAAAGGTTTCTAACAACAGAAAAGCGAAAAATACTGAGGAGGGGCAGATTCAAAGATGACCCAAGGCTGTTTGGAAATGACTTTGTGTAAATTTGTGATGCCTGCTTTTAAAATAATCTTTGAGGTTATCCTTCAGTGGTGGAACAACATTATGGCATGTGATCTTGTTTTCTGTATGGAAAACTTGAATTTGGAATTTCAGGTGTGGGCACAGTCAGCCATGTTTACATATAAGTATTCATTCCAACAAATAATTCAGCTTGGTTTGGGGTCAGGGGACATCAGTGGACAGCTGTTCTACAGCACTGGATTATTGTAATTTGTGAGATACTTTTATATTCTATTATTGACATACCTGTGGAAAACTGCAGAAAGCTATTTTGTTAAGTCTATACTGAATTATGGACTTGGATGCTGCTGCAGGAGGTAGTAATTCTAGTAGTTAGGTATCTAGCAAGTTAAGCAACACCAACACAATTTCTCTACCCTTATGAGGCATTCACCATGGATTTCAGCAAGTTAATGTCTTATTTCTAAGCCTCAAGGAAAGTTAATTCAGTAGAAAAAGTTGAGTCCCAGGACCAAGGATCTCCCATAGTTTCACAAACATGGTGTTAGTATCTCTTCTTGTCAGAGATGACAATATTCAGGATGGAGTGATTGGAATTGTCCAGATATAACGGTCTAGTGTCAAGTCCTGGGTTCAGTTTTAAAACAAATAAATAAATTAAAAAAACAAAACAAAACAAAACCACAACCAAAACCAATTGACCCAGCACAGGGATTTGAGGCAGCATTGGGCTGATTTGAAGGCATGTCTGCCTGCATGGGCATGAATAGTTTAGCTTATTAAAGAAACGTGTACCATCTAAGTTTGATTCCAAATTTAGGCTGTAGTAAAATAAAGTTTTACAAAACCAATGTTTAGTAGAAATCTTCACATTTATTCACTTCAAGGGAGAAAGATTTTCCTTTTTTCAAAATAAACTCCCTTTTGCAGAGTTTGTCACTCAAACCATGTGTGTATGTGCATATATGCATGTGTGTGTAGAGAGACTTAGTGAAAAAGGGTAATAAATCACTTACAAACAGCATCTAGCTTTTTTATTTGTTGTTCTAGCAAAAGAAAAAAAATAAGGTATCTAATGAAAAGTGCACTGTTTTTTTCCAAGTGCCATATTTTTTTAATATTCTTAGACTGTTAGAAATAGCAAGTAAACATATACCTTTAAAATATTTTCTCTTTAATGATGATGTGTTTTGAACCACATTTGTGACAGATCAATCTCTTCTCTGTTAAAGTCAGTCCAATATTTGTTGTGATGTTTATCAAGAGATCGTATCTGGGACATCTCTTTTCAATTGGTAAAGAGAGTTAGAGAAATCTGGTAGATGAAGGAATAGCTTTTGAAATACCTGGGTTGAAAGTGAATGGAGAAGGGCATTCCAACAAATAAATTTTTGAGAAATTTAGCTTCTTAACTGAAAAAAAAAAATTCAGGAGAAAAGTAGTGAAGGGATAGGATTGACCCATCTCTGATACAAAAATTTCTTATTTTCAGTGAATACAGGGTCAGGTTCTTTGATCTCTATTATCTCCATCATCAAGTAGTAAATCTCCATGTACAAACAGCAGAAGTCCTCTTTATTTTTAGCAGTTGCTGTCTTGTCAAACAAGTCAATGAGCTCTTGTGCCACAGTCCAAGTACAAAGTGCAAGATGTGGGTTTCTTTTTCTTTTCACAGCACAACATAAAATAAAAAGTGCTCCAGATTATAGAGTTGATAAGAATTTTGAAAGGATTTTCCTTGGCTTGCTGTCTGGTTGGCTTGTGCAAACACTTGTGTTCAAATCGTACTTGAAGAAAATTCATCTTGGCTAAATTCTGATCTAATGACATAGCTGTGAATCCAAAGCATTTACCTACCAATTGTCTTTGAAGTCAGTGTAACAAATCAGAATTGGGCCCAATAACAAGTCCATTGATCTTTTAAAATAAATTTTTGGTGAATAAAGTGACTGGTATTTGACCAGGGAAAAAAAAAGTCTACGTGTCCTTGCATGAAAGCTTGCAGCTCTGCTACACTACTACACTATATTTCTGAGTCTAAATAGAAACAGAAAGCTCTAAGACAAAGAAGACCTGCTCGTTTAACAGAGTATTAGTAAATAAAAGTGTGGTCATGGAAGTCTAATGATGAATATTTCTTCTGAAATAAATTACCTGTGAGGTTCAGCAGGATAAATTTATATTTTAAGACATTTGTTTGTTTAAAAATGAATGCAAATCTATTCTTATTTTAAATGCAACCCTTTCTGAGGGCATCTGGCTTCTGCTTTTGATGATGGATCACAGATTTATATTCCTTATTGAAACCTACACAACTCACAGTTCCTGTGTAAGACAAACAGAAGTTTAATGTTCACCAAGTCTACATATAAATTTATAGTTATCAAAGACTGCCCTCTGTTGATATGGTATAATCTTAACATCTTAACAGTAGTGAAGCCTGATTTTTGTTATTACATTACTTTTCATAGGAGTTTTGTACTTAATGATGGAATTAATTCCAGAGATGCTCTTCAAATAAATTAGTAAAAATGAAATAATTTTGATTATTAAATACTGGGAAAGGAGACTAAATATGACATACAAATGTCAGGGGGTTTTAACATTTTCCAAATAGATAACATGAGTATTTCACAACTTACAAGTGCAAAAAGATGTGCCATCTCTTACCAATGTATATTAACTATCTTGCCAAGGAAATTAGGAGAGCAGGGGGAGAGGATGGAAACAGCAAATGAGATTCATGGGAGCATTTGGACACTTATCAGTTGTATAAATAATTTTGCTATTACAATTCAACTCTGAAGGCCATGTAAAAGCAAGGCGTACAGTACCTACTGTGGCACAGAGAAAATTTTCATCATTCACAATATGACAGGTGATTTGGTGTACAAAGACCAAAGAACAATCCTATATAAATAGTCTGCTGAAACAGAATAAAAATCTGAAAATATTAAATCAGCCAAATGAGAGAGCGTCTCAGTTCCCTGTGTGTAGCTGTACCTAACCAACAACCTTTCTGTTGCTTCCATACTCACTTTTCCTTCTCTTATTTCATTAATGAATTATTATGCAAGTGGCTATTTATAAATTATCGGGTAGTTTTTTGCCTGGGTATATGCAAGAGTATTGCTAAACTATAACTTTCAGTCATCCTTTTTCTGCCAAGTATCTCAAGAGGCAGATAGCTGACTCAAGAATCCTCTCTCTTTTTCCTGAGATGTCTTCTTTACCATCATACTCTGTAAATGTGGCATTGTCTTGAGCCTGTTCTCTATTTCTTTCATGACTTCTGTTTCAGTCCAAATATCTGTTGCCCTGCAGGCAGACATGTTCCTGAAAAGTCCAACACCACTAAATCTTGCATCCATAGTTCTATTTCCCTTTGCCTCAGGTAAATCTCTCCCTTGTAGTGTGAAGAAACTTCACTGGCTTCTGTCAGGATAAGGTTTCATTCCTTGACTGGTGAAACTCTTATACAGTCTGTTCTCAAAATTGTTTTCTGTTGATGCTGGGATGAGTATAATGCTGGTTTCTACATTTCATGTACCTACATGGACCTACCTGTCCTGTAAATGTGACCACATGACCCAGCCAACTCCAAAACCCAATCCAAAATCACCCTCCATGTTTCTAAAGCTCTTCTTAGACTTTGGTCTTAGCACCTTATGATGTTTCTTCTGCTGCTGCCCCAGTAATTGTTTTCACCTGCTTAGCACTGGCGCCCTGCCCACCCTCCATGTCTCTAGCGCTATTTTTACTTCAACCTTGGCTCTTTGAAAACTTACTTTTCAAGTCAACCTTCTTCAAGCTCCTTCCCACTTTAGATCTCATCAGAAGCAATGTGTTTTCCTTTGCATTTTTCTCCTCTGCCTTTTGATCACTCTTACTCTTTTTGTTTCAAAGCCAAAATATGACTTCTTGATCTCCTATTAACAATGAGAAAAGACTTGGTAATTTACTAGAGTGAATAAATAGTTCCATCAAGCTTCCTTACCTATGGTTTATGTCTTGTGTTTTGGACTCTTTGAGGTTTTTTTACTGTGATTATGGAATTTATAACGTTACTTTTAAATGTACACTGACACACACACACATGTTCTTTGATGTGTAATGAAGGCAACAATAAAGACACTGTAAGAAACATAGCTGTTTTAAAAAAATATTTAAAGAAAGACCTAGACTTTTTGAGTCCTCTCTCAGATTTCCCCTGGATGAAACTGGGGAGTGGTTGGAAATGTTCTTGACAGGAACTGGCCAAATACTGTCACCAATGACAATGATAAGTTCATCTTAAGGTGCGATCCAGAATAGGTACATGTTGGTATGGGTATGTATTGTGTTAGACTATATTTATGTAAATTGGAATTATAACTGAAATTGTGTATCAACAAGGAATTATTGGTAAGACATTTATTACTTGTAGGTAAATACTTAATAGCTGGTGGAGGTCAACAAAGTCAAATCTTCCATGTTTATACATTTATCTGAAGTGCCTATTTTATTTTATTTTATTTTTTTAAACTTTAAACTGTGTCTATACTGGTTATCTACTCTAATTTATATTGCCATGTTTTAATTACAGATTACTGAAATTCCAGTACAGTCAAGTGCTTATATATTTTAATAATGAAATAAGTAGGGAAACATTCCTGACATCACTTTATTTGAAAAAGAAATCAGAATGGAAGCTACTTAGTGGATAAAAGATCAAATCCAGGCTAAATTATTTAACTCCTCCTGCCCCACAAATGCCCTAAAAATACATATTTTCTTTTTAGGACACATGCAACATTGTGTTTTTTGTTTTTGTTTTGTTTTGTTTTGTTTTTTTTCTGGTAACACATGCCTGTTATAAAAAATTGCAACAGAGATTTATTTCCCTTCCTCTCTCTCCCTGTTCTTATACTTTCAGAAAGGATGAATAATGGCTTCTCAGTAAAGCTGTATTGCGCTGTGGCTTGTGTGCATTTTGACATTTGCAATACAGGCATTTAATCAGTGTAGCCTGTGGAAAACATTAATGGCTGAAAGAGCAGGGAGCACTTGGCTGGTGCTAGAGTTAAGGTTATTCAGCTGATGGTGCAATATTCTCAACTGGATAGAAAGTGAGAGAAAATCAAATTCTAGTTTTCATGACAGAGTTGTTTATGAGCCCACGTTTGATTTCTATATTGAGAACTATAGTTTAAAAAGTAGGAGTTCAAATTCATTTCATTCTAGCACAGATGTTAAAGGTGGCTGAGGTGAAACTTTCTGGAGTAGTCCATTCCTCTCCATTGACTACAGTTTAGTATCTTTGACTGGTAGTGGTCTGGCTATTATGATTTAAGTGTTACCCCCGTAAATAAGCAAAGGAAGACTTGTACGTAAAGGTAATATCTTTTAATAGATTAAATAGAAATTACTGGGAAAAAATAGAAAAGCCTTTGACCACATAAGCCTATCTTATCTTCTGGCCTGCTGTAGAAACAGAGAATTAAGAATATTTGCCCAAAATTAACTTTCTTATGATGAGTCTATGAAGTAACTTGGGAGAGAAGTTGGGCAGTTCCTGTAGAATGAAGCTGTGCATGCTGAAATTTCATTCAGAGGATGATCTTCCTCCATCATGGGTTACAATGGTTAATCTTTTTCTGCATATGTTTCGTGTTTATCTGAATGATCAGTGGTGGGGAGAGACTGTATTGCACCAAGTACTTACATCATATTAAGGTGGCTCATTCAAAGAGCCAATCCATTTTTCTCTAAAGGAGTGATCTCAGTGGTCGAGAGGCTTTTATAACATGAGCATGATATTGTTCTTCTCAAAACAATTGCAGCAATATCTAGATGTATGTTACTATCTTTTTTATGTGTTTTGGATGGCTGCTGGTCTTACGGAAGGAAGTATGTTTGTCTGTGGGTGAGTAAGTTGAATTGCTGATAACAGTGCAGTAATTCTGCAGCTGACAGAATTATATTTAGTAATAATATTTAGAATTATTTGAATTTATCTGAGCCAAGATGTTGATTTTTGCCTATTAACAGAACTCTTCTCTTTTTTATCAACTAAATATTTTTTATACACACCTATACTATAAACATGACATATTGCACATTTTCTATAGTATAGCCATGTTCCACGACAAAGATTGTTAAACTAGGTCCAGAACTTCAGTCAAACAAACTGTCAGGTATCCCCAAATTGAATGCTTTTAATGATTCGGGATACTATGGTATGTATCATAAAATGAAACAAATTCTTTTGAAGGGTGATCCTGCCATCTCTGTGTTGACCTTGGATAACTATTAAAATTGCATATCAAAGGCTGAAGAAACTGTTGTTTAAGCACTTAAGATGCCCTTCACTGTAATTTTCTCTCTCCCGCTTTATAAGAGAAATTTTACCTAATCTTTGTAGCTTCAGTTGTCATAACAAAACCACCCCACACAGGCAGTTTCATCATATTATAATTCAAACAGTATCACTGCCAAATACACATTTTCCTGTGACTATAAACTACTGGCCTTTATGTTAGACAGCTACAGGCTGGAAAGTAAATGAGAACTAAGCCTTAAGATTGTGAAGAAGACAAGAACCAGCATCCCCCCTCCCTTTTCATATCCAGGTAGTGATGTCAACCATTTACTATGTTTCCTCTCTCCACAGAGATTTCCCTAAATTAGCCAATGTTAACTTTACTCCCATTTTGCACACAACTGGGGTGAATACACAGACATCTTAACCTTTTGGGTCTGATACTGTGACTTCCACTCAAACAAGCCTTATATTGTCTTCAATGAGTTTTGCCAAGATAAGAATCACAGGCAGCGTAAAATATGACAGATGAGGTTTTTGTTAATATGCAAGTCATATGGATGTAGGTGTCTGTTTCACCTGCATACCTATTAAAATTAGGCGTTTGTAACATTGCAAGTTGAACTCCAGGCACTTCTGTAAATTTGTTTCAAACCAGTTCTCCAGACTTTTACTCGCATTCAAATGAACCATCAATTAGTGTCAACATATACTATGAAATAGGAGCTATTCCGGAGCAAAAACTATAAAACCTCTGGATCAAACTGATTTTACCTTACCAGTAACGCAGAAGGTGTTCATCAAACAAACAAAACCCAGCAGTTAACAAGTAAGAATCCCAATTTCAGGTTACAGCTCATTTTAGAAGGAAGATTTTTGAAGGCATGGATAAGCACTTGGTGCCTAACTTCATCTTTCAAGGTACATAGACATTAACTGGGAGTCAGAGAACATCTAGGATTTGTGCTTGGAGAAAGATATTTGCAGCACCGCTGGGATACAAGTCTCCCAGAGAAAGGGGGCACCATGTACTCACCACAGAGTTGGGACATGGCAACTGGCTGCCCTTAAACAGAACCCCAAAACTTGGGCAAGGCAGTTTCAGATTTCCCATCTCAATATGTATGTGTAGAGTGCAAGAGGCAGAATATGACTGCCTAAGCTGAAAGATCCTTTGGTCCATTCCTCTTTTTAACTTAAATTTTGGAGTAAAATGAATTTATGGCATTTCAGTAAGGAGAGAGTCTTTCAAATATATATTCAATAACCTTATATGAAACCAGTGTTCTCTGTTGTTCATCACCCCTTTGGACATAAAAAGACTGTATTCAGGCCATTTATTTTAGGTGTCTGACTTAGACCTTGACCTTACTTCCTCCATTGACAGTATGTTAAACCAGGGTCTATCAGCCCCACTAGGAGGAGATTTGAATCACTTATTGCTGTCTTGATATTAGAAATGAAGAAATAATTGCCAACTGTCAGACAGACACCACGCCATAGAGAGATTCCTCCTATAATCAGTGAAGGGAGATGGGGGTTAGAGGCATCTCATCCTGTGAAAGATTTTTGAGAAGTGCTCATGTCCTTCCATCCCTGCTATGGGGAAGCTTAAATTCCTGGCTTAGACTAGGTGCTTAACTCCTAGAGTTGCAAAATTAGGTGTGATAAATGCCACTCCAGGTTATCAGAGATTCAAAAGCTCTAAGCCTGTTGGATCCAGGGCTTCTATTTTTAATTATTTTTAAAAAATATTTTTAAATGCACTTCCACAAGTTCTGCCATTTCATATGTACTCATATTCCTGAAGAAGCTAAATCTTTCCTTAAGCATTCTCAGGCTTGCATGTGATGCGGTTCTCTTTAGTGCTCTGATACGGAACGGAATCCAAAGCACGGGTGTTGCAGCATGTTCAAAAGCTGGTGCTGTAACCTTTGAGATTTCTGAGTGGCTTGCTTACAAGAAAGTAAAAATAGTTAACTATCAGTTTCAAAACATTGCCCACCATTGTGACGTCCCTGTATTACGTGACTTGGAAAGCCAAATTCAGCCCTGACAAGTCCACTGAAATCAAAGGTACTCCAATGGGAATATATTTGGCCAAATGGGCACAAAATAGAGAGAGCAAATAGTATTTTGCAGTAAGAGTTTCTGGACCCGCTTAATGACAGAACACACAACATGTGCACCTTCCCCACTCTTAAAAGCAGTTAGCTATAAAACTTATTTTCCTTAAAAAAAGCTATTTGCCATTAACAGCTCAATCAGCAAACATACACTCACCAAATAATGAGGGATGGGGTCAGAGGCCAGCGGTATCTGACCCACCATAAAGATTACTCTTGCTACAGCACATAAATCTGCAGCTAAGCAGGTAAATCAAGATCTCCACCAGGGGCTACACAACAGCATCTAGAGAGATCTTGCCAATTGCCTTAGATAGCTAAATAAGTATTTGCAGTCAGATAACCTTAGCATTTGCAGTATTTATGGTATTTCCAACAGTATATTCAGGGAAGTAAAACTCACAGCTTTATTTGAAAGACTCTTAGCTGGAAGGTGAGCTATATGTGGTTGGTATACATGCTTGATCCACAGTGCACAGAGGTTTTTGAGCTGGGTCACCATCAGGCCATCTATGCTCACTGAATTTCTATAAACAATGCTGGGACCCTTACGGGGAATGGCTGCTTGAAATACAGCCTGTGATTACCCTGTACCCAAAAAAGCACCTTTGTATCTTTGCACCATTTCCAGACATGGCAGATTTCCCTGTTACCGTTTAAACCTTTGGTCTTTAGTATGTGCTCATATGTCTTGAGAAACTACATAACCTTTTTTCTTTTTTAAATGGTCTGTTCAGATCCCATTATGGATTAAATCACACACTGAAGGTCCAAATAAGCAGTAAACACATCATATATATCCATAGGGGAACCTTCCCTCCTTAGGGTCTCTCATCTATGAAATAATTTGAATTAAGCAAAATCTTCACAAAGCAAGTCACCATTTCTGCATGTGGTATTCCAGGCCATTCATTTATATAACAGCCTTAATCTCTGTAATGGGTTACTCTCCATTACATGTCTAGGTTTAGATTTGCTTTTCTGCCCCTTACTGTAGACTGATAAGAGGTCAGTAATGAACACAACACAATGTTGCCCTGAACGGTCACTCTTAGTTCAGAACCCATTTAAATGTCCCAGAAAGTTTACGTTATTTCATCTGATGAAATATTTTGGATTTGTGGAAGTTAAATGTCTTCTATCACTTTAACTTACCATATTTCTTAAGTCGGTAACTGTCTGAGAATTTTCTTACATATCTGTTTTTCCATGAATACACCAGGACTTCTCAGACTCAGCGGTGAAGTTTTCAGCTGAGAAGCAAACCTGTTTCTTTCTCAGATCTGAAACCAGCCAGTCCAGAATATTGTAAAACAATGGAAGCAAGAACATAAATAAACAGTCCAAAAACACATAAAGAAAAAGCATGTGTGTATGATATCTACTGAAAAAACTCTGACAGCATATACATAGATAACTAAATCCCTACAGATCTCTACAAAATAAAATGACACAGATTGTAGATTATCCACCAAGACTCCATTGTTGTTACTGTTTTTATATAAAGGTGTGAGGAATAGACAGTGAGTGATATGCTATAAAGATTGTGAGTCTTTTTTGTCTGTTTGTTTTAATAAAGAGGTAAACCAGTTGATATGTGCAAATAAACCAGTGGTTAGAGCACCTTCTCAGGAAGCCTCCACTGGAGGTGGATTTTAGGCTTTTGACAGTCAAAGAGGACTTAAAATGTTTCTCCCTCTTACCTGAACTGCCAGGCTACAGAACAGTTTTGAGACACCTTCTGTCCTTCCCAGTAAAACTAGAATAGCAAAGGGCCCAATGAAAGGAAGAACCCGTTACTGTCCAATCCAATGACTGAAGACAGCTCCCTTGACCTCAGCCCTGGAAATTAGACAAGTCACAGGAAGGAAAAAATAAATACTTTTGGGAACTTTTCTTACTGTTCACTTCACAAAAAACATCAATCCTCTTCAAGTGAGTGCACTCCCACAGGATAGCCCTGAATCTGAAGAAAATGAAAGCATCTCATTACACCTAACTTCAGGTGCCTACAGTGAAGGTACTTCTGTGCTCATCACTCCAGGCTCCCTTCTGTTATCAGTGGAAAGAAAAGGTGCTTTAATTTGCAATTCATCTGACCTACCTTAGATATCTGCTTTAGAATAAGATGAATAATGCTCTGAAAACCTCTCTATCTCCATTTACTACAAGAAAAGCCTGGGTGAGTAGGTCAGATGCAGCATAGGGATGAAAATAGACACCTCTAAAAGAGCATCCTTTCCATCCTAATGATGGGATCATTGAAGACATGAGGACTGAATTGCCCTTTATTGGTGCCCAGCTATATACAACGGGGAACCTGAAAACATCACTTATATCAGATGCCTAATGTTTACATGTCTATGGTTATTAATCTTTTCTGCTATCTGCTATAAAGTGGGAACAATAGCACAATGTTAGAAATTCTGAAGTGCCCTGAAATTACAGTAGTCAAGGTAAATATTTCATACGAGAAGTAAAAATGGTTTTGGAGGGTAACTGGTGAAATACAGCGAAACAGTGCATTTCACATTGTTCTTAATTTTGTTTTTCTACAGCACTTGTAATTAGATGCTACCATGTCTGAAATTTTGCCCATTACACACCACAAAAGCACAACCACTGATGAACTGTGTTTAATATGGAATGGGACAGTCTACCCTATCTTGTCATAAATACTTTTCTGATATATATACACACACATATACATAATATATATATATACACACACATATACAATTTTATTAGAACTTACCCAAATAAGCTAAGAAGCTGTAGGGAAGTGGGGGAGGTTAATTGTGTTGCCTGATTTCTGGTGTTTACACAGCCATCTAGCTTAACAAACCTACTCAACTATTAGGAAAGACGCAGAAAGTATCTCAGGATTAATAGTATCTCTGTTAGATCAACAACATACTGAAATGAAATCTAACAAACTGTAAAAAATGGACTTAATAAACAGAAACATCATAATGACTGAAAGGCCAGAGCTGAAGCCTGTCTATCTATCTAGTTTAGCCGGGATACATGTAAAAAGGCTGGCTTGACATTCAAAAAAGTACAATGGCCCCAGTTAATCTTTATCTACATTATTACTGAAACTACCTCGAGATTGCATCCTGACACTTGTTAGAAGTTTGAGTTTCCTTTATACTTGTGAGTATTCCTCCATTGCAATCTGCATTGTGCCATAGTGGAGCTAGTTTACATACTGGAAAATGCAGCAATATGGATCTCAACAGAAAATAATTTATCCTGCTTCTTGGGTAATTGAGACAATAATCTCTCCCTACTGCTACAGCTGTAATGCTACTGGAACCATAGGCTGTTTGGCAATCTCTGTATCTCATTGACTGTAATGTGGAACAGAGACAAAAGCACAGACTGAGCATCAGAGTTAGAGGGAGCAGGAACTGTGGAAAAAGCATCTCACCGAGGCTCAGTAGCCTGAGTGTATTCCCTGCAGCAAGAATTGAGTAACCCATGAGGGAAAAGGTAGGAGGGAAAAGGAAGCATCAGAGGGAGTTGTCCTCATGCTACCATTGTGAAATGGAGGCAAGAAGAACCGCTTCCCAAGACTTTTGGGAGCTAGTGTTTCACCCACGGTGAACTGGATTTGTATGATTTCAAATTAGCRCTCTTTCTCTCTTCTGCCCCTGCTTTTTCCTTATTCCTGCCCCAGCATCACCTCGGCGCTCAGAGGCCTCTTTCCCAGAACTGAATGATACTGAAAGGACATCACAACTGTGTTGTACAATCTTTACATTTACTATTGAAATCTGTGTCCCTTTCTTCATACTCAAGTATGTTTTATCAATAGAATTATAAAATAAGCAAAAGTTGCCATGAATGCCATAAGAAGTACTACATCTTAGACTAACTTACAAACACCTGCTGAAGGGGCAGATGCAATAAAACAAATGACCCAGCCTTTTTTTTTGCTATTATTGGACAAATCTCAGGAAGAGTCTGGGTATGTGAAGATGCTAGTTCAGAAAGGAACATCTTAAATTTCATTTAATATCCTAGCTGCAATGTGGTCGAAATGAAGATGAAATAGCTCATTATTGCAAGGTTGTACAGCTAGATCATGACCAACTAACTCCATAGGTTTGTAAACAGATGAGTTTAAAAAGCACCTTCCAAAGAGCTAGCCAAATCTCAAGATTCCACTTGAAATAAACATGTTCATTAGTATTAGAGTGCTGTAGAAAGAGTGCTGTTCTATAAGAATATTCTATAAGCAAAATGAATTTGGAACTAACACTTTACTAGAATACTTTGATTCATAAGGGACATTGGCCTAACAAAATATGATGACAGTTTTTGAAAGGCAAATTTCCTGGCAGTGATTCACTCCAGGTAACATTTTCATCTGGTCAAGTCTACATTCTCTAACTCTGGGAGACTTTCAGCCAGGTTGTCGTCGTCTTAAAAAAAGAAGATACATGATTTTAATCTGTTTACACAAGACAAAGGGGAAGGGCTCTGAGACATCCAGTCAGAATAACATGTCATGATATGCGATAACATACCACACTTGTTATGTCACACTAAAGCAAACTTCTTCCTTCCTGGTTAATCAGTTCCTGAATCCAGGCTTAGGAGCTGTGCTGCATACACACATATTCTTTGCCCGTAAGATCCCAGCATGCTGAGCATGCTGTAACCTCTCTGTTACTGAGTTCAGGAGTGCCCTTTTTCTGCTCTTTCAGACTTTATTCATCTTCCTATATCTGGGTGGCCTGATAAATTACTCTAATTGAGAATGTGAATTAAGGAACAGAATTCATCTAACTGAATGTAGGTGTCTGCATTTGAGAGTGACTTTGGGTTCTCTTTAGAGACAATGCAATAAATGTTCCTAGAATTCGCTTAATTTAACCCTGAAGTTGAATCTAAAACAGGTCAAATGACCCTAGAATTTAAAATACACACTTTTCTTCATTAATTACAGTGAGAACTTAGGAATGTAGGTACCTGCACTGCAGACATCTAAAGGCAACTGTGTTTAAGCCCACCCAAAGTACTCATTTCTTATTTTACTTAAAATGACTTTAAAATTATTTTAAGATTCCCTCCAATACCACTATTGTGTTGGAAATCTGTCTGCTTTATACTCCTATAGATAAGATCAAATTTGACTTCTAAGCATATACTTTGAATAAAGAAGTGGAAGCCTTCTTATATGTGTATTTCGCATGAATATTTAGCAGGAGAAAATGCTCAGAAATTAGGTCTTAAAGATCTCAGCATGAGACAGCCCTGGACACTGTTAAGTTTTTTAAGAGTTGTTTGTAAGTATACAGTAAAATGGCACTGTAACTTTCTGAATACTTGAAATACAGTTTCTGACTTAGTGAATTTCAGTAGTTTAAATATTATGTAGAACATTTACATGAATCCCTTTAAATGGCCAGATCTTCATATTAAAAGCATTTCTTTTTTTATATATTATAGCTTCTTTGGTAAGGACTTTATTTACAGAGCATTGAAGCTTAGAACCTATGATGTAGGTTTCTTCCCATGCCAGGTGACTGTGGATGTGAAGCGACCTTGGGAGGGCCCAGTTTCAAGGACTGGCAGCAGTCCAAAGTATGCTAATTTGTTGATATAATGGTGTTCAGTCTGAAATCAGCCCTTCAGGAAACTTTCCCTATTTCTGAATCAGCAGCGAAGGAAACCCAGTGAGTTGTAACTCCTTTAATAGTATTCTGTAGAAATATGATCATTCAGGTAGCTTGCTGCCAGATATAACTCTCCTTTGTAGATTATAATGTACACCTTAAACTGCAGTTGTAATATTCAGAGGTCGAAGCCTGCAAGTACTCTTCAGGAAGGATTGTCTACCTCTGCACAATTTGTGGTCCAACCTTACTTCAGATAATTGAGTTTTCTGCATCCTTTTTCAAGTTATGGCATCATTATACCTAAAGGACAAGGACAAAATAAAGGGAATTCTAATAGTTACAGGTAGAGTTATAAGATATATGAAGTGATTTATAGTAAAGTACTAAAAGAGCAAATTATGTATCTCTTGACAACCTTTGGGAGCATGGGCTAAAACACAGGATATAGTATCACTGAGAAGTGTAAACAGTTTATCCGGGAAAAGGAAGCATTAATTAATAAAAATAAAKATAGTTTGAAAACATGGAGGAAAAGGTCCTAAATATTATATATTTCCTGTGAAATAATCTACCAATAGGTAGATTGAAAAGATTATTGAAATGATTAGATTCTAAACCTGCAGAAAGGAAAAACCATTAAATAGTAGGGATGAATTAATAGCTGTAAGTAGAAAAGATACAGATATTTAATGCAAGCATTTATGACACTTGAGCTTAAGGGAGTAATATGTCACTTAGTCTACCCACTGTTCAGGGCCACCCAGACAGGAGATGTGGTAGCGATGGCTAAGGTAGGCATCTACAGTGGGTAGTTTGTGTAACTTGGGCAGCATCAATACTTCAGTAGTAACTGAAATTTTTGTTTCAATAAAAGGTGAATCAATCATGACATAGAGACTATGTACTGATGGATCTGGTAGGATACTAAGCAATAAATGAAATTGGCAAAGGATGGACACCTTTAGGAAAAGGATCTTGCACAAGACTTAGGGGAGTTAAGGGATCCTAACATTAAGATATTTTTTGTCTTTTTATGTCTCTTTTATTTTACCCAGGATAAAGTGATAGTTTTGGGCTCAGTCTGTGTTCTACAGAAGTATTTAGGATCTCAGCTTCCATAGAAATAAATGAAGTTTAAGCTTCTAAATACATTTACAGGTTCAGTCTTTGGTCCTCATCTTTTTACGGTGCCTAAGCTTGTGAAGAGCCCAGCAGCCTACTTATCAGGAAAGAATCAGAAAATTGTAGGAAAAAATAGGACTAAAAAGGATGTCAGGTGGTCAAGTAGTCCACCTTCCTGCCCCAGGGTGGGATTAACTCAACCTAGACCAAATACCTATTTGTCTAATCCAACAAAGGAGATTGCCTGGGGAGGCCATGCAATCTCTGCTAGTCAATCATACATAGAGACAGTGCAGATCAAAACCTCTTACTCTGCCTCCGAGCAACCATGCACACATGGTGCATTCAAGGAAGGACAAGCTAAATCCCAGAAGATCTTTAATGATACAGTCTAAAGGCTGAGATGTCAGTTAAACTCTCTTTGATGGGAACAGATCCACCTGACATGGCACAGGAGAGACTGCAGCGATTCAGAAGGCTGCCTATGCTAAAACATGTATTTCTACCATAAACTCTTAAAGGACATTTCTCTACACAGGAAACAAAGCCRAGGCAAAAAGAATGTTCTTTTCCATCACTCACTTTTAAAATAGGCGATCCATCTGAAAATAAGAGAGTTAATGGAACATGTGCTGCTTTGGGGGTGGCTCCTTCTATGATATTCTGGCTTTGTATGTGTGCATGAAGGATCAATATTGCCCTCTAATTGGACTTTGCAGAAATCAGAATACATCTCTGTTACCACTAGCTAAACTGTTTTGCTGTCTTTTGTTTACTGTTGTTTCTAGGTATTGGTATATTTTCCCATTACATTTCATACCCACTCTCATTGCTTTCCAAACAGGACTAACAGGACAATAAGCAATCTGGCTTTCTGTTCAGAAGTGTGCTCCTTGGGTAGTTTTGAGCAGGTCTCTTGTATTAATGAAGGGCTTTTGCACAGAAAAAAAAGTGGCAAAATACGGGATCTGAAGATGTAAAAGAAATAGAACACATAAGAAATGAAGTATGTTTTATATGAAACATTACTTTTATAAGTAGTAGATATACAGGACCCATTACACACATGGAGTTAGATTCATTAGCAAGAAGAGTTTTGTTATTTTTTCCTTCAAATTCTAAATACATTTATCTGTATCAGTGTTTCCCACTGAAAAAACAACACTAGAGATAGAAGAGTAAACAAAGGTTTCCTTAACTTGCTGAGCTTCAGTGCAGATATGTGGTTCAAGCTGTATTCCAGAAGTGCTGTTTAAGGTTCTTAGATGCATATCTTAGCAATCCTTGCTAAACTCTTGCATTACATGTCAACTAAACAATCACATCCTGCTTTTTGGCTGGAGGGGTCATAGACTGTCCTGGAGTCATTCCAGGGCTGTACTGCCTGATTTTCCTGTAAAGCATCCAAAATGTGCCCAATATATGGCCAAAAAGCATGAATTCGGGGGGGTTTTGCCTGGTTGTACACCAGCCCCAACATGCGCATGTTCGTGTCACAAGACTGATTATTCTAGTGCCCTCAGAAAAGAGGATTGCTAATGCAGTTCATCTTGTCGCCATAGTTGAAGAAAAGAGTGTGTCCAGGAAAGAGATGATAGCTGAAATGGAATATTTTCTTTGCTGAACCCTAACTTGGTAATCAACTCCTCCTTTTGCCTTGATTTTGAGCAAAAGGACATACTGTTGCTAGAAGAATCACATAAACTAGAGCCAGCTTGATCAGTAGACTACAGGGCTTAGGAGAGAACTGATTAAACTCCTTTCCTCTTTTCCCTTTCACCCAAAGGCACACACGCAGAAACACCCCCCACTGCCAATTTGATCTACTTTTACTTCAAGCAATAAATTCTGCCCTAACAAGCAGTCAGACAGAGTGAATGGTGATATCTGAGGCTGATCAGACCACCCTCAGTTATGTCTCAGGAGTGGGTCTATCTGTTAGACGTTGATAGTACTTGTGTAACATGTCATGCTGGTAGTGTATGACCTCTCAGTAAACGTTGATACAAGATCTAGTTTACTTTGAAAAAGAAATAAAGTAAAAATGCTGGAAAATCAGCTATTTAGCACTTCATATCTTGACTCCATGTCCCCTCTCCCCCAGACTTTTTAGTTAGAGACCTTGAGAGTGATTCAAGTGCCTAAGTGTAGGTGTCTAGCACTGCCTTACGTGCCACACAGTATCTGAGACATCACACTGGGCTACTAAATATGACACAGGACTTACGGAAGAGCAGCAGAGGCAAGATAAAATACACAAAGGCATCTAAAAAAATGCTACTGGGCATGTTTAGGCATCTGAATCCCACCCTTCATATTGTCTCAGATCCTCCTTTCCTGTGTCAAATATAAGTCAACTATTAGCGGCCCCCTCCTAAATACACACATGCCAGCCTTCTCAGGTGGTGAACATTCATTAGCAAAGCTCAGGCCAGGGACTAAACTCCTTTTCTTCACTACTATCAGATTCAGGAGTCAGCAACATCAGCTACTATCTGCCTCAGTTGATTAAAAAAACCACTCTAAGGACTCCCCCCTTCACTGTTAAAGGCAAAGAAACAGCTCAGCTGCCACCTTGCCCTGCGGCTCCTGCTCCTTTCCCTGGTGTTCGAATTGCTGCAACTACTTGTTGCTCTCGCGGTCTTACCCTTCTTTCTGTCCTTCACTCTTACACCACTATAGGCTTTAGCTACTCTGCTATGCCTCTAGCACAGCGAAATAAGAGCTGCAAGCATTACCAACTGAAAGAAGCAGAGAAGTGAGCACTACAGGCATTTCCACCCTCAGTCCAGCTCGAGCCCGATCCGTGGGGTCAGACACCTGAGCTCTCATGCCAGGAGGACACAAAGGAGCCCTTCTCACATGGGAAGCAGTCCCAAGGATGTAACGTAGAATTCACTCTGCATTTTTAGTATAAGCCTGCTTGGGCCTGATGAAGATCAGAGAAACAGTAGAGAAGTATTGTAGGTAATTTCAGTAGGATCTAGGATTTGGTAATGCCAGGAATGACTAAAGATGCCTGACACTTTATTAGAAACAGCTGGAGAGGGTTGAAATAACTCATTCAGATTTGACTGGATCATGGTCTTTTGATAAATCACACAGATGCATGCTCAGCGGAGATGTGTGGGGCTTCTGAAGGCTGCCAAACAAGGACTGTAAAACATAGATCTGAGCATTGTCTGAAGAAAGTCATTTCTTCAGAGCTGCAACAAGACAAGCATGAGGTGAGGAGAGGCTACCTAGTAGGGATGAGCATGTCCTACCTTCTGCTGCTGCTTTCAAGGAACAAGGGCCTTAGGTCTGCGTAAGCAGAGCAAACAGGAGGAGGTGGAGGGATAAACAGCAGGGCAGGGGGATGGGTAGGATGGAAGTCAGGGCTGGGCACCCCAAATGTTAACAGCTCGCGTTTCCCTTAGTCTTGTCTATGAAATTTTGAAAGTTCTTTAAATTAGGGGGGGAAAAGAAGAGAGAGGGAAAAAAAACCCAACAGTGGCTAAGAATGGCCGAGGAAACTAATAGAAGGTAGGTCTTTTCCTGGAAAAGGAGTTGCAGCATAGGTGGTATGAGATTATGATTTGAATCATAAGTGACCATTTGTATACTCAGATTGTTTCTACCGCACTTCTTTGTGTTAAGTTAAAAATGTCTATTTTAGAAAGACTCTTGCCAGCAGAGGGCTCAAAAATAGCAGTTACAATGAAACGTAAGTCTAGTGCCTGTTTTGGGTGGATTGGGTTTTTTTCTTTTTTAAATGCAAAGGTGACTACAGCTATTATAGTCGGTCACTAAAGCTCAGGGCTTGCACTTTCTTTTACATTTGCAGGCCAAGCAAAGATAACAGAGCTTTATTTTTACATGTAATTTGACAGAATGAGCACTAGTAATATAATGTTTTAGTGCTTTAAACCAAATTGGCAAAATGGTTTGGCTGTTCCTGCTCACACTATTACTCCCAACTATCCTCTTCAGAAATTCTTTAATAGTTGGGATTGTACAGTAGCTAAAAGTTACGGTCTATTTATAGGTACAAGAACAAGTGGAAGGGCTGATAACCTTAGCAATGCCTTTACAGCAGAGTGAAGCTCTGTTCTTTCTCATATGCACACACATGTTGGCTTGCAGCCAGCCCTAAATATGTTGATGTTTTCACTTGCAGACACACAAATATCCAGTGACAATGGCAACAGTGAACTGAGATAGGCTTTCAGAGTTTTTCATTCCATTTGGAGAGGGAACAGACAGGTCATCTGATTGTGATTCTATAGGTATTAAAAAGGCATTACAAACCTTTTCATCATCTCTAAAATACTTCATTTCTCCGGAAATATAGCTTCAGCACTTGAGAAGCTTGTTATTTTAGACAAATAAATTCATCTTCTGTAGTTTGCCAAGTCTTTTCATTTTAGTTAGAGTGTTTGTAACTTATTTGCATGTTAATTATATCTTAAAATTCAGAAGCTTTAACCCTGGAGCAGATTTCGTCTGTAGTGGACCAGCACCACAAAGGAAGACAGAGATCCAACTCACCATACGCTATCTAGTGGAACTGCTCTGTAGAGAGCTTCCTTCCTTTACCCTGGGCATGCTGAGAAAGCAGGGTACTGGCAGATGCTTTTTGATGTGTGGCACCATTGCCCACGCATGGCATGGACTGTCAAGGACAGCATCAGTTTGGTTTATCCCATTCCTGGCACCACAAAGGAATTGGGAGGGTATCACAATTCTCAGTATATATCTAAAGCGTGCAGCAGCAAGCGATAAAGAGTTACTTGTGCCACTGCAACAAAGCAACCTGAAGAGCTGGCACAGCAAAGTAGTGTCCTCATGGTCACTGTCCTGTCTGTTATTAGGCAGAGTTAATTCTTTCAGCAGGATAGTGAGCTTTATTTTGCCTTGCCACTGTAAAACAGTAATGGTGCTTGTGGATCTGAGCTAGCGTGTCCACAGTACTCTGTGCTATACACCAGCATGCTCTGGTCAGGATTTATTCCACTGAAATTTAGCCATTTACTTGAGGTGATTAAATTAAGAATGTAATAATCCTAAACTCTTTCTGCTTAATGAATGAGGATTGATACCTCCAGAAGGCAGTTCATTCCACCTGTTTTAAATACTTAGAATGGGATTAACTGCTTATCAAAAGTATCTATCCTTCTCTATTAGCTGTGCAGGAACCTGTGAACCTAGCTTAGATGGGAAATCTAATTTTTTAGAATGCTAAAGTTTGATAGAAATGAATCCAAATTATTTTCAGACAAGTTTGTACAGGTAAGCTAATACAGGTGCCTGTCTTCACCATTGCAATGATTTCTCTCCATGCCTATTCAGGGAGTCAGTGCCTTTTGAGGTGGAGAGCAACAGTCGTGTACAGAAAGCAATTCAGACCTTAACTGCATTGATTTGGTCTTTGGAAGTGCCTACCTCTCTTAATTGCTTATGGAGAGACAAAATTAAGTTTATTCTTTTAGTTTAGGTGCTTGTGTTAGGTCCCTCACATTAAGGAGTATCAATACAAACAACAGTGCTAAATCAAGGATGTCTGTCCTGTGCAGTGGTATATGCCATATCCCCCCTCAGACATCACCTTTCTTCTCAGCCATACCAGCACCATTCTGTTATTTCACCAGTGCTGTGAGCTAGAAATCCTGCTGCTAACAGGGAAAATAGCAGTTGGGCCAATATAAAATACGTGGCTTGTCTGTTGGCCTGTGCAGCTGGCTCTCGGGGAACCCTGCAGGGCCCAGCCCTGGTGCCTTCTGCCTACCCAGGTGTGTCTGTGCAGCTCTCTGATTTATACACAGATACACTTTAGATATATATATTTAAATATGTGTATATACTGCATTTACACACACACACACATAAAGATATATAAATGAAATATAAGGAAATAAGTACATATAATAAGGAAAAGTCTCAAAAGGTTTCCCAAAAAAGACAGCACAAACAAGAACAACCAGACAATTTTTTATTTATAAACTTTTTTCATTCTGTGATACGTTTCACAAAAAGAAGGTGGGTGCTGCAGAGCTCCTTTTGTCCACAGCTGTGGGGACTTTCCAGCTGCCTGTAGGACCATGATGCTATCTATCACAGGATACAAGATAAGGTGTAGAGGTACAGGATAAGATGTTTCTTTATCCTTAGGTCAATATCCTTGTAGAAAGTTGCAACACTCCTTGGCTGAGTGGCAGAGGAAGAAGGGGACAGAAGTGTGCCATGACCTGCTCATGGCCCTGTCCAGAGCTGTAGCTGTCAAAGACAGGAGAACCACCAACTGAAGCAATCACCCTCTGTTGCCACAGGAGCCTCTGCCCCCCTGGTCAGGGCTTTCCCAGCCTCACACCAAGACTGTCTCCCTGATGGCCAGAAGACACGCATTCTGGGCCAACCATGCTGGCCACCACCAGCATTCTGCCCACTGTGACATGGCCACTACATCACTAGGGCTAGTGCCAGGAGCTCAGCCCCAGGGTACCCAGTGAAAAAGGGCACAGAGCTCCCTTTGTCCATGGCTTTGGGCAGCTTTCAGCTCCCTGTAAGACCATCATGGGGTAGGGGTTGGTGCTGTCTTACCTGTCCTGTAGACTGTTGGCAACTCTCCAGCTCAGTAGCAGAGAAGGGAGAGGACAGGAGTGTGCCGTGGTCTGGTCACTTCCCTGTCTGGACGTCCAACTGCAGTACAAAGCAGCCACCCTGCATCACCATGGGCAGCCTCTGCCCCCATGCCCTCCCCTCCTTGCCCTTGCTGACCTGGCTGCTCATCTGCCAGCCTGGGCTGGTGATGTGACCAACTGCCACTGCCAACATTCTACCTGCTGTGACACCACCACGACATCTGTATACTGTGTACTGTTCTCTGGGTAAAAAAACAGCTGGATGGCCATGCCCAAAGAGTTGTGGTGGAGTTAAATCCAGTTGGCAGCCGGACACAAGTGGTGTTCCCCAGGGCTCAGTATTGGGGCCAGTTCTGTTTAATATCTTTATCAATGATCTGGATGAGGGGATCGAGTGCACCCTCAGTAAGTTTGCAGACGACACCAAGTTGGGTGGCAGTGTTGATCTGCCTGAGGGTAGGAAGGCTCTGCAGAGGGACCTGGACAGGCTGGATCGATGGGCTGAGGCCAATTGTATGAGGTTCAACAAGGCCAAGTGCTGAGTCCTGCACTTTGGCCACAACAACCCCATGCAACGCTACAGGCTTGGGGAAGAGTGGCTGGAAAGCTGCCTGGCAGAGAAGGACCTGGGGATGTTGGTCGACAGCCAGCTGAATATGAGCTAGCAGTGTGCCCAGGTGGCCAAGAAGGCCACTAACATCCCGGCTTGTATCAGAAATAGTGTGCCCAGCAGGACTAGGGAAATGATCGTACCCCTGTACTCGGCACTGGTGTGGCTGCACCTCGAATACTGTGTTCGGTTTTGGGCCCCTCACTACAAGAAAGACATTGAGATGCTGGAGCATGTCCAAAGAAGGGCAACAAAGCTGGTGAAGGGTCTAGAGCACAAGTCTTATGAGGAGTGGCTGAGGGAACTGGGGTTGTTTAGCCTGGAGAAAAGGAGGCTCAGGGGAGACCTTACCGCTCTCTACAACTACCTGAAAGGAGGTTGTAGCGAGGTGGGTGTTGGTCTCTTCTCCCAAGTAACAAGGGATGGGACAAGAGGAAATGGCCTCAAGTTGCGCCAGGGGAGGTTTAGATTGGATATTAGGAAAAATTTCTTTACCGAAAGGGTTATCAAGCACTGGAACAGGCTGCCTAGGGAAGTGGTTGAGTCACCATCCCTGGAGGTATTTAAAAGACGTGTAGATGTGGTGCTTAGGGACATGGTTTAGTGGTGGACTTGGCAGTGTTAGGTTTACAGTTGGACTCGATGATCCTAAGAGTCTTTTCCAACCTAAATGGTTCTATGCTTCTAATATGTGCAGGTTGTTATATATACAAGTATGAAGCAAGTGATGAACCAGGGACAGATCCTATCTAGGGAGCCCAGTCTGAAGCAACAGGAGTCAGGGCCAGAGAAAAGCTCTAACATCCATATGATGGGTCCATCCAGGAGACAAGCTACGTATAGCATAGGTGCAAGGTTCATCCTTGAGACAAGACCAGAGACAGGCACACCTACAACATGGCTCAGGCCTTGTCTGAGCTTCAGTGGAGCTCCTGGGGCGGTGGGCAGAGGGTGCAGGGATGGAGGTCCCACATGAGGCTGGACAGGGCAAGTAAGACCTGTCGGTGCCCTCAGGCCCCTGACAGAAGCTGACAGATAACTTTTTCTGAAGATTGCCTGAAGAAGCATTGAACTTGCACTGTCCTACATGAGGCAGGATGGCAAGGGGTGGGGGAATTTGTCTTCTTAAAGACCATGAACTGAGCCAGGCTTGCTCTACAAATTATTCCCTGGCTGCTAAGGGCCCTTGTGGCACCAGAGCCATGAAAAGACTGTCTCTCTTTTGCTTTTAGCTGAAAAGGAGCAGCAAAGTGACTAAAGTAGAAAGCAGTGAGGACTGAGAGGAGACCAAGTATTGCCTGCAGGTGATAGAATAAAACCGTAGTGTGCAAAGAGCAGAGATTTCCGTCCTGTCTGTACAAGGGAGGAAATGGAGCAAAATGTGGATGTGGTCAGAAGGGTCTCTAGTAAATGGAACTTGGAATTGATTCAGGATTCCTGAGCCTCCTCTATTGTCAGCTTTAAACACTGCTGGCAAAACGTGTCTCTCCTCCTTCCTCTTGATTTATGCAGAAGTTGACAAATGTGCTACTATTAACTCAATAGGATCCCAAGAGCTAAACTCTGATGATGAACCGTATGGGTCACTATAATGCTACGTAATGGATTTCCTGAAGGGGGTCAGTTTCCTTTTTAAAAAAAACAAGATTTTCCATTAACATTCCCTCTCTCCTCCCTTTACTCCTTCTCCTGCTAGATTAATAGATGAATAAATCTGCAAAGTCAAACATTCACAAGTAAGTAAATGCTAAGATGAAGGTTACTTTAGCAGGAGAGGAGAAGAAACCTCTGCTGATCTTGCCACCTGCCCAGGTACTCAAAGGCAGATAGCTTACTTGTTCCCCTAACCAGTGGGAAACAGCTGCGGCCAGCCCCTATGTGGTCCATATGGAAGGCTGCCCTAACTCCCACAGAACATTCTTGCATACAGGCCAATCACAGATTCATCCAATATAACAAGGGGAAATAAATAAAATGTTTACAGCCCAAGTGATCGCTGTGTTTCAGCTCTTTTTCTTCTTTCCTTCCATTTTCCTCAGAATTATCCTTGGATGAACCCAATAACTCCAAAAGGCTACTGCCGTGCTCTTTGATAGATGTGTTTCAATACTTAAAATATACTGGTCAAACTCCCCAAAGTCACTTTCTGAAAGTGATGGCAATCCAAACCTCCTCTTTTTTACGTTCTTTGTGTCTGGTTTTCTAGTAGATCATGTTAAGCATGTTTTGGCATCAGGTTATATATTTCTGAAAAGAGCAGAGTTAAAATGCATCATAAGATGGATGGGATGCATATCTGTGTGTGAGGAGGAACCTTTTTGTATCTTTGTGAATATACCAACAGGCTTTATAAATGTATGCTACAAATCTTGTCAAGCAGGACTGCAGGCTCAAATAAACTTTCTGGTCTCTGATCTCAAATGGAATGTTTTAGTGTGTCATTACGTGTTGTTAATTCGTGTCTAAATATTTAACAAAGTCATAAATTGGGAGGCCCAATTTCCTGGGCAGAAGGATGTTACTCCTATCCAAAGTTTCCAAGTCATTGAAGCAAATTTGATTTAGTAGTTTGGTATAACTGGCCTGTGGACAACTTGATGCTTTTAGTCTAGACTACAAGCATTTAAGTTAAATGTCTTCTGAGAAGGATTCAGCATGTACAGTCCTCACTGAAGAGATAGTGGGAAGTGCTGAGCCTCTCAGAAGTGGGAATTAACACTTTGAGGGATTGGATCTTTATCTTTCAATAAAACTAGAAATGATTTTTACTGGCTACTTTTGTGGACTTCCTTATTTTAATCCCAAAATGAAATCATCTGTTCCCAGAAGCTTTTTCCCTGCTCTCACCAACAAATTATTAAATTACGTGGGAATCTGGAAACACTTAATTGGTACTCAGAAATGAAGTGTTTTTATGGTATAGCAAATGTTCCCCTTCATTGTGGATGTTCTTATAAGTAGCAAAAGTAAATGCATTAACATATTAAGGATTTGCCAGTCCTGTTCAAGCTTGGATTTCTGCAGCAGAAATAGCTGCATCCAAACCAGTTGTGCAAGTTCCTTTGATGGTCAGAGGAAATGAAGCCAATTAATGAAGCTGAGGCTGAGATTCATCTCCTCTTAAAGCAGAAGCCTACATTTGGGTAGATGAACTTCCTTTCAATGGTTAGGTCTCCACTGACTGCATTAGGAACTTAAATGTATCAGATATAGACACCCATAATCAGTTAGATGGATCCCATGCATGCTGTCTTTAAACCATGGTCCTACATAAGCAGTGGTATCCCAGGGCTTTCTGTTTCTCAGAAGACATTGCTGAAACAAGGCTTTATGGATATGCAAACATATACATTATTGATGGAAGAGAAAGATGGAAGCTTCCCACTATGTTTAGGTGCATCTATAGACAGAAGGCAGGCTACATCGGGTCCATTTTTAGCTGTCTAGAAATTAGCACCTAGACAATATTAAACACCTTGCCTCCTTCAGTGGAAAGAGACACTCACAGAGGGTAATTTATCCTTCCTCCCTTAACACTTGTTCTAGGATAAGATGAATCTAGACAACCTGCCTAGTTTGCACATACAACTCCTAGATGATCAACATTACATGAGATGTGTCCCACCCACAAATCCTGTTCTATCACCTATTTGCATGTGGTGGCACTTCTAAAGTCACCACCTGTGCACCTCCTGTAGATGTTTTACAACTATTCTGGTCCCCACTGCAGTCTCTACAGCTTTCATTCCTAGCATATGGTCTCTCGAATCCCTGCTTAAGACTTCTTCCTTTGTTCAGTTGCTCTTTGTTTGCAACCATACTCTCAAATCTACGATCCTATGTATACAAATCTGTCTGAATTTTGTCATAAACCTTTCAGAGCATCTTTTTGCTATCTACAGGGATTCAGCTTTATAAATAATATCCATTGCTGTTTAATTTTAACATGGCTCTGGAGTTAATATGTGCACTACAACAAAAGCTGAGGAATATCATGCAATAGAAGTGCAAGTGAGAGAAAATAAACTGAGTGGTGGGAGGGAACCTCTTCCAGTAAATGCGTGCATGAGAACAGAAGACCCTTAAGTGGGAACAAAAGATGGAGAGATAGGCAAATATAAAATGCAATGTTCTGAAACTTGGAGCTCTTATTTTGATCTTTATAATTGCTTTCCTTAGACTGGAGGGGCAGATAATATTGCTGCCCAACCTTAACGCAGCCCTTGCATACTTTAGAACTTTTCAGAAGTTCATAACATGATATGATTAGCAAACATTTTCTCAGCTGCCTTGCTGCATGTACCACACACACACAGCCTGTTCTCAGGCCCACAGGGAGATGCCAGAAATCAAACAAACTCTAGCACAATCTTTCAAAAAAAATTTGAATGATAAAATAAGATTACTGTCTGATAAAATAAGATTAGTCTCTGGCAAAACATTATAAAAGGCATTTTCTATGATCAGAGAAAGATGCAAAATAATGTCAGCTCTAAAGACCAAACCTCACTCTCCTGATGGGCATATCAAGAATAGGACAGTCTACCTGGTCCTACATTACCACCCCTCTTTCACACCTATGTAGAAGATGTAGAAGACATCTTTAGGAAAAAGGGAGAAGCTCATCCTGAGTGGTCAGTAAGTCCTTGTTCTCTTAGCTGAAATATTGGCAAGGATATCAGTGAACTCCAACATTGCTAATTCATGGAGAGAAGGCTCCTGCTAGCCATTGGCCAACCAGTCAAAAGTGACTGGATGTAAACCAGTACCTAATGCTGAAAGAAAGGGGGCAATCACATTAGTCCCTGCAAGATGGTATAAAAGACTTGAGGTAGTTTGAAACTAACTGGTCTGGTTTAAGTTTATGCTTCTAAGTAAAATAAAAGGGTCCACGAGCTTGCACAATGTTGAGCCTTGTCTTCTACATAGCTGTTGGCTCTCTCTGGCTCTGTGTTGGACTACTCAGACTAGGTGTCTTCCAGGGTGCAGCTTGGGCCTGGTTTTGGAAGCAGTTCAGCACCAGGAACCCTTCCAGTGAACACCTTTGCATGCCCTTCAGCCGCACTGTTATTGCAGACGTTTTGAATAGGAAAAATAACAACCTTGTTCATTTGAGTGTGGATGTCTTAGGACCGTAGAGGAAACTGGTGGTGTAGCACGTTCCAGGATAATCTGTTGTAGAGGGGGTTAGCCCTAAGTGGTGCAGACATGAGACATCTGCACCACTCAGCTTGCACACAGCGATCACTCCCCAAAACTGACACCAAAGRTGCAGCTTTGTGTGAGCAGTGCTGGTTAGTAGGAGATGGAAAAGAAGGATGGATTCAGTCATCTGAGCTCTATGCTCTAGTGGCAACTCTGTTTCCAGAATGTGAGCTGCTCAGGCAAAAGTGCAGACATACCACTGCTATTGCAGCCCGTGTCCTCTGAACAACCGTGTTTCCCAGGCCAGAGCTATGCCCTGGGCAAATTTTTCTTTAAGCAGTACAGTGTAGCTACTGGTCCTACTAATTCTCAGCAAATAAGTTAACATTCCAGACATAACAGGTAAAAATAATGAACCTAAAGCATATCAAGTAAAACTTTTCTGTGGTTTTGCCACTTTTTAGAAAGGATGCTGCCTCCTTTTGCAAGATAAGATCCTTTACTAAAATAAGAAAATAAATATAAAAGTTAGAAATTTTATTTTGATACCTGCTGTGAGTGACATTGTGAGATCAAATGCAATTACAGCTCTTCTCATTTTAATGTGACATTTACAGTTATTAGCTGATCCTACAACAACAATTTCTTAAATGGACTGAAGATTAGATGCAGCTACTTCACAGTAATATGCTCCATGTGTGCTACTGAGTCTATTTGGCATCATACCCAGGTGTCTAGTCTTCTTCGTAACACTTAAGATAAGCCTGAACTGAAAGGGTGATGCCAATAATAGAATGAATAAACTAGCTCGGCAGACCCATAGAAAGAATTTAAAAACCAAAGATTTCCCTTTGATTTATGCGGTGTGGACTTGTAGCATTACATTATTACATTTATTTCCTATCTATTAAATGCTCAGTCATTAACCATCAAAGCTGGAAAGGCCTTTTCACGTGCCTGCACAATTCCAAAAAAATAACACTGCTTCATGCAAGTCTCAGAGTGAAAAGGAAAATTGTAATTTCAGTAAAGAAATTAAAAAATCCTTACCATATTTGCAGCCTCTATTTTTTTTTAACTATTTCTGTGTTAATTGTAGACCTCTATTTTATTTGGGAATAATAGTGATGTCCTTAAATACTTTGATTATACAAATGTAGATAACCTGGTTTATCTTGTAGAGTAACCACTTTTCAGGTGTTAAAATTCATAAGCTAATGCAATTCATACTAGTTAGATGAAGTAGAATCTATCAGTTTTAATACCCTCTCTTCTCAGGGCCAAGGAAAGCTCTAAGAAAGCCTGTCCAGGATTGCTTTATTTAGATGACATAAACATATGTATTTTGAGCACAACTGCTGTTTCTCTCTTACCGATAATTTCACCCTTTCCGTTGCAGAACACCCCCCCACACACACTGTTAAGGTTTCTTTTATTCTAGATAGAATTAGAAATAATTCAAAGTCTTCCTATTGTTCATAAGTACACTGACAAACTCTTTATACTCACCTGTTTTTGCTTCTCTTGGCACATTTCCACAATGGCTAGATTCTAATTTATGTTCATGCCTATCAACTTTCTTTCCCCCCTCCCCCATTTTTACATTTCCATTTCTCTTTCTTAACTGTGTTCCATTTTCTCCCTGAGGCTAGCTATTGTTGTGTTTGGTTTTTTGAAGAAAAGGATTGTCTCTTTCTTGCTTTTCCAAATCTTGTTTTTAGAATATCAAATAAAAAGTAAACACTTTTTCCAAGTATTATTTTTTTCCCCTCTCCTACATTTCATCCATTCAGTTAATGAACATTCTTAACTCTGTGAGTAGTATTAATCATTGCGGCTTTACTGTTTTCACAGCTGAAAATAACCAAGCAGTGCTCACTTTCACTGGCTGACTGTTAGCTCAGTGCCTCCTTATCTGTCCTGAAGAGCTCTCACTCAGCATTTGCCCTTCTCAGGTCTAGGACTTTGCAATTAGGAGACTGTCGTCTCTACAGTTTGAAAATTCCAAGGATGGTTTAATATTAGCAGCATAAGGACCTTCAAACATTTCCTTTCAGCTTGAAGTCCCTCACAGTGCCATGACAGACAGATGCTAAAAAACCCCAACAAAATAAACAAACAAAAAAAATCACAACAACAAAAAATTAGCTGGATTGTTCTCCTGTCTGACTTGCGTGCACCTGATGGGACTACAGTCACCTGTGCATTTGTTGGAACTGTGATCTTTAAAGATTTGGGGTAATTTGGTCCTCAGTTATCTTTGCCTCAGGAAAGGTAATTCTACATTTTTACATGATGTGCTACCTCTGTTCCCACATTTTAATCACTGGATCTTTTCCTAAACAGATCTTGGACACTGACTGTAACATTCTAATCAACAGAAAACATTGCTATGTTCTAGTATTACTAACGAGATTAATTTTTTTTTTCAAAACTCAGCTACTTCGGTTCTTCTTTTTCATCACCTAGATTCTCCAGCAAGCAGGAAAAGGGAATCCCATTTTTATTTTTGTTTTTTATTTATTTATTTATATAAGGATGTTTGTAATAGTTTTCCCAGTATTAGAAGTTCTCATTACATCTTCTGGAAAAAAAAAAAAAAAAAAAAAAAAGACTTGCATTCTGAATCTTGGATAGATTCTGTGGTCTCTGCTATCAGAACACCATGATGACAGCTGCCTATCCCACTCCTTCCCCAGTGGAGACCTGCAAGCACACTCAATCACCTTTTTGTTTATAAACCTTTAGTAGTAAAGCAATGAGATTTTCTATGTAAGTACAGCACTTTGAAGCATCTGAATATAGTTAGTTTCAAGGCATTTGCTTGCTTAGCGCAAGAATAGTTAGACCTATATTGAAATTCTTCATCTGAATGCCAACTCATACCATGGATATGTTTTCACATTGCACCCCCACTGAACTCTACGGAAGAGTAAAGATGCTATCTGAGAACGAAAAAGTGAGCCAGCTGCCCAAATGCTTTCAGCTAAATAGAGAACCTGATGAGTGTTTTTTGTCATATGCTATTTTGAGAATTACAATTTAGAGTAAATGAAAAGATAAGTAGAAGGGACGCGACTACTGCCAGAAATGTCGGTCCTGACAAGACGTGGCCCTAAGGTCTGTCATTATTGTTATCATTCTCTATGAAATTCTGTAGCAGTAAACTATGATTTATCATTTTCAAAAGAAATTCCTATCAACTAGGAAACAAAAATATTCAGATGTTTGCCAGTATGCTAACATTACTTCTATTTCAGTGAGATACGGTACCGGAAGCCCTAACTCCAGTTTGGCAGTGCCATTATTTCTCTGAGTAGCCTGGATCCAGTTACCATCTCTCTTAACTCTCCATATTAGTTTCCTTATCCATGAAAAAGTAAGAATTTCATCTCTTCCTTAAGCTGGCTGAAGCATTAATGACACACTGGTGAACTGTGCTTTGAAAGTGCAAAATGCAAAATAACTTTTTTTTTTTTTTTTAGAAGAAGTAAAGGCAACTAGTTTTCATCAACTCATGACTAGCAGAGGAAACCGCCTCTGGCTCAGTGACTTCATGGGGTGCCTGTGTGCCTGTGACCCACAGAGCCACAGTAAGACACCTGTAGCTGTTCCATGAGCCATAGCACACTTTAATTAAGAGTTTGATGATAAGCATATGCTACACTCTCTGAAATCTTCTGAAGGTTGTCAGTGTCTGAGATTCAAAATTCCCCAGGACAGGAAGGTTTCTGGAGACAGGAGAATGCAGAGGCTGTACCTAAATTTGCGCTGTATAGCTTTGGAATTTGCCTAGTATGTGACTGTCTGTTGGTAACACATGGATGATGACACATACTCCATTTCTGAAGTGGAAATTAAGGAAAAAATCAACAAAGAGAACTATAAGGGAATATCTTGTATTTATAAGCAGTGAGATCTATGGATGAAAAGAGATGCGTGTGTAGAAGTTGCTTGTGGAAGTGAGTCATCCCCTGAATCGCACATCTTAGCATGTCTTTCAGAGCATTTGATAGTCACACAGTAAAATCATAGACATGCTTTTTGTTTTCCAGCAGTTTTTTACAGACTTTGGAAAACTCACAAAAGGAGGTGTAGTTTTCTAAAGAAATAGCTACCACATGAAGTGAGAAACCACATGGGTTCCCTAAAATATGAATAAACTAACACATTTGAAATAATCTCTGCACTGTAGTCAGAGGAAAAAAATCCAAATCCTGACCGAGGCCAACTATGAACTTTCCATGCTTCCAGTTTGAGATATTGCTGAGACAGAATAAACCAGAGGAGTACTCTGAAGATACTAAAACACTCCATTTTTAACCCTCAGCAATGTGGCTATCTCAAACAATGCCTTTGATATATCCCAAGCTTTGAGAAAAGTTTTTCTCTAACATAAGTTCACACACAAAACTGGACTGAATAGGTGGACTGAATACTCACACCTAATTTTGCAAGCACAAAGAAAGCCTGATAATGAAAAATAATGTTATCTTTAATGAAAGGAAAAACACATGTTCTAAAACACGTAGTCTGTGCCTCATTCTCAAAGGAAAATACTCATCTTAAGTGTGTTTAAACAGATCAAGGACATAACCATGCAGAAAATAAAATTTTATAAAAGGCATTCTGCTTTTTCTGCCCTTCCCTTCCATTCCCTGCCTTCTGCTTCCCCCCAAGGGAAATTTTACGCAACCTGTAAAATTTAGATTTAACCATAACAGGTTTATCTCAGATCTCCTCTTCCAGAATATAGTTGGAGAAGAATTTATCACAGTCCGTCTTTAAAGTGAAACATGACACAATCCATCCAATTTCTGACTGCAGGACTGACCTGCATGGGTGCATCCCTCATGGAAGAAAGATCCTGATTCCATCTCTGTCTGGTCCTTCAGTGTGGGTGAGCATTAAAAGGGTCACTGCCTGTGTAGTTCTCCCCATTAATGCATCTTGTTTAAGAGTGTGCAAACTGATGCAGTGTTCCTACAAAGGATTCTGCCTTCCTACACCCCTCAGGATGCCCAGGGCCCTAATGAAATTAGGAGGAGAAAGCAGTATGGCTCCTCCATGAACTATCAGCAAAATCAGCTGGCCAGGCAGTCGCCTGTTCAGACAGGCTATAGGTTTTAGCAGATATTCAACACTTGTGCAGAGGAGCAGCTCTTTCTGCTTCCCGTAGATGACAGGGCCTTCACATTAACTTAAGTGATTTGGTCCAGCCCAAGCTCTGCTCCACGGAGATCCTACAAATTCATCCTCCACACTGCCAGGGTAGATAGATAGAAAAAAAAGATGACTTAGAGAATTTTGTTTAGTCTAGGAAAAGAAGAATATAGGAAGCTATGATAACCATTTTCAAACATATAACAGGATATCACAAAAAAAGAAAGGAATAAATCATTCTCCCTATCCAATGGGAAGGTAACAGTTAATGGGCCTATATTGCAGCTGTGGACACACGGACATAAGGGGGAAAAAAATCTAACTGTTAGCACAGGGAAGCACAGAAATAGATTGCTAAAGGAGAAGGGGTCTCTGTCACAGTTTTAAAAGTAGTGTAGATAAATATATGTCAGAAATGACACAGGCACATTCCCTGGGGCTGAGGGTGGGACCACACCACCTTTCAGTGTCCTTTCCAGATCAGCTGTCTACAAGTCCACAAATAATTAAAAAGCAGCAATAAATATTCTGAAAAATAAGCTCTCTTACAAAGTTTCACACATGTATCATGCAAAGACAAGGAAACATTTTCAAACAGTGAAACATTTTTGTCCTTAGCATGTCATGTACACAGTGCTCACACAGAACCGGATTCAGTCTTTCTTATGTCCATTGCGTAAACAATGCTACTATGAATTGAAGATTAGAAGGTAAACTTTTGGGCCAAATTCTCTGCTTGTACAAATTGGCCTGGCTCCAGTTACACTCCATGGACTCATGCTGGGTTTTGTTTACTGTGCTAGGGTCTGGCCATTTGACTTAAAGTCTCCCCTTGACTTCCCTCACCTTTGAATCTAGTCCTTGAGCAAGTCTGACTCTACTCGGAGGGTGCAGGGTCCACGCAAACAAGCCAAAGTGCTTCAAGATGGCTTGAACTGTGGGAGCATTCATGGCTGTGTCTAATTAAGCAAATACAGGGAGCCAGAAAAAAATGGGCAAGAGCAGTTAAATCCAGGAAGAGGTCAACCCCATTGGTAATTAGCAGGATAATGGATCAAAGAACTCCACTTAGCACAGGAAATATTGAGCACCTCATCTTTATAGCTGAATCTGATAAAACTTGGGTTATACATTTTCTACTAAATGAACCGGAGGCAGCTACAAACAGGAGGCTATTGTTTAACCTCTGTGGGAATTTCGGTTGGGTTATTGCATGCTTGATGTGCTACAGAAGAGCAGCCCTTATGCCACATACTGATGTAGGTCTAATGATCTCTTATCTTCACATCCACAGTGGTTACTCCAAAAGCAAAGAAAAATGAAAGCTTTTCAAATGGCTTTTCCTCTAAAAAAACTGCCTCTGGGTTTTTGCTTGTTCAGTGGGGTTTTTTATGTTGTCTTTCTCTTTTCTCTTACAAATAAATATACCCAGTGCTTTATTTTAACAGGTCTCTTGTTCCAAAGGAGTAATGTACTGTTTTTGTGTTACACCCTTCAAAAACTTAATCAGAAAACTCTGTTCAGACAGAAAAGGTCAGAAGTAAAAGTGAAAAGAGGAAAGGTCTTCAGTACCACTGTTACATTAATCCCTAAAAATTACCTTTTAGTAAACACTGCACTACTCCAGGCCCATCCCTACTGACACTGCAATTTCAGTTCTTTGCAACAGGTTAATTAAGGGAATAACACACATGTCATGTGTGCTGGAGTCAGTCTGAACTGTCACCCTTTGGGTTTATGCATTGAAGTAATAAAGAAAAAAATGACAACCAAATATCCAGTGCTCAAAAAAAAAAAAAAAATCCTTTTGTTTGCAGACAATTGCTGTTCAATAGATAGACCATGACGTATTTTTCACTGCTGATTGCAGGTGAAAAAAAAATCTGCTTTTACATTTCTCCCTGGAGACACTGCTGGGTGTATCCTTACTGGTGACTGCAATGTAAACTCTCTGCACTTGTTTCACTCAATGGACAGGGATAGTTCTTCCCCAGGTAAGTAAGAACACCTAAAATTAGGCTCCTCCTCTGACCTTTCTGGGAGGAGGCTGTCTCTATCCATAGATTGTACACAATAATGTTTTCTCTTTCCTTTTACACACAAGCAGCCTTTCATTATTGTCTCCAGCATGTGACTGGGATCAGGAGCCATCTGAAGTGGATCAGCCACATTCAGAACAGAAATTGTCTCCACCAGTAACAAATTCACTGTAGAAGACACAATTTTCTCTTGCTGCTCCCTCCTCCTTATGTGCCACCACTGAAAGCTGCCTTCCTGAGTTTATAGTATACTGCATTCTGGATACTGGAAAAGGGTGTGGGGGCCCAATCTCAGTCTCAGATAATTTCATGGAGTGTTTCCATTGCCTAACGAAGCTGGACCTGTTTTAGCAGAATCAGAGCAAAGGTAGTGCTGCAGCAGTGTTCTGACCATACTCGGCATATTCACAAGCCCTTGTACTGCCCTACAGTAAGGGCTCTGATTTTTCACTGTGAAATAAAGGCTTCCTATGTTTTGCGGGCATTAAAGGGGAGTGGAGCACAGTTTCTAATCAACAATTACAAAAAAGAGAAGGGGGGGGAAAAGGAAGGATCGCAAGAGTCAATTACAACCAAAAGCCTCCATAGCAACTAAACTGACTACTTTTCTTTTAAGCCTCCTCATAAATGCCATAAGCACAAAGCATCCAGGCCTCCCTACAGCTTGTTGGTGCCAAGTGGATTAGGCTGGCAGAGACTGTGCTGGTTTAATCCCCTTTAATGCTTTGCACCTTCAGTCTGATGAGCAGCCAGGCCCTTCGCTCCAGCTGAGCTCATCAGCAATAATGGCTTATCGTTACCATCATCAATAGGAAGCTGCTTTTCCCTGTGCTCCGGGCCTTCATCCCATTTAAAAGAGCTGAAGAAAAATACAAGCTTTCACAGAAATTTTCCTACTCCTAACAGCTCAGCTGCAAGTTGCCTAGTGAAGGGTAGTAGCATTTATGCACATTGCCCCTGAAAAGTGTAAACGAAAACTTGGCAATAAAAGGCTGATTCCTGGCAAGTCCTTGAAGAGTACTTTTCACACAGCAGCGAGATGGCATTCATTCACATCTGAAGTGTATCTCACTGGAATTCAACACCAAGTAGTATTTCACAGGCTTTTCTGTATTCAGGGTAGGATGGGTTGGCTCATACTTGTGCTCTTGGAAGTACCAGGAGAGAAGGGGTATTATTCAGGCTAGGGAGTGTGAGGGGTCCCTGGGCTCACCCGCACAGCATGGCCTGGCTACACACCACAAAAGCCAGTTCCACAGGACTTTTTATTCCTATTGCTGGGACAGAAGCAGAAATGGCAAATCACAGGAAGGGCAGAAGAAATAGTGGTAAATCTGGACACCTATCCTCCACCCAGAGAGTTAGAGAGTGCAGAAGCGTAAAACTAAGCCCGTTCTGGGGAAGGGGACAAACTGTTTGCCACTCAGCTGGACTCCTGCAAACCACCATTTYGAAAGCGGTTCGGTTCACAATTTGTTTGTACTTTTGTATGCCATGGTATATATTGGTGTGTTGGAGTACAACATCCATTGTAACGTGTGGTAACCGCCATCACTCCTGCAAGTCGCAAGGTCTTCAACGCTTAGCTAACTCTGTGTTTTGGTATAAGAACTGATGACCCAAGAGGACAGTTCAGGCTCCATAGATAGCAGCAACTGTAAAATAATTTCYGCAGACAAGGCATTAAGACCCCCTTATCTCAAGCTCTGTCTCATAGGACTTCTCTGAGGGAGCCCAGCCTACACTTGTCCTCATACTGTCGCTATCAGCTATGGAGGAGAAGGCGTGAAAGCAAAAGTGCGAAAGAGTCAGAAGTATCCAAGTAAAACCTGGCTGCACAGAGTAGGAATGGGATGAATTTGGCCTCTTATTTTAAGTTGTCCCATTATTAACGTTCAACAAAGCCATCTCTACCAAGATCCATGCAAAAGAACTATGGATAACTTGCAAAAGTTATGAATGACTCAGAAGACAAAAAGAAAGACTTGTACCTGTCATGAGAAAAGTCTAGCTTTTAAACAGATGAACCATTCCTCAAGTCATTTTAAAAGACATTTGGATGTCTTAATTCCTTAGCCCTCATTTTTCATTGTCACTGGTGTAGTGTCAGCCTTTTCACACACAGCTATGAAAAGTAATGTCCCATCATGCTGTGAAAAGGAAAGTTTTTTCTTTTATATTTGTTGTCAGATATCCTTTGATATAAGTTATCAAAGGAAATGAGTAAATCTTTATTATCATAAGAGAGACTGAGAAGCTCTCCAAGATGTGTAAAATTTAGCAGGCCAAAATCCTGTTCTCTCCTACAACAGTAGCTTCACCACTCTCCATGTGATGGAGCACGTTTGAGCACTATGGTTTTAAACAGTGTTGGCATGACAGGGGTATCTAGCAGATGAATATCAGGACTGGCTTTTGTACTTGCTCTCAGAGTCGCTCACTTTTTTTAACAATACTCAAAATGACTTTGAGAGCAAGCATAACACTCATTCCTAACATTCACCTGCTGGATATTTCTGTACTGCTGGCAATGCTTAAAATCCCAGACAATTCTTTGCTATCAGAAATATTACCATGTTGTTTATATATTCCCATAAAATCTTTGATACATTATTTACTGATGAAGTCAAATATAAACTAGAAGTTATTTCTTGCCTTTGTTGCTTGTAGATCACATGTAACTTTGTCCAAACTTAGCCTAAAGTGCCAGAAATAGCACAGCATAGCAGTGTTGTGAATCAGACACATTGTTTTATAGAATGCAGCAGAAGAAAAGAAAGCTTCACTGTTACAAYACATGGAAATACTTTTTTTTCTGTTTTACATGATAGAGTCCGGATAAACACCACAGACTCTGAGAGAAAGAAAGCAGATTGATAAATCAGTAACAAAAAACGTATGCCAGTAACTGGCCTTCTGGATGCCAAGAGCTGCCAGCTCTGCCTGGGTGATCCCTGCTTGTGTGTGCTGTATTTGGCTGACCGCACAAGACTAATCACAGCTGCTGCTAAAAGCAGAGCGGAAGAAGACAGCTGGCAGGGTACGAGTGGGAGGCAATGGAGACCAGGCTCTTTCAAAGTGAGAAAATCTTAGAGGTGCCTTGCTAGGCTCTGGGGTGGGGCAATGCGGCAGCTGTCCTGCATACCAGCCTGACCCATGCCAGAGCATTTTGTATTGCCCTGTGGCTTTGCTGACAGTAGGGGACAGAGCCATAGTAAACTTGGCTTCAAGTGAGCAGATAAGTTGACAGCTGACAGTGGAAATTACACAGGTAACAGAGCAGCCCCGTGGAGTTACTGGGCTGTTGTTGTTAGGACATCGTTTTCTTAGTTCTACATGCTCCCAAGCATCTAGTTTTCAAAACTTCCATAAATATTTGGGGTTAGGATTCAGTTCACCTAACTGTAGCTCTTCAAAAATCAGTTGTCTAGGCTAAGCCATGCCTATGTTTCCTTTATAACCAGTAGTGGTACGTTTATTTGTTTTGTTTTGTTTTGTTTTGTTTTGTTTTTAAACCCTCTGGTTTTAAGAAAAAATGAGTTAACCTCAAGAGGAGCTTCTCTATCTTTATTTACTAGAGAAAAAGCCAAGAAGACTAGCCAAAACTATGAATGGGACCAGCTCATGAGCCAAAAGGCCTGTATTTTTGTGTCTATATAGTATGCCCATATGTGCCAGGAGGCTAGGCTCCCATCATAATTGAGGACAATCTGGTCAATACAGTCACTGAAGCCTTGGGAACACGTAGATTCATCCTGAAGTAGTGACTGCTCAGCTGAATCACTCTCTAGGTTGCACTGATCATAACAACTAGGTCTCCTGTACCTGTAAGGGGAGCTTGGACACATTAACCTCTTGTAGGCACTTATGTATCCTATTCTGTGAGCTCATTACCACCACAGAGGCTTTAACTTGCAGATGGCCAAAGTCATATTACATGGATCCGACCTCAGACACTTGTATTGCACTAATCAAAGCATATGAAGAGAAATACAGAAAGTTTCCATCTCCTCATGTGTGTTCATTGACTTGAGTGCAGTTACTCTGATTCACTTAAGTGGAATTCATAAATTATTCAGTTGAACTGTCACTACATGCTTGGGAGTGAGGGACWCTTGCCTGGTCACAGGATGGTGTCCTTGATTCTCAGAATGAGAAACAGCAAGGCCAGTCAAGTTCCCCTAGTCTGAAATAAATTTCCCTTATGGAGACTCAGTGTCTTCTATAACATGGCCTGAGCAAACATCCAGTGGAGAAGAAATCCTATTAACTTCAAGCAACTGTGGATGAGATTCCCAGTTTGTACGTGTGACCTATGGCAAACCAAAGTGTTTGTCACCTCAGCAACTCAGATAAGTTTCTAAGAGAGGACTGAAGGAGGATGTCTGTCTGAAGGACAAATCATCTTGCATCAGCTTTATTTTTCTGGATGAAAAATTCCTGCCCCACAGGACCTTTGGCCATTAAACAACAAGAAGGACATAAAACATGAAATGGATTTCTTGCTGTCTTTATTGAAACATGATCGCTTTGTTAATAAATCTTTCTTTTGAATGGGAATGAAGACATGCTGTGTGGTCTGTAATTACCACGATCAGGCAGTTTCCAATCTTCCACAAAGCTAGGGGTTTATTTGTGGGGACATTTTTTACTGATATTTCTGTGCATAGTTTGAAGGTCAAATTCAACAATGTAGAGAATGGGTGCAACTACATTAGCTTCAGCTCTGACTTCGGGCGTTTGACTCTGAGCCTGTTTAGCATAACTCCGAACACTTTCCTCAGCTCAGAGTGGAAATAAAGTTGCTTCTTTGCGAATCACACAGTTCTTCTCTGCTCCATGGTTTGCTTTCTAAGAAAAGCTCTACCATCATAGGAAATGAAGATCTGTTTTTACTGAAAAAAGTTATGATCTGAAGTCAATGTAAACTCCTTGAAATTGCTAAGGGCTGAAATAAATGTGGATTTTGTGTCTCTAAACGGATTTAAAATGTTTGCCATAATTGCGTTGTCTTTAACATTGTATGGATTGTATTAATGTGTTTCAATACCTTTATGGGTTCCCAAAGATCTGAGCAGTCAGAGCATGGGAATCAGATGCTGAGTTCCTTCTTTCTGATGAGTAGGACAGCACGGTTGTGTGTCAGAAAACACAGGGCACTTCAGGCATATTTCCTCATTTGACTAGAGATAGCAACAGGCTGCAACAAATAAAGATAAAATAGGTCATTTAGAGTTGCTATGAGACAAGATTTGACCAGAGTGAGGCACTGATCTCTCATTAAGGCCTTTCAATCAGCTTCATTCTGCATTTATGGTCGTCAGTAGGGCCTGTGGGCTGGGTGCCATTTTTGAAGAGCAGGAGACTCTTAACTGATGGGGTCCTCTCAACACGGGGCTAAGTAACATCTCAGAGCTGCCGGCTCTAGCACAGCACTGAAACTCCTTTCCCCTTCTCCATACCCACCATGTCAGACAGGGCTGCTGAGTAAGTCAAGTAATCTGCCACGCAGCTGCAGCTGCAGCCTGGGGGGACCAAGCAATATTGAGGCTATGAACTAATGTCGAACTGCACAAACACAACAGATGCCCAGGCTGTGGGGGAGGTGGAAATGGGAATTAATTGTGAATCTTGAGCTCAGTGTGCATGCATGAATGCTCAGACCTGAATGACTTCCACAACCACATTTCAGAACATGTCAAGTGAGAAAGGAAAGACTTTTCCTCCCCAAATTTCAATATACTTTAATGTTTTTATTATCATCTGACAGCTCAGTTACAGTTTGCCATTGAAAAGCTTTTCATTGCATTACAGAGAGTTGGCACCTAAACGTAACAATTAGTCTTATTCAGTAAAATACCTACATTCCATAGAATCGCAGACAAGTCACAAACAAAACCTATCAGTAGTTTTAATCACATAATTCATGTATCTGGGCGGTGTTTGCAGATAAATCTCTCCTGAAAAAATTCTTCTGCAAGAAAAAAGCATGTTTAAAGTGGAGACAATAAATGAGAAGACATGTGTTGAAGCAGACTCGCTGATTCATTTCTTTGTTGTCATATTTTTGCATGCTTTTTCCTCAAGTAAAATTTCAGTGTTTCAGAAAAAAGGGTTTTTAAGAAATATTACTTCTCCAGCATCCACGGACAGAAAGGAAGAAAAATCTCCCTGTCTCTAGAAATCCATTCACACGCTTAATTTTTCCTTTGTCCACCCAAGCTGCCTATGATCATGCAGGCACCAGAGTCTCTGAAGTACACATGATAAAATCCTTCTGTTTTTGGCAAAATTTTATATTTGGTTATGACAGGCACAGAGGTGAGGAAGGTAGTAAACACTCTGGATTAAGTCTATTTTCAGACACTTCATGTAAAGATTAAATTTTAGAAAAATGGCTTTTCTGCTTCCCAAACTGCCACTTATCTGGATACATTCTGAACAGAGGTCACTGAACTGTGTTAAATATTTATTATTTGAAAAAAAGAAGCTCCTAACAGCATACGCTGCGCACTGAGCTATGGGATATGGGATGGCATGTGGGACTGTACTTGTGGGTACAGCAGTCAGGAGCTGTATATATAAGGTACTGTGTGGCTTAGGTACCTGCTGGTCTCCATTACTAGTAGCACTTGAGCAAACTAAATTTAATAGTCTTACATAAAAGGTAAAAACTCCCAGAGAACCATGAAGTCCACTGTGCTACAGGCAGTCAGAGCGCATCGTAACCATGAGAGCTTTACCTCAAGCTAACCTGCACAGTGGCATAGTCTGTAAAAATCCAACTCAGTATCATGGACCTTTCCTTATGTAGTTAGTCCAAGTTGAGATCTATGTGATTCCAGATTTTCATTAGTTTAGCATAAGAGGTGAATGAAAGCAAGCTGAAGAATGTCTGCGTGTGCTGCAAGCACACCTCTGGTTGTCATGCTTTCCATTGCTGCATTCCCCTGAATCAAATGTAGCATAGTTTACATATCAGCTCTTTAGACTTGTGAAAACCTTTGAAAGTRGACTTTCAGTATCTGAGTCCATTACTCACACAGGTCCTGCGCCCCAGCCTCCCCCACCTCCTCCATGCAGGCACAGTAGAATACAGAAATAGAGGTGGAAACAGAGACAAAAATATAGATTCCTGGGGATGCATAGAAAACCTGTTGATTTAAGGCAGTTGTAGGTTTATGGACCTTGGCTTAAAGCCTCATTGATGATGGGATGTGAAGAGAGAAAGAACATTCATTTTGTATGGCAAACGTCCATAGGCAGGATTTGAGGGTAGGACAAAAGCACTGCTTTCTTTCAAATAATCTGACAATTAGAAAATACATGTGACTATATTCTTTACCTATCCAGCCTTTTCTCTCCCTTCCCTTTTCCTCCTTTTCACCTAGGCCTGCCTTTCTAATTCATTTGCCTCCTTCCATAATGGCCTTTTGCTCACCTATTCCATCCTCTGAAGAGAATGGGAAAGCCACAAAAGCAATGCAAAATGTCAATTGTTTCTTTATCCACAAGGGAGCCATTTTACCAGGGGGTAGAGGCATGACCAATGTATGGAAATAGCTTCATACAAGAATTCAGAGACTCTTAGTGCTTGATGGGATGGGGTGCCCTGCCTTGGCCCTGCTGGCTTGAACACTGCAGAGCCAGGCTGCAGTTTGGAGGAACTGACCTATATATTGGAGAGGGTGGGCTTGGCACCTTTCTCTCCCAGGGTCCTCAAGGCTCATGGGATAGAGAAACTTCCCCTTCTAGACTAGGCCAAGAGTGTCCATGCTCTAAGGTAAAAAAAAAGGATCAGTTTCCCCACCGTATGCCATGTGTGGATAATCCCCAAGGTCTGTTCCCTATGCCATGTTTTTTAGCACAGAATACAACACAGGGCCCAGCCTCCTATGTACATGGGATTTCTAGAAACCAAAGCAAAACAACATTTAGGTTGCCTAAATTACGAGTGCATGAGATAGAGAGAGAGAGATTCATGATTTTGATGATAGTGGAACTCATGCCAACCCAGGCACTTTTGCAGCACCGAATTGGATTCTGGCCTCAGCCATTTTGTAGTAGCTGTGCAATCAGTTACCAGCGTGAGAACAGCCCTACCCAGTACTGGCAACCCTAAGGAGTCAAACACACTTTGAGGAGGCCCTCGACTGAAAAACACATTTAATACTCAACAGCTTTTTATTAAAACATTTTAAATTTGCATTCTCTGCTCACTGGTTATGAGGCCTTTAGGGTATTCTTCTTTCACACTGTCAAGATTTTCTCTCCACCTACAAAGTTTAGCACCTTTTTTTTTTTTAATTTGGATTTTGAACAGTAGAAGGAAAGGTTCTGAAACAGTAAAGTCATTGACTACCATGACATAGTTAGAAAACATCACAGAAGCAGGAAACAATCTGTGTAAATGTATGTATAATATCCTAATTAATGCACAAGCCTTACCTTCATTCATCAACAAATTAATCTTTCCTTATTCCAGTCTATCCTGTTCTAGCTAATTTAAACCTGTCACAGTTTTCAGATCACAGAGAGCAAAGGGAAGGCAAACTGGTGGCACATATGTCAGAACTGGTATGCATGCCAGAACATGGCATTTCATGTGACATGAAAGGTTTTTCTACCACTGGCTTAAAGACTCATCCAAGCCTACTGGTGTGCATCAGTGGCTACTATTACCTTGTAATAGTGGAAGCTAACATAGAAATGAGTAGAATATACATATACAATAGAAACATTCTCTCAAAGTGAGACCATATCTGAGATACTTACAGTTACCACACACTGAGAAGGAGAAGAACAGAATTGTGTAGAATTTCCTTGGGGATCTACCCCAAACATTGGCACAACAAAACCCATTCCTCCCATAAAGTTGGTGCCATTTTTGTTGACACATTTCTGCAAGCAGAAGTGTTATCAATACTTCTTGAGTCCATCATCCTTGTGCTGTGCCTTATCTCTGAATCTTAGTTTCTTTGAGGCTGCAAATATACTAATGCACTAGGTAATCACGATAGTTGCTTGTCTACTTATATCACCTAGAATCAAARTAGAATTTATTTAGCAATGATGCAAAAATATTCTGAGCACATGAAATTAAGTTTCTCCAAATGGTGATGCTTTTAAACACCGACCATGATACTTTATTGAAATAAGAAAATTTCTTAACAAAGTGCTCTGTTATTTCTCTTCTTCATTTCAGAGTTTCTGACTATTTCTTTCTCTGATTCTTGCTGCCTTGGTTCTTAATATGGATTTTAAAACAAGACTTCATGTTAAATGTTTCATAATGAGCATGAAAAGTCTTAAATTCTTGTTGCCCCAAGTTCTTGGGAGTTTCCCACAGAGTGAAAACATGAAATATCTTTTGGCTATCCTTAATCTGCAGTTTTTAATTCTGGTGGAGCAACAGAATAAAGTAACAGGCTCAAATTCAGATGCTGTCTTTCATCAGGTAACAAATAGTCAGTCCTCTGAGAAAGCATATGCCCAGTCTGTATTGCACTCCACTTGTGCCATGCATATAGGTAGGAAGAAGCAGTCTCGTATGTCCCGCTGTCTCAAACATTCAAGCAATAGAGAAGTCCATTGTGCTGTGGAAAAGCCTGTGGCCACTAAAAAGATTTATGTTTCTTTAAGGTGACAACTGAGCTTCACAGACCAAGATTTTTATGCTACAGCAGTACAAGTAATGCCTGTAAAACAGAGCATCAGCTAACATTTGCTGGGGTGCCTGGAGAAGGAAGCAGCTGAAAAGAAATTCAGATCATTCATTCTTGTGCAATTTAAGATGCATTTATTACACCAGTGCATCAGTTCAGAACTTCATATAATTGATTTTATTTTCCAGTCAAAACTTGGTTAATTTACACTTTCATCATAATTTCTGGAATTTAATGGTATCCTAATTTTATATTTTTTTTTATCTCTCAGCAAGTTTCTAGGGGAAACTAGGTTTAATTCTTGGTTTTTAAGGATTTTTCCAGATTGTTTACCATTTTTCTCAGTTTTGTAAAAAACAAACCCCAAGACATTGCAGAAGCAATTATCTTTAGATACTAGTCTTGACGGTATAAATTCTTTAAGGCTTTTTATTTATTTATTTATTTGACCATGTAACTCTGTTGCATCTGAATAGCATCCAGATACAAGTCTATGTGTAAACAGAAAACCCCAAAGAAACCCTAACAAACAGGCTCACTGGGCAGATGGCAGTATGTTTTGTCCAGGTCTCTGGTCTGGACAATCAAGGGACCAGGACTGTGATCATGCACAGTTGCACATTCTCCTCTCAGTCCACACACAGATGAAGACACGACCAAGGTTTGTCATGCTTCTTCCAACTCCCAAAACACCTTTGGCATGTGAACAGGCAGAAGGATGCCCTAGTTCCCAAAGAAACAGTTTCTGTGATCTTGTACATAATGAAAAAAATAGGAGACTTACATGAGCTCTGATATGGTTATAAAATCTTTTACAAACACTTAGAAATGTGTGTTGGTTTTTTTGCTTACTCAGCTTGAAAACATGATGGCGTTTCAATCACTAAATTAATCTCTGGAGCCCATGGGAAATGAGGTGCCTTCCTTCTTTTGGCCAGGGAAAAGCATCCCATGGGAGATGTGTATATTTTGACCTTAATTGAACTCCAGATAAGCAATCTCAGAGTGTGCAAGTATCTGCAGTTTCCTCTTATGTGTACTTACAGGAATTATTGAATGTTTGATAGCCAAAGCATGTAGTCACTAAGGTGTTACAGGAATGACATTATTTAACCAAAAGAATGCTTATCATGGTAGAGTACCAGGAAAAAAACATTGATGGCAACTTAAATCTTTCTAACAACTATAAAGGCCTGTTTAAAGGCATCTTTCCTAAGACTGTCAGTGTTATAAAGAGAAAAGTACCTTTGCTATAATTCTTTATAAGTGCCTCATCCTTCAGTAGTAACAACCTGCATGTTTGCTCAAAGGGAACAGGCATACAGGTGACTAGCAGATGGATGACTCTCTTCAAACCTGCTTTCATGAAAGACAAAGGCAGAATTGTAATATTTGTTGCAGGATTAAAGTGTTCAGGAAAATGATTAATCAGCATAATCACACCAATTCCAGTGAATTTGTCAACCCGGTGCAAAGCTTAATTTGATGTTACTGTAGAGTTTTGGGCTTTATTTAAAGGACTTTCCAAAAATAAGGGATTATTTTGTACATCTCAGCAGACCAAGTTGCTGATGTAACTGTCCTAAAACTGCCAGATGCTATCAGCTATTCATCATTGTTCAGTTAGACAGAATTAGACCCCAACATTTATATACAACCCAGAAAAATACCAGCATGCTTCACAGATGCCAAGAAGGTTTGTCCCAGCATCCCTGAAACGGCTGAAAAAGTCTCATTGTTACAAGAAGAAGTATTCTTTTCCCTCAGGATGCTCAAATTTGAGGGAGAGGAATTTCAAGGCCTGGGAAGAAAGCAAGTGGATGTATGTCAACGTCGTTGTTATAATCAATTATTTGCACTTCAGACCCTATCACATTCTTTCACCCCTAGTAATTAATGTGCTGTATGATACATGTTTCAACCTTTCTCCTCTGTCCATGGCTCTTGATGTCTCAGTTCATCTTGTGATAGGGTGCCACCACTTCACTTTGAAGACAAAATGATCACATCGACAAACACTGGACAGAAGTGAAACATCTAACAAAAGGTTCCTGTATTGTCTAAAGTATTTGTTTCAAAGCATAACCACTGAAAATGAAATGTACGTGTTGTGGTTTAACCCGGCAGGCAGTCAAACACCACACAGCCGCTCGCTCACTCCCCCCTCCCCTCAGTGGGATGGGGGAGAGAATCGGAAAAAAAAAGTAAAATTCGTGGATTGAGATAAAGACAGTTTAATAAAACAGAAAAGGAAGGGAAAATAATGATAATAATAATAATAATAATAATAATAATAATGATAGAATATACAAAATGAGTGATGCACAATGCAATTGCTCACCACCCGCTGAGCGATACCCAAGCAGCGATCGCTACTTCCTGGACCATGCCTCCTATTTATATATTGAGCATGACGTCACATGGTATGGAATACCCTGTGGGCCAGTTGGGCTAGCTGTCCTGGCTATGCTCCCTCCCAGCTTCTTGTGCACCTGGCAGAGCATGGGAAGCTGAAAAGTCCTTGACTAGCAGACTACTTAGCCACAACTAAAAAATCAGTGTGTTATCAACATTCTTTTCATACTAAATCCAAAACACAGCACTAGGAAGAAAATTAACTCTATCCCAGCCGAAACCAGGACAGTACGCCTGTTTCTGCATCTAATATACACTGGTTTATAACATGTCATGCTCAGAAGGCAACATTAATTTCTTAGTCGTCATCTTGTTTTTCTTGTCCTGCTAATTCCCCCCTCTCTTCCCTTATTTCCTATAGCTCTTGGTTTGTTTGCACTGATCTCAGATTTTCTTTGCGCAGGTCCCAACAGTACAAATTTCTAGCACATAACTGGAGCTCCTACTTGTTTCAATAATACTGATAAAGTTAATCTACTTAAATGGGTTAATCAACCTCAAAGAAGGTAATTTTACCTTTCTGAAGAATTATGTAAGTGATGAGATTACTCCCTAGATTGTCAGCAATTTGAGGGCCTCCACCTTCGCTCTGTTTCTGTTCTTTATGTTAGAAATAAAGACATTTTCTACCTGTATTCTTTTAAAAATAAAAAGACTCAAATATTTACAGGTGGTATTCAAATGACTTACATTTGTCTGTCTAGAGGTCAAGTTCTTAGTCTAAACTAATTGTCCAAAAGTCAATGGAGAGATAGACCAGCTGCAAGGAGTTATCCTGCTAATCTTAGATGTTTATCTTAAGATAGGATAAATGGCTCTATAGAGATATAAGTCTCTGTTAACTGCAGAGGCTAACTTAATGAGTAGTTTAGACTAGATGGCTAATTTGATGAAGTTCAGAGAAATAACAGAATATCTCCCTGTGTGTCCCCCTGTCTCCTGCCCCCCGCACACTTGACTGCTTTATTAAAATTCAACATGGTATTTTCAGAGAAAAACTTTTAGAAACTGTATTGGGTTTACATGGCAAGGTTTTGGTAGCAGGGGGGCTGCAGGGGTGGCTTCTGTGAGAAGACACTGGAAGCTTCCCCCATGTCCGATAGAGCCAGTTCCAACCAGCTCCAAGACGGACCCGCTGCTGGCCAAGGCCAAGCCCATCAGTGACTGTGGTAGCGCCTCTGTGATAACATATTTAAGAAGGGGAAAGAAACGCTGCACAACAGCAGCTGGGAGAGAGGAGTGAGAATATGTGAGAGGAACAACTCTGCAGACACCAAGGTCAGTGAAGAAGAAGGGGGAGGAGGTGCTCCAGGCGCCGGAGCAGAGATTCCCCTGCAGCCCATGGTGAAGACCATGGTGAGGCAGCCCATGGAGGTCCCTGGTGGAGCAGATATCCACCTGCCGGAGCAGATGGATGTGTCCTGAAGGAAGCTGCAGCCCATGGAAAGCCCACACTGGAGCAGGTTTTCTGACAGGACCTGTGACGCCATGGGGGACCCAGACTGGAGCAGTCCATTCCTGAAGGACTGCACCCCATGGAAAGGGCCCATGCTGGAGCAATTTGTGAAGGACTGCAGGCCGTGGGAAGGACCCACGTTGGAGAAGTTTGTGAAGGACTGTCTCCCGTGGGAGGGACCCCACGCTGGAGCAGGGGAAGAGCGTGGGGAGGAAGGAGCAGCAGAGACAACCTGTGATGCACCAACCACAACCCCCATTCCCCATCCCCCTGCGCCACTCGGGGGGAGGAGGTAGAGAAATTGGGAGTGAAGTTGAGCCCTGGAAGAAAGGATGGGTGGGGCGAAGGTGGTTTTTAGGTTTGTTCTTATTTCTCACTATCCAACTCTTTTATTAATTGACATTAAATTAAATTAATTTCCCCTAGTCAAGTCTGTTTTGCCTGTGACAGTAGTTGCTCAGTAATCTTCCTGTCCTTATTTCGACCCACAAGTTTTTCATCGTATTTTCTCCCCCATCCTGTTGATGGAGGAAGAGTGATAGAGCAGCTTGGTGGGCACCTGGTGGCCAGCCAAGGTCAACCCACCACAGTAACTCGGTTGATTTTCTTCCCTTGATAGTGGCCATCATAAGTGAGCCAGCATTTATCTTTGGTAGCCACGCATTGGTATCTGATCTCAGAGGGACAACCTCACGTATGCAGAGAAGAAATATTCTTTCAGATATTCTAGTGTAGTTCTGCAGGTGAGGAAAATATTTGTTCTTTACTGATGATACTCCCAAGCTCTTCGTGAAATCTAAGGAGAATTCAAAAAGTATCCAGTAAGGTCAGTAGGTTGCATTTTTGCTGACAAGTGGTTTCAGAAAACTACAATACAGTTGGAGAAAGCTGTTAATCCAAAAGAGACCTGTTATAAAAGAGTTGAACTGAATGTTTCTTTTAGACCGTATCACCAAACTCAGACTTTTAACACTAAAATTGACAATACCACTCTTCAGTTTTTCTTGAAAGGCTTCCAAATAATTACTTCATAGCTAATATCATATTTCACTACCTCATCATTTCATGCTTGTTCTGAAATAATTGCAAGAAGCACGTTTTTACCATATATTATTATCTGATGATATACTTAATAACTGACATGCAAGTGTGGTGCCTAATGCAGGGTAAGCAGCTACTTGCCTGAACGAGCTTTCTCCACGTGCTTGCTGAAGAATGGAATGCAGATGGCCCTTTGCTTCCTCCTTGACAGGCTGCAGCTCTCTAATCCTTGCATTTCAGCTCTTTACATGGGTGCACGCAAGACAGAGCAGGCAAAATACTGTGCCCTAAGTAACTATGCACTTAATACCACAAAGTCCTAGAATTACGAGGCTTTGTTCCTGAACACCACATTGCTAGAAAGATGCCGAGCAGCTGAAGATGGGTTGGAAGAGCAATATAAAAATGATGAAGAGAGATAGCTGGTTTATGGTGGAACACTAGGAGAAATCTGAATAGCTTGGCTAAGGAATGACTAAGAGTAGGACATGATAAACAACTCAAAATATCTAAATGTTGCTAATATCAAAAAAGGTAGAAGGATTAGTATGGTGGTATAGAGGATAACTGAAAGTAAAAGGATGAACTTAGATAAAGGAGAAGGTAGGCAGCCAGCTTTAGTATTCCTGTCAATAAGTTTTGCTCAGGTATGCCTCAGTCTTCAAAAACCACAAAAATAGACCGTAAACAACACCCTAGAAATTGTATTAAATTTATAAATTCTTTAGTTAGTAAGTTCCCCTAAGAAGAAAAATAAAATAAACTTGGAAATTGTAAAACTTAAATATGTATTATACACCTTACACCCCACCCAGCTTTCTATTTAAGTTTTATGAAGTGATGTTAGTACAATTTCAAAAATTCAAGACAGTAAATCAGGCAGCAGATGAAAACAGCGTGGAGACATGGGATAGATCTGAGGGCAGAATCAAAGATTTGAATTTCAGAGAAGGTATAATATGATGGATGACRCTTCTGGATTATCATAGATGAATTAGGTTAGTTATCTTCTGAATTTTTGTAAAGAAGGAAGAAGCAAACACTGTAGCTTCGAAGTCCACAATAGACAAAAGAAGTAGTAGAGGAGAAGAAATAAGAAACTGTCAATGGATTATTTAAGGTGATGCATCAGATGTAGATTAAAATTAATTTATATTATATTTGAGTTCAGTGAGGTGATGACACAAGTGTACACAAGACTATGAAGATGAGAGGGAAGTTTTGTCCATAAAGGCAGATTTAGGATTCATTGTGACTGGTAGCACAATGCTGAGGAAATGGATAGGTTACTGTACCTCAAAGATAAATCAGAGGAAGAACTTTAATAGTAGTTTAACTAGTTTTGCTGAACATATTTGAGTACTTTTATTGGCTAGTAGAAAATCATCTGGTCTGCCAGAGTGGGGAAGCTGGCAGTATAAATACTTTGAACAAAGCATCAAACATTATTTGCCAACACTGCAGCGAAGTTTTCTAGTCAAGAATATTATTTCAGTAGTTAGATGATGTGAACAAAACATCTAGATACAGAAGGCAGCTGAATATTAAAAATGCAAACTGCTGTATTCTTAAAAAATGAACATAATTTGGTTTAGTATGCAGACCATTACTTTTGAAAATGTTATTTTTATATAAGAAGGTCTTTTAACCCTAAACATTGTATGAATTTTAGAAGACATCATAATATGCAACTGTCTTAACTATATCTTCTGCCAGCATGCTAACAACACTGCCCTTTACAAACAAAATTAACCAGTTTTCACCTGGCTCCCTTCACCTCTGTCCTCGCTCTATGGCATGTGTAAGCAAGTCATCCCACCAGTACTCCTCACCCCGTGTGCTTCTCCTCCTTCACAATTCTCTAAACTTTGGCAGCATGAGGAAGATCATCATTGCTTTCCACAAACCCAATCCATTCAGTTTGCTTCTAGTACAGCCTGTCATAATCAAGGTTAGGTTGGCTAGGTGCTACTACAGAGAAGGCGCTTTGCTCTTCCATACTATCCAGGAGTGAGATAGAGAACAAAATCCAGCTGAGGAGTGATAAAACCCAGATTAGGTGACCGATAGCCAAGATGGACAGCACCAGTTAAACATAATGTGCATAAGTAATGTATATATTGTTACGTTTGCCAAGATGACTAACTGAACTCTTATGGATAACAAATACATTTRCTGATATCAGGACAGGATTATACATTTACTAATCCCAAACAAGCTGATTTATTCATAATGATTCATAAAAAATAATTTATGTGGGTTGAGTGAGTCATAATACTTTAGATCCTATCTCTGGACAGATTTCCAGAAATCTGCCTAACCCAAATCCTAAGACTAATAAAGGGGCAGTGACTGCCCACACTTACGTTATTTTATCTGTTAGCAAAAATAAAGGTTTTCAGCTGTGTGCTTTCAGGCCTTTCTATTGCAAATGTTAGACAGTCTTTGATGCCACCTTCTGGTTTTAGTAAATATGTGTAGCTCCACACCAGCTGAGCCACACATTATAGCTGTCAAGCTGACATATATACAAATCTTACCAAATTTCCATGTTTGTTGTGCATATAATGCAGCAGTAGTTTTCTAACTATTCCCTTTGTTTTGGTCATCCGTTGTCCCCAGGACAGAAAGTGTCCTTTTCACATAGCTAACACAGACAACAAGAGAGAAAAAAACCCATGATTTTAAATCTTAGCAGTCAACTCAAAACAGAATACATAAAGAGTTTAAACTTTACTAACTAAACCCTGAAATGCATCTGCATGACAAAAATCTGTGGTTGTTCTTGCAGACAAGCACTTACATGTATTAGAAACAAATAACCATGCTTTTTTTGGATGTCTGCATGAAAGCAAGGATTTCTTAATATGGACTTTATTTTGAAGATGATATTTCAGCAGATAAGCTAAAAAATATTGTATTTAATCAACTGTAACTGCCAGAGGCAGTCACCTCTAACCACTACATGAAGGTGGAGAAGAACATATTACAGGGGCATCTCACAACTCTGTAATTTACTGATCTGGACACTAGTCAGTTGATACATTTGTAATTCCTGCTACATGAATAAGTTTATTATGTAGCACATGCAGTTTAAAGGGTGGTTTTTATTGCTTTTGTTTTGCTTTGTGTCAAAATACTAGTTTCTAGTAAAAACCCCCAGAGCTTCTGTTCCTAGCTGAAGAATACATTTTTGCACTAACAAATGGTGTGTTTTGGTAATTTAAGCTGTCCCTGATCTGAGCAGCAATACATGCCCAAAGCACTCGACGTCTGGGCTCCTGATCCTGATGCTCTGGCTCATGCTGTGATTCTGGAGGACTGGAAGCAGAGTGCTACTCCCTGCCCTGTGCTATGTGGATGTGGCATTATGCCAAATCTATCAATTGCTAGCTAACCTGTTTTTCTACTGAAGAGAGAACTTACTACAGTTGTGATTCGGCTTGCAAGACAACCCAGGCTTGATTCATTTAACGGTGTGTTGCTGTCGATTATTACTGTTCTGCCAGCTAGAGTCCTTCCACTGTCCAGAGAAGAGCTACTATAGAATTCACCTGACAGGCTACAAAGCGAGTTGCTACTGTTGTCCACCTGGGCTTTCTCCAAACAATACAGCTAATACTTTCAATTCTTAGAAATTATGTGGAGTCTTCAGTGTTATAACACTACGGTATATTATGTAAAAAAAAGGTTTTATTTTTTGCTGGTTTTAGAGGATTGCCTCTTATGCACAGCATAAATACAGCACAAATTCTCCATGTCTCACACAGTATGAATGAAAATAACCATTTCTTAGAGATAAGGGCGTGGGATTCAAGGAACATAGTACGGAACTATAAAACAAGGTAGATAAGAGTTTTAAAATTCTTGTACTTTGCTAGAACTTATGTACACTTACAATGGAGTTTATCTCATCTAACCCCAACCATCTTAAAGTTAGGTATCTGGTCAAAGTTGAATGCCTGATCTTTAGTTCAGTGTGAGATAGACATCTCCAGAGGGCAGTTTACTTCATCCTAAAATATATGTTCAGAGAACAAGGTATGTTCTCTGTCATGTTTATGAACATGTTTATGTCAACAAGCTAGTGCAGAAGCCTCTATAGCAAGCCTACGCTAGGCACCTAGTTTTTATATGGCTAGAGGAAGAGGATGTGGAAACTGTGCTGAAATTTATTGTATTTTTCATTTAAGAACTGACATTCCTTCTTTATAAATAAAGATTTCTTTACTTTGTGCCCTTAAACTATATAAACTTTATTTTTTAATGGAGAATACATGTTACTTTCTATGTCTGGATTACACATAATATTGTTGCTACAGGTTAGCATGCTTATTTGCATTTTAAGTTTCCTCATATGCGGTGAGAAAATATGTGTGTGGTGAGTCAGAATAAAGCCATAGTCCTAGACCCCTCAGATGTCTGCCTTCCTCTGCTTTGGCCTCGGTGCTTTCACAGAGCTGTGTCTTAGTCTCTTTGTATTCCTGATAGAGAGGTTCATTCCTAATACCATGAGGATTAGATCAGCCATTTTAAACTGTTCTGTTCCATATAGCATTTTGCGTTCATAATTTAGAAATGAAAAATCATGAAATTAATTTCCTCTCTTACTTTCATTTTAGAAGCTATGCTCAGGTACAGTGCATCAGTCACAAATATGAAGGGAGGCAGTCACAGAAAAGGTAAATAACATGGACACAGCTTTACTGCCAAGCAGTAGTACTATAATGCAGTATGGGGGCCTCTGCTTTTTTACGCCAGTCCTATAGGAGGTTTTTTTGCCTGCCTTCATTACTGGTATTGCCATATTTCTACCCAACATCCCCCATCTCCCAAATATCACTGTATTCTCCTGTGTCCTGTACAAGCAGTACCTCCAATGTTGATGATGTTGGGCTCTGTTACATTGACCGGGTGCTGGGATGTAGGATGTTCATAACACCATTGGTTTTATCATGCGTGAACTGCTCGTCGTGGGCAGAGCATCCCTGTGTTGCTTCCCAAGAGTTTAGTTCCCACTGCACAAGCCCCATGGAGCTAACATGAGTGTGAATGGTGGATGTGTCCAGAACCTCAGGCTGACTGGCTGACCAGTCAGAACTGAAATTTTGACTGTGTTGCAGTATGACAGAAAGACTAAGAAAATATCCTCAAATACCATCTAGATGGGGGAGAAAAAGTATCATGGGAGAAGCCATGTGCTGACTCTTAAATTAGCCCAGACTTCGTTTGTGGTATTCATTAGAATACAGGACTAGAAGGAGGAATGAAAAAGTTATAAAACATTACTTCTGCAAACGATGTGGGAGTTCCTTTTATCCCACGGCTTTCCAAAACTCAAATGTTTGAAAGCTGTAGTTTATTTGATTCACCCTCTGTACCTAATGAGATATTTCTGTTTCAGAAGAAAATAATTTGGCACTACGTAACCTTCCAAAGTCGTCAGAGAAATCTGTAAAGAAAACGTGCTTAAATTGCCTTTCTTTATGTTCAATCATGTCATACTAAAAACACCTCTCATGTTACTAAGAAGCTTCATATAACATAGGCCTCCTTGTGTTTGTTTCTGCATACTTTTTCCAGGACTGTCAAACTGAATTTCTCTTTTTTGTATACCACAGCCTAACCCTTGAGAGGAGAGGGCTTTGAAAGCTGTCTAGGGCTCATGCTGTCCTTTCTCTATTACAGCACACTCTTTTTCCATGAGTCAAAAAACGACCCCACAGAGCCATCATGCAGTATAATACATTATATATGTGCTATTGTCAGATGACTTGGGTTATGACCGATGATGCTGATACCCTCATGAGAAACGAGATCTGGAAATCCAGACAGCAGTGTCTCAGGAAATTCTTGTCTGGGAACTTAATGTCTGAACACACTGAGCTGGAAGAAATTGGTTGTGAATGGCCACAAATGCCTATGTGAGCCTCACTTACCTACAGGGAGGGCGTATAAAAAACACTGCTTACAAGTTTTGGGGTTAAGACATGATTCAGGAAATAAAAGGATGTCAGAAATAAGGATGGTAGGTAGGAGATAGATGGCTCATTATTTCACTAGCCAGATCTGCCATTCAACTGACTTCTTGAGACAGAAGTGAAACCCACCCAACAGTAGGTTCCAGCTAGAGAATTTCCACAGCTGGAGAGATTTCATTAACAAAGGCAGAGGCTGAAAAGCTGTTTCAGTTGCAGAACAGTATCTTCACTGCTTTTTTTCCTTCTCCTTCCAGAGAAGCCTCCATGCCAGTCTTTTGAATGGAGGGAGGTAAATCAACGTGTCTATGGTCCAAAGAAAGGAAGGGTGAGATGAACTTTTGCAGTCTTGCAACACCAGGAGTGGAATGTGGTCTAAAACTTTGAAATTATTTGCTAATATTAATATTTTTGTTAGCAAGGCATGTGTTTGCGTCCTTTATTTGGGGAGAAGAAAGTTGATGTGAAAATCTGTAAAAGCATTTCTCTGTTTGAAAGGAAAAGTTTTTCCCATAATTTTGGCTCCTACTTTATAATTAAATAATTACCCCAATTTAAGCTAATTGCTTTATCCATCCCTCCATGATATCACTAGATGAGTCAGTTTCTAACTTGTTCAAAAGGAACAAAGCAATGCCACATGATTTTTGGAAAATATGTATGTTTAAGGGTATAATTCTAGTGTGGTTTTCACCTTGTGAAGCCAACCCTAAGCCTGCAGAGTGAGTGTAAAAGGCTACTCAAATGCAAATAGTTTTTTAGAGACCAAATGCAAGAACCAGGTGGCCAGAGAAACAGGCTCTGGAAATGTCCTAAAGAGCAGACATGCAGAGGTGTACCGCTGACATCTACAAAATGAAACGTGCAAAGCATTTAGTGCTATACATCATACAGAAGTGTGCAGACTAATACGAGTTGTCTTTTCCTGTGAGGCATTTTCTCCTTTTGAATCCTGTGATGTTCCTCAACGGTGTTTGCCTGAGAATACATTTTCTGGCATTCCTGAGCATCAAACACAGAAGCAGAAGGAATTTTAAGAAATAAAACTGGAAAAATAAAAAAGTATTTCACTGTTGATCCTTCCTCAAAAACACCTGCTTAATAACAAAATACCAGAGAAACTGTGGTGTTATGGGAGTCACCAGCTACACATCAAATTGCCAAATGTTTCACTCAGTCCCTTTGATTTCCCCAGGCATGCTGTGGGAGAGCAGGGGAGTACTTCCAGAATGCTGAATTCTTGGCTGAACGTGGTTGAAGAGAGGTCAGACCATGATAATGGAAATGTAAATCGTTAGTGTCACTTTTTCATTGCTTTTCACTGATAAAGTTTTAGGACTTTAAAATCCAGAGAGAAAATATAATATACCCTTACCCAGCCAAATAAAATGGAGATCAAGAATCTAACAGTTAACAGAGGGACTTAATGTATTACTTCAAAAAAGACATGGTAACTCACATAAGAAATGATTATTTATTATCTCACAGCAATGTTATTAGCTGAAATGTATTGTTTAAATTTTTCTACTCAATTTTTGAGTCAGGACCACCATGAAATGTATACCTTTCTTTGATGAAAGTGCTATAAAAGGTGTATGTGTTTAAATTACCTTATTTGGTATCTAGTTACTTTAAAAATACCTGCACTACATATACCAACTTCCTTAAGGGGTTAGTGAAAGCAAGGATACCTTGACAAAAACCTATGAGCCAAAATTTGAATATAAATTTCATGACCTAATTTCTGTACTGTTGAAGGGTCAAAAATAAATATCCCTGGAACCAATGGAGTTGGGCCAACTTGCACCAGCAATAACTGGGTACCATTCCTCTAGTCAGATAGGGAGATATGTTAGGTTTGTTAAAGAGCAGCAATGTGGAAAGAGGGAGTATGATGCTGTCGGCATTTGTTTTAATTGTCTGCTATAGCTACTGCTGCTCTGCTGCAGAATCATGTCTCAACACAAGGCTTGTACCAGATTAGACAAAACATAGCTAGAACATTTGCCTAATTGCTCTCCTATCATTGTAGCATATGAAACTGCAGTTTGCCTTGCATTTTTCAAGTAAGATTAAAACCCAACACTTTAATCCTTCTTCTGCTGTATTAAAACTCTCAGGTTTGATTGTCAAGCTTGAATGCTGTGGTGTGGGCAGACAAGAACTCCACCACCTACCCTCCGTGCTGGACAGGTGACAGACAGTTTTGATACTGATATCCACGTTAGCAAGCAGAAGGATCCAGGCAAAGCACACTAGCAAGACATTCGAGACAGTGGATTGTTTTGGGTGACCTATGGCCATCACTTTCCTGACTATTCTGAGAGTGCCAGAGCCCTGGGGATTTGAGCTGGGTGCTGCTAAGAGTGTGGCTGTAATATCTGGGACAAGTGACATGCTACATGTAGGACAGATACTGTTCAGTGGGGAGTGTGCTCTCTCAGCTACAGCTGTTACCATTTTCTTTATCCTTCCAAGGAGCAGCAAATTCAGCTTTCTCCAGGCTATCTTCCACCTTTCTGCTTCTGTAAAGCCTTTTTCCTCTTCCCCTTAATTCTTCCTTTCCATTGATGRCCCCAGCCTTTTATTCTTGAGGAAGCAAAATTTGTTTCTCCTTATCTTACTCAAAGCTTTAAGATGGCCACAGCTGTGCCCAGCTAGTGAACCTTKCAGAGGAGCTGAGATTACTGCTGCAGGCCCAGTGCTGAATGAATCCAGGTGTACTGCTTTCAGAGGAGAACTGGATTTTATTTAGTCAGCTAAGAGCATGGGCAGAACAAGCTCCCTTCTCTGCCCAGCTGTGTAGACAACCCCAAATTCTAGCTCTCTGATGGAAAGAAATATTCAAATGAAGGGTAGGGTGGTAGGGTTGAGGTAGAAGAGAAGAAAGCAGGGTGAAGAAGTGCAATGCAGCAGGATGAGGAATGCTTTTGGAGGAGATAAAATAGGAAGCGAGACATGTGAGAAATCAGGAGAGATTTTTTTTTTCCAGAGATTTAAAGACAAAATCCAAGCTAGAGGATAAGAGACATTTAAAATTTGACTTGCATCTGAGGCAAGCACTGCTGAAGAAGGAACAAGTAGGTGGAAGAAAGAGGACATAAAAGAAGTGGGTGGGGACAATCTCTTGCGGAAAGAGAAGTGTGTAGATTGGAGTGTTGTTGCACATATATCCTAGAAAAAAGGGCAGCACTTAACTGTGCCGTGTTCAATTTAGATTTTTTTTTTATGTAATTATCTAATATATTTATTTTTTATACACCTGAACTCCCATGAGATCAATGTGAATTTAGGTACCTAAGTATCCCTGCATCTGGGCTTACATGCCTATTGGAAAGGATCAATTACTATTTTACTATAAACCAAAGATTAAAATCTGATTTGGCAAATCTCCAGAAATTATTGCTTTGCAAATGGATAAGAAAGTGCCYTGAAAAGCATGAAAAAATATTGCTTATACTGATAGACTGGTGAGGAAATAACACCCTAAGAGTGGATATTGGTAGCATAGGGTGGAATAGAATCTCAAGAACAATTATTACTTATACAGAACAGATGGAACAGGTCATATTAAAACCCTAAACCCAGTCTCAGATCCCAATTTGAAGTGCTCCCACATTTCAGAAACATCAAACGTCAAGTGGAATGTAAGGACAAATGAAACAAGTCTTGATTACAGTGGAACAAAACTTTCATAACTGGGTTTAACCAGGGATCAAACAGGCTTTACATTGCACCTGAATATGGCATTAGAAGAGTAACAACAAGTCATGCCAAGGCATATTTCAGTCTACAGTTCCACTGCTCGCAATGGAAACACTCCATCCCTTATTTCTCTGCATCCAATAAATYTGAGGAATGCATGATGATGCCTCAGAAGTTACATTCTTCTTGAAGGAAGCAATAACTTTTTAAAAAGTGGTATATGCTTTGACAGAAAAAGGAATTTAAACATATGGAAAATGGATTCTACAAAATTGGAAAAACTTGCAACTATTGTCCCTCTCTCCTGACAGTCTTTGCCCAAAAATAGAATGGGTTACAGTGAAGGGTTATGGCAGTGCTTGACAGCTACAGCAGTGATAAATGATCTCATCTATTTTCTGTCAAATAATGAACATTTTTGTCAATTTAATGTGGTAACTGAATAATTCCACTGGAAACATCAGTAAACAAAGAGTAACTCATTTTGACAATACCTCTAAAACAATAAATGGCTTGGACACTATTGTGTATGTAAAGTATGAATAATTGCAACGAAGTCACACATCTAGTGCAACGCAATGTATATCTTGAAATAAATGTAGGCTGAAACCAAAATACAATCTTGGCACCTTGACAAGACATTAATTTACTCTAAGTGACACATAAAGTTCTGTAAAGCATTTATTTTACAGTTTTGTTCAGTTWACAATGAAATCTCTGATGTGCCCATCTTTATGTAATTCCACCTTTTAAAAAACATTTTTGTGAATTTAGATGAAAGGAGAAGCATTAAATGYTGTAAGTGGCTTTTAGTAGCAATTCAATACATGCTATTACGCTGAACTGATTCAAAGACTAAATATGCCTTGCAGTGGTATGAACTGATCTCACCTCAACAATTTCAGAGAAGCTGGTACTGCCATACTAAGTTAAACAAGGTACTTTTGAAAAAGGCCATGCTTTTCTTCAAGTCCTGAAAAAGACTGAGTATAGGGAACCTACACATGATTAAGAGGAATTGTTGTATCTACCTATTCAGCAATAGCTCGGTAATCTTGGAAACAAAATTGTGACCTTACTTCTAATCCCCATGTCACATTTGGACTTAGTCACTGGGTGTCTTAGTGTTGAGAAGGAGACTATGATGTGGTCATTTATGGAAATAACTGCAGTGTCTTGGAGGGTTTTCTTGTTGCTGCAATTGACATTAAGACATCATTGGCAAGGATTTGCCTCATATTAGTGTAAAGAAATTATCAAAGCGTTACAACACCTTCGTTTCAAAGAGGTCTATGGTGGTGATTAACAAGCAGACCTTCCTTTTATCTGTTGGAAGTGTCTTGTCTTGTCCTATGATTTAGCACGAGTTTTCAGAGAAAGGAGTAACTCAGTTCAGAGCTATTTGGTTCAGGGCTACAGACACACATGTTGAGACTCAGGATGCAGATTCATGACCAGTGTAAGCAAGCCAGTCAAAGACTACAAGGCAACTGAAAGGGTCATCTTTCCTCTCCCTCTTCTGTTTTGTGTTTTTGTGCCTCTTCACCCCAGCTGTAGCAGTGCCTGGCTGCAGAGCCAGCAAATCAGCTTGCTTTCCTTTCCAGGTCCTTTTTAACCAGATCAGTGATCTGGCCCAGCTTACCACATGGCAGCACCATAATTGATGCTAACACAAAGGAGTCAACAGGGATATGTTGTCTAGGGCAGGACAGCTTCTTGCAGCAACAGCATGGTTTCCATCTTCAGACATACAAAGGAACTAATGTAGCCTGCCATTTCCAAACTTACCAGGGCTTCATTCTTAAGATCTAGGCTTAGAAAAGCACTGAAGACTCAGGTAGCAATGAATATGCATGTATAAAATGCCGGAGAGAGGTGTGCTACATGTCAGAGAATTGGCATAAACTGTAACTTAGGATGAACTTCCTCCACACTGCTGGCTGTCAATGCCTGTCACTGACACAAGTATCCCAGCGTGACTGAGATGATAGAAAAATACCATATCTGCTTCCAGTGGCCTAGCCAAACCCTATGATCTTATCTCCAGTACACTGTTTGCAAAGGTAGAACTAAATCCAGGTCTGCAAAGCTCCTCATCCCCTTCTGATACAAGTGTAGACGAAAGGAAGTTACATGGAGAGAGCTTGTAACAAAGGCAAAGCACAAAGATTATCTTTTGTTTCAGAGAAGAGCAGTTATTTATAGCATAGGTACACATTGTAGAAAACTTCTGGATTACTGAGTGAAAGTCTAATATGAGAGAAGTTCTTTCTCCTTGTTATATAATGTGAAAGAGCAGATTTCGAGGCTCATGTACCTGGACTGATTCCCAGACCCTGGAAGAGCTCTGAAATATGGCTTCCTCCACTCTCCTGTTAAACTTTTTCTGCCCAGAATGTATAAGATGTAGAAACACTATGTTATCCCACCTTGCAGCAGTGTCTAACTACTGCAGTGGGGAAAGACACAATGAAACCAAGTGCTTTCCCCTGGTGATAATGGTGTCAGATTCAGTTTCCAGAACCTGATTAGACTGGTTCCTTTGCTGTGGAAATCTCTTTGTCCTGGATAACACAGTGCCCAGGGCTGCAGACCAACTCAACCTCCTCTTTCTTCCTGCACATGAATGCCCCAGTTCTCCCCCAAAAGAGCAGCTTCACTACTTCCAATTCAAAACTGAAATGCTTCTCTGAACTAGTTCAATGAAGGGTAAGCTATAAATCTCAGGGACAGAAATAGCACTTAAAATAGAGAGGAACAATCTTTTGGGGATATATTTAATGACAGAGCCTGTGAGCTGTCTAGCAATTGCCCAGTAACTCCACAGCAGGGAAATTTTTAAAGAAGAATTCAAGAGAAAATAATATTGTGTTTGATACAGTGTCTTCAGAATCAATAATCATTTTCCTAGCATGAGATTTGCTTCAGATGAAAGTTGTTTCTCTCTCTTCTGTTCTGATAAGGTCACTTGTGTGAAGTTAGGCTTTCTGGTGATCACACACACCAGCTGCACTCTGTCACAGGGCTTCTCATGAAGAAAATTTCTGACATTTCACCTCTGCAGCAACCAGCTGGGATATGACTTATGGCTTCATGTTTGGCATGGACTAAAAGAACAAAAGCTATTGTCCACACTCTGTATTTTGCTTTACTGAAAATATTCCTTCTAGAAAATAGAGAATATATTGAGTATAGTCTCAAACATGAATGGAAGATTTGCATCAGTCACTAGAGCTTTAAGCAAGTGTTAAAATACAATTTTTCAACTGCAAAATATTTTTTGTTATAGACATTGGAGAAATCTGTGCTATATTAATTTATCTGACTGAATTTGGCAGGGAAAAATAATCAAACCACCCAGAGGTGATGGCTTTTTCTTCCTACAAAGGAGATTTCTTAAGGGCAGGAATGCTGCAGGCTGTTCCCAGTCTATAGTACAATGATTAAATTCATTGTCTGTGACAAAGGTAATGCTGTGCAGGCACACAGCAGGGAGAGATCATTTTGTGTAATGCTCCTATTTGCACTGGCAGTAAAATTTTGGACCATGACTGTACAGAGGCAAACAAGTGCCAGTGGCTCAGAATACTTTGCTGCCAATTATCCCCAATTACTTAAATGGTCTGTATTTTTTTTCTCTAGTGTCTTGAATTATGGCTGTTCAATGCATTCCTCTTTGTGCAGATACACACACTAATTTTTCTGTAGTTCCCTTAGGGGCAGTGCCCGTACCCATGTAGGTCTTGTTTGGTTATGCCACCTTAGGTATAGCTTTGTGAAAAGGCTTTGTTTAAATCACAAACAGAAGTAGTGAGTTACTCCAAGGTAGATACCCTGATTTCTCTCTGAAACACAGATAGGACCACTTTAGAAGCTCTTATCTATTAATCTCTTATCTTTGGATCTCATCTTCTCTGATGGTCCTTTTCCCTGAGACATGACCTCCTTTGTGACCTAGTCAAACTCTCCATAAATCAGAGATGTAGCGAAGCATTTGAAACTGCTGCAAACCAACTCTTAAGATGGAAAAGCACACATTTGATCAAAAGAAACGGAACAGTTAGATCTAGCTGTGATAAACCATCACAACCCCGTTTTTAGATACAGCCTGTGTAAATACCCCTCATCTACAGAACAAAGACAGTGTTAGTGATAGTAATACGTGGCTGAAATCCAACACTGTCAAGTTTTTTTTCTCCTTATTCTCCCCAGCACTGATTAGTTGGTGTGCATTCCTGTACAATCTACTTGGAAGATTTAAATCACACAGTGTTTGCTAAACCTGACACTTAGCCAAAGTAGTACTTAACAGAACTAATACAAGGACTAGTGATCAAATGACAGAGTCCTGCCAAAGTGTCATTATCTATTTGATGAGTGACAATTTAAGCCTCAGTTTGCTGCTGGTCCCTTTTGAAAAACTGAGGCTCCAAAAACATAGTTCATAACTTGACCATATCCTAAAGACCGGTTAATTAATTGTTCATGTAGGCATGGGACTGTCAAATATCACTCCCCTTCAAGTTAAGTGCAAAAAAAGGCTCCATTCCTTTGATGCAAGGAAGTGTGTGACTCACAGAGAAAGATAATGTTGCAATTACATGGTGATAAGGAAAGGTCACCAGTGCAGACTCCATGTAATGTGTAGGAATCTTTACTAGAAGTAAACATTTTGGTCCTGAAGAAAAGATTGGCTATGGGTGGCAAATGTGGCACTATAATACTGCCCTTTGTTATCTCTTCAAGAACAGAAAAAAGATTAATTTATGATCAGTCAAGGTGTAGGAAGAATCTGTAATTCTCCACCATTCCTTCTCAGTGATTAGTGCCTGCCTTTGGCAGCTGACTTCCAGTCATAGGATATTGCTGTATGTATGGAAGCAAGGAGTATTCCTCTGTAAACTCCAACCATTCAAATGTTTTCTAGCCTAAAATCACCTGCAACACTAGAACTAAGCCAGAGTAGGCATAGCTGGGTCTTGACAGCAGGTTTCCTGCTAAGCTGCAGCAGGAACAAAACCTGGCTGTTCAATAAGCAGTACCCTCCCGTCWGAGTCACTATTAAAACTAAAACTGGAGTCGTGATTAATAGGTTTTTTAGTAGCCTGACTGTCATTTCAAAATAGCAATTAGGAGTCTTGGAAAAATATTTGTCAAGTTAGAGATAATACTCTGGCCATATTCCAGCTTCTTCCCCTTTTGTTTGGAGGTTCAAGAACAGTGAGCTAGGAGAAGAGGTAGAGAAAAGCTCCAATTAAAATCAACATACATCTTTCTTAAGGCCCTACAAATGCTAGCATGAAAATTTGCAGTGTGAGGAGCCTCTTATATCTGCAGTACTACTTCTTTGCCCTCCTTTATCTCAGTTGCTGAAATTTGCCATTGCTCTGATCCTCCTGGGAACGTTGAAAACAGGCTGAGGGATTGCCTCCACCACCTCCTGTCATCAGCGCTGTTTTGTAGATTCCCATCTGCCTGTCAAGGAGCTGTATCCATTTTATACTCTGTCTTTATGGCCCTGCAGTGCCAAACCTAACTGAGTCCCAGTCTACGAGCAGTGCTTCTAAGTAACGCTGGTGGTGAGAGGAAGAGAGGCCTTGCTCCTCCAAACCCAAGCCACAGCAGTTTCCATTCCTTCTAACGGACCTCTGCAGACAGACCATGAAGTTCACGCTCAACTTGCCTGAGGAAGGCAAATGCCATGGCCAAGGCTAAGAAGACACAGCCACATGAATGTATCACCTCAGCCTAAGGAACAGTTTTGCCTTCCCCTCTGTCACTCTCTTCCAGCATCTCTCTTGTCCAAAGAAATGCAGTGGCACAAGCCAGATGCATTTTGGTTTTTTCTCATCGTCTCACGCAGCTATTTGGGTGAGCTGCTCAAAACACAAAGTAGCCATTAGATTTATTATTTGACTTTATAACCTTCTTTTTTCCCCTCTAGAAAGTATTTTCACCATGCTATTTTTTGACATTTTAAAGATGGCACATGGACCTAAAATAATATAAACAATGTCCTGTCTCCAAAGTGCCCCATTGCAGAGCATAGGCAAACACTGCCGAAGCTTTTTCAGCTTGTTTTCTTAAACTAATTTCACTTCAGCGGTGCAGCACCTCTTTTTAAGAGCATGAATGCACTCTAGCCCTACTTGGTCAGAGGCCGTGAGTTCAAAACATAGAGAGATACTTCCCTCTGCTGGCCGTGTTTATAAAACGGTGTCCTCTTCAGCAAAATAGATGTTAAAAAATAAACAAGTGGTCGTCTTCTGTGTTTGACCCTGCAGGGTTCAGGTAAATAATCACAGCATTTAGCTTTGTGCATCTAAATTTAGGTGATCCCAAGTGCCTCTGGAAGCATCTACCATTCTCCAATGGCTATATAAGGAACCAGGCTCCCTAACATTAGCTATTGTAGTTGGATGTCTCACGTAGGTAGTGCAAGCGCCATTCTATAGCTCCCAAATACTTTAGCTGGTAGTCAGCTTCCTTGGCTATTTCAGGCCCATATAAATATCACTGAACAATTTTATTGGTTTTCATCATTGTTTGCAAATGTAAGGTGGATGTTGAGTTTACCTCAGAAACATAATCCTCTGTGCTCAAGATTACTATATTGAGGGAAATACTGGGAAACTGGGCCATGATTTCTACAATGTGTCACCAGGTTATGAGGAAGATGTGTTGCTACGTTGTATTTTGGACTATTTGCAACTCATTGTTGGGAAACTATACCAAAGTGTTCTTTCTGGACCTCCAGTTTATTTAGTAAGCAATTGCTTCACAAATATGTTAGGAAGGGCTAGATCAGCATTTTAGTTAGGTGTTAAATATGGGTATTTTCTTGAATGGCAGTTATTCTCATGCTGAGGGTAAACAGTGAAGAGAGACAAAACGTGTTTGCAAACAAGAAATTGGTCAAGAACTGAAAGAGTTTTCAGACCACTGTAAAATTTTGGCATATTTTTTCAGTAGAACAATTTCCATTGGTGTTCATGTAAGAAGAGTTTAGATGATCTAGCAGTTTAGCAGCTACGATTCACTGTATTTCTCCATACTCAATGTATATTTTTTTAAATTTCTTTGTTCATGTGGTCAGTTTATTTCATAAAGGTGGTATTTTCTAGGCTGACTGGGGATTTTGATATAGTATAAGGATTTACATTTTTATGAGTGCTCAAGAACTTTTATTGCTAAACATTTTGTAGAGAAGCTGAGTTTATGGTATGCTTCAGCAATTTATATTATGGTCCACAGATGGAAGAAATATTCAGGCAATAGAAGAGAATCAGACTCCCCATTTGATGTTGATTATCCAGATAATCCTATGTCCCAACAACCTCCTGCTGACCAGGTTGATTAATTTATGATTGTTGCTTCACAAATTAAGGCACTATCCTAAACTAGCATAGCTGTTTATCACCTCTATTCCTTTTGCATTTATTGCAATATCATGTAGGGGTTCTGCCAAGGAAAAATTCTGCTTCTGTTTTATTGTGTTACACCTACAATTCAGGCTTTGTTTCATTATGCTATACCCAGAAAAAACATTATCCCCACTGTTTTTAGAAAGCTATTTCTCATTTCAATATCAACCCCAGTTCTCAGGTTCCTAAAAAGATTGAACTGCAGTTCTGCTAGATCATTGTTGGTTTTCTTCCCCACAGATTGCTTCAGTCCGTGAACCTCAATTCTTTAACATAATTGCATTAAAAATCAGGTTCCCTCTTTATCTTGGACACTAGTACATTGACCTTGTTCTTTTGTGTCTGTTTATTGACAACTGTAGAGTTTCCCATCTTTGGCTCTCTATAATCACAATCAAATTGAGATAAATTTATAAATTTATTTCAATTTATAAACTCTTAGTCATTCTTATTTACTTGTTATATGATAACATCAGATAGCAACAAGATGGCTAGAAGTCTTATTTACTGAAATGCTACTTAAGTAGAGTGAATAATTAAATAGCCTAGTCGGCTTACTTAGAGGTCTTGTATGGTCTTGATATATCCTCTATGAATATCAGAAGAGTTAAGATATATGATACCTTAACTATTGGAAAAAGTATGTCCCCTGAGCACATGATCGGGTAGAAGAGGAGATCAGTTCACACAAAGCATCTTCACAACAGGTGAAATAAGCTTGTGGGGTAATGTTTGGAGTTAGCTTTAGAAGAAAAACTGCTGCAGATTAAGGAACTGTGACTACAAGTTGCTATTAATTCTCTCTCATTTTATCCCCAACCAAATCTCTTAGCAATCCCTACTCCTCCAGCTAATCATTTTATTCCTGTCATCTTTGTAATAGACTATCTGGCCATAAGACTGTTCAGCATTATATACAACTGAACACTACACCAGAATAAAATCAAATCCACCTGCTAAAGCTTGACTTGTTAGGTTCAACATCCTAACACATCCTTTGACTTTTATTAGCAAGTAATATTGGATTTTGTAGTAATTATAAACAGTTTGTCATGTGTTTTTAAGGTACCTTTACTCAGTTGCATGAGTAAAGTTCCACTTTTCAGCTCTAGCTGTTTTCAGGTGAGTCACAGTGGGGGCATTTAATTCTGGCTAGACTCTGCTCAGCACATTAGAAACAAACACAGGAAAGCAACCTCTTTTAAATCCTCCCCTGCTTCCCCATATCCTTGCACATAACAGATCCTCATCATAAACTTTTTAAAGATATTCTCTGTTAATGTGCTGTATTGAGACCTAGGAGCCTGTAGAAGATAAAAAGACAAAAAGTGAAGCTTTACTAAGAGGTACCCAAAAGTATTGTAATTTTTGTATCAGCAATAGCTCCAAACTGCAGTGAATACAGATCAGAAATGACCTACCATCATACATTGCAAAAAAGGTAGATTCTATCTCTCTTGCTGAACAGTAATAATCTCTCTCTGCTCTTGCGAAGTTTATCAAATTAGATTCAGTTAAACTCCTTACCTTCACTTTCCAAACTATTCAGAAGGATAATTACTTTAGCTAAAGCACAACTTAAGTGCCCAGGAACAAATACAAAGCGGTAGAAAGAATGAATTGAATTAGTCCTCAGAATTCATGTATATTCTATGGCATTCTATAGAAGACCTTGTAGAAGACCTATCAAGACCTTAATAGAAATTAGAGATGTTCAAAGCATTTTACACCAATAATGAATTAAATCAACACTTTAGAACTCTGTACAAAAATTGCAAGACTTGTAGAAGGTTCATTTCTGTGAGGTTTTTCAGATTAATTTATTGGTAACATGATAAAATTCCTGTGGTTTATTCCACTGATTAACTCTTGTTCAGTCTGGCAGATCTTTCCTAGGAAGGCAAAGTTTTGGTTGCATCCCTTGGGTGATGTCATTACACAAGATTAGATTAAAATTTAGATGCCAGCACCCCATTCTTACAACATGGAGAGTTGCATTAAGCAGATTTCAGTTCCTTCACAGGGTTATCTAGTATGTCTCATGTCAGCATACAATGCATATGCATGTGTTCTGGTCCTCTCCATAGATACAAACCATATTCGCAGTGGTAAGCACATTAAGCAGAAAAAAGAGACTTTTTTAAAAAATCACATCATAAACTCTATCTAAATTAAATATCTAGAAAGACGCTGAGACATTACTTGAAATAGTATCTTTAAGGTGAGGCATGGATACCAGTAAAAATTGGATGGTTACAATGCAGGCAGATAGGCTTGTTCAGATTTATTGCTTGTTCAGTAACTTTAGCTCAGCAACTTTAGCTCAGCTCAGCCAGACTAATGCTTGCTGTCTGATGAATAACAACACTAGAATATTTATACATACCTGTCACTTTTCAGGAAAGGGAAACTTATTTTTAATAGAAATAAAGATATAGCTGAGAGGTCTCCAGGTAATGAAGTTCCAGATGGGGAAAAAGTAAAAAAGATTTTTGTTTTAAACACACTAATACCTAATAAAATCTTGTTTCCTGACACAAAGCCCTAGCTCTGAACTTGAAGATTGTTGACCTAGTCCACATGGGTTCAGGACAGCACAAAGAGATGACAGAAACACTAATACTCTGGGAAGACCTAACCCACTGTACACAGCCAGAGCCTGCCTAGCACACCTTGACAAGATTAGACCTTTTCACAAAAATGCCAGCTGGAGAACTTTCCACACCTTCCTGTTCAACCTCCTCTTACTGTTGGCAGTAGTCTACAGGATTTTGGGGTGAGTTCAGATCCCCTACAAATAGCAAATGCATCCACACAGAGACATTCTCCTACTCACGCAAGAGGTACTGGAAACAGAAAATCAGGTGTCACCATCACTTTTTTCTTTAACATTGAGCTGTCTGCTTTGCAGTGCACTCTGGAGGCACTTTTAAGTCTCAAAAGAGTTTAGAGCTCTTTCAAAAGGTTGAGATTTATAGAGTTATGTGATGTGGAGTCATCTTACTGACTGATGTAGAAAACCGAGAACGTAAACCAATAGGAAGTCCTATGGTATAGAATCATTCAGGTTGGAAAAGACCTTTAAGATCATCAAGTCCAACCGTTAACCTAACACTGCCAAGTCCACCGCTAAACCGTGTCCCTATGCACCACATCTACACATCTTTTAAATACCTCCAGGGATGGTGACTCAACCACTTCCCTGGGCAGCCTGTTCCAGTGCTTCATAACCCTTTCAGTAAAGAAATTTTTCCTAATATCCAATCTAAACCTCCCCTGGCGCAACTTGAGGCCATTTCCTCTCATCCTATCCCTTGTTACTTGGGAGAAAAGACCAACCCCCACCTCGCTACAACCTCCTTTCAGGTAGTTGTAGAGAGTGATAAGGTCTCCCCTCAGCCTCCTTTTCTCCAGGCTAAACAACCGCAGTTCCCTCAGCCGCTCCTCACAAGACTTGTGCTCTAGACCCTTCACCAGCTTCGTTGCCCTTCTCTGGACACGCTCCAGCACCTCAATGTCTTTCTTGTAGTGAGGGGCCCAAAACTGAACACAGTATTCGAGGTGGGGCCTCACCAGTGCCGAGTACAGGGGCACAATCACTTCCCTAGTCCTGCTGGCCATGCTATTTCTGATACAAGTCAGGATGTTAGTGGCCTTCCTGGCCACCTGGGCACACTGCCTGTATGTCACAACTGAAATTAATGCAACTGTGTCAATATTAACTGTGGATTGGTATGGATATTTACCAATTTAGCTGCCAGATTCAGCAAGCTTGTTGCTAAATGATCTCTATTCATTCCTATTACTACTGAGTCAATCATTCTGAGATATTGTGTTGTGCTGAAGAAATCGCCAACCCTGATACAGGAAAAGAAAAATATCTCTTTATTTGACTGAAAACATATATAATAGTCCAGCAGACAGATATCTATTGACTGCTCTTGTTTTACACACTGAATAATTACTTGTTTCATTTTTAAAAATCATACCTGATTCAAACTGAGGAGACTAATACCATCTCAGTAAAAGTGTTTGTAGTCAGAAGGCAAATGGAAGTAATTTATTACCTGTTATTAAAGATTACGTCGATTYCTAACATACAGAATAAAATTTTACTGTTGAAAAGGCTTAGGTTCATGCTTTACAAGTTATTTGTAGTCTTTCGGATAAAGGTCCAAGTCTGCAATTTGCTAGAATGTAGCTTTACTTGTATTTCTTTAAAACACACAATATAGAAATTTGTACGTCCATCTTTAAAAAAAATATACTGAAATTTCAGTTTCAGGAACTTCTTTTGGTTAATGAAAGCAAAAAGGGATCACAGAACAAGACAAGGCAGTGTTCAAAATAAATAAAGAGTGCACATGACAAGAACAATTCTGGAAACTGAATTTGCAAATTAACTAGCACATACTATCACACTTCATTAAAGCATATTAAGACCACTCTGTGCCTTTGTTCTTTTTATGTCTTGGGAAGAATATAAAAAGAAAGCAGAGATCAGATTTAATTATCACCTTTTCATGTTAGAACTTATTAACATTTGCACATTTCCACATAGATTCTGTTTTGTAACAGAAACATATGAGCTATGATAACATCATAGAGGTCAAAGTGCCTTTAAACAAGTCCAAATGAAAACTAAATTGTAATTGCCTGCCTTCTGGTTTAAGCTGTTGACAATAATAGGCTTGGAAATCGGTATTGAATATTCAAATTATTAAATAGGGGCAATAAATTGGCCTGTGGTGGCTGAATTGTATGCGACTTGGCATCAACGCATGCAGAAGATGTTCAGCATCAAAGGCTGGGGGAGAAATTTCTGCATTCATCTGTTACTGCTCTACCAGAAATAGATGTTGCAATGCTGAGTCAAAATCGCCTTTGTGGATTTATCTTCCAGTTTATCAATTCATAGAAAATTAGTATTAAATCATCCTGGTTTTGAATGGCAATCTCTATCTTCCACTGACTTAATACCATTTGATTTCAGGAAATATCTTTATGTTGAGTATCAACATAATTTTTCAAACGTTAATAAAGACAAGCATGAACTCCTGAACCTTGAGTATCTATGTAGGCAGTATCTTTCAGTATTGAAATGTTTGATCCCCTGAGGTTTCATTCTGTCTGCAAATGAAAATCCTGCTAATTGTATCTGGGGATACAGGTTCCCCATTTAGTGGTAATTTCACAACCTTACTGATTATAGAAGTCATTAGCTCATGCATATACTCCATGGCCTGTAAATGTGCATTAATGCTTTGGGCAATGTAACAGCCTTGTTTTCATCCCAACAGCAGCTTTTCTCATATTAAAATTTGTGCTTGGGGTTCAATTCTATGTTAATTCCAGATGCAGAATCCTAATCTGTGAATGTAGAGACTTCAGTGATGACATCTTACTGTAGTAAGATACGGGAACAGTTTCATTAAGGAAATAGTTATAAGGACCAAGATTTTCTAGCATGAATCATAATTTTATGATCTACTTTTCAGATGCTCTATACAAGGTTTATCCAAAGGGGCTTGATTTTCAAAGGGGAGGAAGGAAGACTGCTGAATTCCTTTGGTAAGAAGTCTTTGAAAACCTTGGCAGACTTGTAAATATAAGAAGTAAGAGGGAAGACATGTTAAAACTGCATAGACAAATGAATCGGCAGTCAGTGAATACCTTCCTTTTTCCTTACAATTGCTACTGGCATAGTAAATTTAAAGCAGAATCACATGAAAATGAGTCTAAATACAAACAGAATAAAATGTTTACTATTAGATGAATATTGCAGTAGGCACATGTTTTAAAAACTGCTTTCCAAAAATAAAAAAAAAAAATCATTTTCATTTAAATATAGTCTGAGAAATCCTGAAAGGTAACAGCATGAAAAGGGAGCATCAACAGATCTCTGTACCTTCCAGATTAACAATATACCTTTAAAGATTAGTCCCACAGAATTCAGGATTTTCAGCATTATTGACTGCTGCACATATTTTCTCACATTTTCTTTTCTGGGTCCCAGCTACACTTTCGACTTCTAGCAAATATTTTCATTAATATTCAGGAAAACTCGGCCTCATCTGCCCCCCAGTTTTACTCTGACTTTTAAAATGCTCCCCAGAATTATCCTGCTTTATTATTTATTCTTCTGCTCAAGCCATACATTACTGTTTGCTCTCTGTATATATTCCAAAAGGCCCCTCCCCTACAAGGCTTAAATCTCTCATCCACAAAGTCTCGAAACTCTGGATTGTGCTACAGTTGAATATTAGACATTTTTTTGGCATACTGCTGTAATTTAGGTCAGCTTTCAAAACACAGTAACTCACCCATCCTTTGCTGTATCATGTCTTGTTTATTTGGTCTTTTATCATCTTACTCTACACCACCAGAACAAGCTGATGTCTTAGCTGAATTATATTTTATTACAGCATTGGGCAACAACCCTTGCCATCGTAAGTGGTGTATAAAAGCACCCACTATTAAAATGAAAAGAATTCTCAGGGTGACATTTCCTGCACTGAACAAAGACACCAAGTTTTTGTCAGTGCTGCAGGTAAAGCGAACCTGCGTGCATAAGTGTATAGACACTTTAGGTGAATACTCTGTCATGATGATTCCCAGAAAAGTTGTGCAAGCTTCTCCCATAACACTGTCTTCTTGGCACTTCCTTATTTTTATGCATAGGAGGCACTGTGAGGCAAAAATTTAGCCCCATTTGAAGAGTACATTACTCCCTCACAGTTTCCAATGAACAGGAAAGGTTAATTTCCCTTAACTAACATTTTTGCTTCTAGATATTTCTTCTTGGAAATATCTTTTTAAAAGTTTTTTGAGGTATTTCCAAGTCAATATACTTTCATGTGTTATGAATTTCCAAAGAGGCATACTATATAAATCAAAATGATTTTAAAAATGTTCACATGCCACTGTGCTTTCATGTAGCCTATGGTCATTCAATAATTTTTACAAAGCTCAGAATATTTTACAATAAGAATCTTTCCACTGAATAGAAACAATAGCCTTTTTAAAACTTTGTAAGTCTCTGTACTTGTTTTACTGATTTTGTATCTTTTCATGGAGGTATATAACACTATAAGCCCATATGTAAATAAAAAGTCAACGTGTAAATGAGAAGCTGTATAATTTCTGAAAAAACATAAGTTATTTAGTAGACTTTTCTTATTGTGTTTCAATAAAACCACCATTTTTAACCTTGAAAGTTTTTACCCCACAAATGGATGAATTCAGAAAACTCCATCAATGTTTAGAAATGAGAGGTAATTACAAGCTGCAAATTTCATCTCTGATATTCAAGAGTGCTCAGATATAAGACTGACTTGGATCAGACTATAGTAGCTACCACTTCTGAGACAATCACATTGCCTTCCATGGCTAAGAGGTGAAGAAGGGCAACATTTATCAGTATTGGGTTTTATGGTCAGATATGAGCTGAAAAGGATGAGAAGAAGGTTTGCCACTTCTGTGGTGAATAAAACAGAGCCATGACCTTCAGTTGCTGCAAGAAAGGCCCAGGTTATACTATCAAAAACGACACTGCAATGAAGCATTATGCTAGCTTCCCAGGGGGGTTAGGGAACATTAGTCACCAGAGTTCTGAAAAGCAGGTGGGAGATATATTGCCAGGTACAGTATAACTATGGTTAATCTTGTCTTGGGATAGAAGAGTGGACTAGATCATGTTTGATATTCCCTCTAGTCTGATTTTTCTAAAATTTTATCAAGCTAGACATAATGCTCATCATTTTTTACTGCTACATCAAAGCATTTTGATCCATTGTATTTTGCATGTCTCCATACAGCTTCACTTAGATAATCATACTCTTGAATTAAAAAAAAAAAAAAAAACAGATGTTTTGCTTACTGTAATTAAAAAGTCAAATTATTACTGTATTATTGCATTAGGACTACATCCACACAAGAAGATAACATACATCCACAAGACAGGAGTAAGAAATAAGAGATAAACATCAAGACTTGAAAGCAGACTTCCCTCCTGCATCAGTCAAATTCACTCACAATTCATCCCAGAATTAATGTGTACAATAGCACTTGCTTATCAAAATCTAGCATTGTTAAAATCTAAAAACATGATCAAAACTGTGCTGACATGACTTTGTGTGGATACATCTCCTGAAAAGTCCCACTCAGTTGCTAGATCCCTAGAGCTGCCCACACTTCTTGGTCTCCCTCCTTAAATTACTCAGGAATATGGGAAGTCTGCTTTTGGTCATACTTAGAAATGACATACCCTTCATGGAGCTGAGCAGCTCAGCATCTATCCAGCACCATAATCCACAAATGGTAGGATCCATCAGTCCAAATTTAGAGATTTTTCAAGGAAACATCTACAACTGAGCTATTCATCTCAATATTGGGGCACATCCAAAAGCCGATTTGCAAAAGTTGGGGACCACCCTAGAAATTTCCTGTTTCTCCTCCCTTAGTATAAAAGAAGCCTAAGCTGATCAGTTCAGATGTGAAAATGCCACTCAGACCTTTACCTCTACCTGTGGAGAGCTTCAAACTTCTTACATTTTATAGGCCAGACTCCACACAGAATGAAGTGGCAACTGCTGCTTCCAACACCCCCACGCCACCCCAATGAACACACTCCGTTATAGCTACTTTGTTAGAAGAKCATTCATTCAGGATGTGGGAAAACCTGGTTCAGTGCTCTACAATATGCCTGTGTGCCTCTCTCCAGTGAGTACCCATGTCACCAGGCTGTGGACTATGCTGTGATATCGCTTTGAGGTCATGTGTCAATGATTACAATGGCAGGGGTGCTCCTCTTTTAAAGCCACCATGATACGTAAAAAAAMCCAAAAAACCCCAACCCAATATTTGTTGAGTCAACAGATGAGAGGAACAAGAAAAGAGGCTCTAGGTCATTGTTAGGAGAAAAGAATCCTGGGATCTCAGTCTTCAAGGTTTTTTTCTTACATGAATACCTAAAAAGCCCTTCAATCGGAACTAGAAACCATGACTCCCTTTCCCCAATCAGTGCCCTCAGTCATCTTTAAAGCAGGCTCTTTCTCCCACTGTAGCCCCATAAAATCTTCAGCAATGGAGAAGACTGACTCTGTATTCCAGATAGGCTGGGGCCACCTGATGGTTTGAACTCTTCCATGAGACAAGAGATATGCATTTTAATAGTATTCAGTGGAAGAAGGCATTAAACTGAGGTCCCCTTTGAGTGGTCAGTGGTTGAAAAAAGGGTCATGAGCTGCTCTGCTTGTGAGAGAAAAGGCAAAGGCACCTTCAGAGTTTCTAGGTTGAATCTCAGAAAGAAGGAGAAGTTTCACAAAATCACTGAAAAAATGTGGAGGTTTAAAGACATTTGCCATCATCAGTTCCCTGTTGGCTAGTTATAGGCAGCTGCTTGCTCAGCATGTTGATGTTTCTGATCCCACTCAGAGGGACTAGCCTCTCTCAGTACATCAAACTTTCCCTTTATCTGAGATATCTGACACAAGGTCTTCTTGATTCAAGGATCAAGAATACAATTCAGTGATCTGGCTTTAGACACAGACAGTTAAATGTATACATCTTAATTAGGTATCTCAGAGTCCCTTTGTAGTCAAAGAATGAGATACATGTCACTTCAAGGTACATATGCTAGCTGAAATGAACTGAGTCTGGAGATGACTACTTCTCCCCATTGATTATAGGGAGAGTCTAGATGGCCTCCTCAGATACAGATATATACATTGTAGACATCTGAAGTTACATAAAATGTACAAAAAGGTAAGTAATGCAATATATAAAGGTAAGTATGCATGGCTGGATGAAAACAGACATCCCAAATACGCTTCTTGCRTTCTGCCGCTGGTCTAAGCTGGCTGGAGGTAAGGCAGCTCTAGACTGGAAACCTTCTAGTTTATGGGTGTGGTCCTGAGCTTGAGCACATGTATTTCATTTATCTGCTATAGAAGTTGCTCCTTGAGTGGAAATGACTTGCAGCTGGTCAGTTTTCATGACAGCAAAAAGATTAAGGGTTTGTCTTAATCCTTCCATGCAAACATGCACTTAGTCCCATCCTAGGCTTATCTGTTAGCTCTGAAGTGAGACAAATTACAGAATCATAGAATCATAGAATCGTTTAGGTTGGAAAGGAACTTTAAGATCATCAAGTCCAACCGTTAACCTAACACTGCCAAGTCCACCGCTAAACCGTGTCCCTATGCACCACATCTACACGTCTTTTAAATACCTCCAGGGATGGTGACTCAACCACTTCCCTAGGCAGCCTGTTCCAATGCTTCGTAACCCTTTCAGTAAAGAAATTTTTCCTAATATCCAATCTAAACCTCCCCTGGCGCAACTTGAGGCCATTTCCTCTCATCCTATCCCTTGTTACTTGGGAGAARAGACCRACMCCCACCTCRCTACAACCTCCTTTCAGGTAGTTGTAGAGAGHGATAAGGTCTCCCCTCAGCCTCCTTTTCTCCAGGCTAAACAACCSCAGTTCCCTCAGCCGYTCCTCACAAGACTTGTGCTCTAGACCCTTCACCAGCTTCGTTGCCCTTCTCTGGACACGCTCCAGCACCTCAATGTCTTTCTTGTAGTGAGGGGCCCAAAACTGAACACAGTATTCGAGGTGGGGCCTCACCAGTGCCGAGTACAGGGGCACAATCACTTCCCTAGTCCTGCTGGCCATGCTATTTCTGATACAAGTCAGGATGTTAGTGGCCTTCCTGGCCACCTGGGCACGCTGCTGGCTCATATTCAGCTGGCTGTCGACCAACACCCCCAGGTCCTTTTCTGACAGGCAACTTTCCAGCCAGTCTTCCCCAAGCCTGTAGCGTTGCATGGGGTTGTTGTGACCCAAGTGCAGGACCTGACACTTRRCCTTGTTGAACCKCATRCAGTTGGCCTCAGCCCATCGATCCAGCCTGTCCAGATCCCTCTGTAGAGCCTTCCTACCCTCAGGCAGATCAACACTGCCACCCAACTTGGTGTCGTCTGCAAACTTACTGAGGGAGCACTTKATCCCCTCATCCAGATCATTGATAAAGATATTAAAGAGAACTGGCCCCAATACTGAGCCCTGGGGAACACCACTTGTGACCAGCCGCCAACTGGATTTAACCCATTCACCGCAACTCTTTGGGGCCAGCCACCCAGCCAGTCTTTTACCCAGCAAAGAGTACCAAGCCATGAGCAGCCAGTTTCTCCAGCAGAATGCTGTGGGAAACGGTGTCAAAGGCTTTACTAAAGTCTAGGTAGACCACATCCACAGCCTTTCCCTCATCCATTAAGTGGGTCACCTTGTCATAGAAGGAGATCAAGTTAGTCAAGCAGGACCTGCCTTTCATAAACCCATGCTGACTGGGCCTGATCATCTGGGTGTCCTGTACGTGCCGCGTGATGGCACTCAAGATGATTTGCTCCACAACCTTCCCTGGCACTGAGGTCAGACTGATAGGCCTGTAGTTCCCCGGATCCTYCTTCCGGCCCTTCTTGTAGATGGGCGTCACATTTGTTAACTTCCAGACCACTGGGACCTCCCCGGTTAGCCAGGAATGCTGATTAATGGTGGAAAGTGGCTTGGTGAGCACTTCTGCCAGCTCCCTCARTACCCTTGGGTGGATCCCATCYRGCCCCATAGACTTGTGTGTGTCTAAAAGTGGTGTAGCAGGTTGCTAACCATTTCCCCTTGGATTATGGGGGCTTCATTCTGCTCCCCATCCCTGTCTTCCAGCTCAGGGGGCTGGGTACCCGGAGAACAACTGGTCTTACTATTAAAGACTGAGGCAAAGRMGGCATTAAGTACCTCAGCCTTTTCCTCATCCTTTGTCACTATGTTTCCCCCCGCATCCAAAGAAGGATGGAGATTCTCCTTAGCCCTCCTTTTGTTGCTAATGTATTTATAGAAACATTTTTTATTGTCTTTTAYKGCAGYAGCCAGATWAARTTYTAGYTGGGCTTTGGCCCTTCTAATTTTCTCCCTGCATAACCTCACAACATCCTTGTAGTCCTCCTGAGTTGCCTGCCCCTGCTTCCAAAGGTCATAACTCTCCTTTTTTCCCTGAGTTCCAGCCAAAGCTCTCTGTTCAGCCAGGCCAGTCTTCTTCCCTGCCAGCACGCCTTTCGGCACATGGGGACAGCCTGCTCCTGTGCCTTTAAGATTTCCTTCTTGAAGAATGTCCAGCCTTCCTGGACTCCTTTGCCCTTCAGGACTGCCTCCCAAGGGACTCTGTCAACCAGGGTCCTAAACAGGCCAAAGCCTTCCCTCAAGAAGTCCAAGGTGGCAGTTCTGCTGACCCCAATCCTTACTTCTCCGAGAATTGAAAACTCCATCATTTTGTGATCGCTAAGCCCAAGACAGCCTCCAACCATCACATCACCCACAAGTCCTTCTCTGTTCACAAACAACAGGTCCAGCAGGGTGCCTTCCCTAGTTGGCTCCCTCACCAGCTGTGTCAGGAAGTTATCTTCCACACACTCCAGGAACCTCCTAGACTGTTTCCTCTCTGCTGTGTTGTATTTCCAGCAGACATCTGGTAAGTTGAAGTCCTCCACAAGAACAAGGGCTAGTGATTGTGAGACTTCTCCCAGCTGCTTATAGAATATTTCGTCTGCCTCTTCATCCTGGTTGGGTGGTCTATAACAGACTCTGACCATGATGTCTGCCTTGTTGGCCTTCTCCCTGATTCTTACCTATAAACACTCAACCCTATTGTCACCATCATTAAGCTCTAGACAATCAAACCACTCCCTAACATACAGGGCTACCCCACTGCTTCTCCTTCCTTGCCTATCTTTTCTGAAGAGTTTATAGCCATCCATTGCAGCACATAATGAAATTCAAGGATTTCATTATGTTCTTATGAGGGAAAGGAGGTACCCTGGTGAAGATTACCCACGGTTGAAGTATCTTTAAATTCTTTGATGAACTGCACTTTGCCTATACTATTAATTACCCGACAAGTTTCAAGGCACTTCACTAGTAAATACAAAGTCAAGGTATCTGTATATAGATTACAAACTGACATAAACTGCCTTAGCTGGGGGATAAAACTAGAGGAGCAGGTTGTTAAGGAAATGTACATTTTTTTTCATAGGATTTGAGCACTGAGTTTTGATATTCTAATAAAACACCATGCTTTTCTGATAATCCCACCATATGCATTGAAAAGTGACCATATGTTGGGGGTATTCCCCTCTTGGCCTAAAAATCCTAACTGACTTTAAAACAAGTAGATATATGCTCCTTTGGTCTTTTGAAAGTCCCTGATTCCTACTGATAATTTATCAAGGTCAGGCATAGGCAAAGATGCTGTTTTATTTTTACTGACAGATTAATGTTTCCTGTTCCTGAGAAAAGAATTAAAGTTACTGATTTTTGTTTTTCCAAGTCAGACTATATTTAGCTTTAATCCATCCTCTCAGGTGAATATGCAAAATTTTTGTTTTTTGTTTTTTTTTTTTTGCAAGCCCATGAAAATTGTACTTGTCACTAGTTTTGTCAGCAGTGAGAATTCACCCAGCTGTGGTTAGAAAGATAGATGAATCCAATTTCTTCCTTAGTACATAACATACATGAATTAAAGATCAGCCTGTGGTAGTGGATATTAAGCAAACAATATGCATAATTATAATTGCTTTGTAATGATTATTAAAAGAAAATGCACTCATAATGAAGTACTTATCATTTAAAAATTACTGAATTTAACAAGAACTTTAATTCCACTACTGGCAATCGAAATTGAAATGACTGATATCTGTCAGAACTGGCTGATACATTCACTATCATTGCAGAAAGGAAGTCAAATGACATACTGCGAGGCTATGGCAGACAAGTGCATAATTAGGAAAGTTAGACATCTCAAACATTGTTTTTATGCATTTGTGTCTTATAAAGATTAATATGTGATTGATTATTTGCTGTTTAAAATTAAAATGAACACAAAACAATGACAGTTCAGATTTCTGCATTGTCCACGTAGGATTGGGTCCAATTCCTACTGAAAAAAGTGGTGAAAACATTTACTGAGTGAACTGAGAGATTAATGTATGCCTTTTAAGGAACAGTTTGAACTGTTATACATCTCTCCTAAGATACCAAACTTAGCACAGACAGTAATTTCCATAACAATTTCTCTTTCAGAAGAAAAATGTGAATCCCTCTTTTCCTTTTTTATTTAAGAGAAAATGACCAGCACTATGAATGTGCATATATAATCCACATTAAGAACAAATGAAAATGTTAATTTTCCAAAGAAAAAGATAATAAAAATTCTTAAGCAGTATGTTATGGCTTTGAAAAACACTAATACATTTCAAGTAAAAATCTATGAAAATTAATTTATCTTTGAACTGAATAGAAAGTGTGGGGTTTTTTAAATAAAAACAGGATTGTTGGAGATCACAAATCCTTATCAAAATTTGTATGTGGTTGTACAAGCTTATAAAAGAAATATGTTTTGAATACTATCTGAAAGAGCTTTCCTGTGTTTTTCCCTAGAACCATATATTTTCAGGCAAAATTACTGGTTTTGTAGATTAAGGTAAACAAAACAAAAGTGTCCATGACAGGGAGAGAGAGACAACAGCTTATGCCATCTTTTTGATTCTGACTCACAGCATCACAGGGAGGCAGACTCTGCAAACATTTTAAAACGGAGTGAGCCTATAGCAAAACTTTACCAGTCCCTCTGTGTAACAAAAGTCTCAATCTCAGAAAAAGCAGGGAGACTTGAATGCAAGACTAATTTCCCACCTTGTAAAAATCCCTGTTTGTAGAAATGGGATTGTTAGTCTCTATCAAGACACAGTTCACAGAGACAGCTCTAGTCTGTCTGTCTCAGGGGAGGACTGTAAAATAGTTGGGAGTTCATATTTGACAGAGGATAAGCTAGTTTTAAATTACATTCAGTACTGGTTTAAAACATATAAGAAGTCCTATAATTATTGACTTTGCTCTTAAATGGTCACCATAGTAATTGATCCCACTGAACATCTGCTAGAACAGGAATAAGCATCTCTAGACTAAACCAAAATAAAAAGTTATGAGCACTGGTTCCTCTTCACTTTCTTCCAGCCTAAAAGTACATCACAGACTAACACATGTTGCACTGTGTTCTTCTGCATCTCCTTTTTATGTCTCTTTGTACTGTTCTCAATTTTTTTGAGCTGTGAGCCATCTTCTGCAAAGGCAGTCATGCTTGGGGAGAAGAGGGAGATGTCCCTCTGCTATGTGCCATCTCCGYTGAGAAGCATGTTGACCTCTATATCTATGGCACTAAAAGACAAAAATGACCTTTTGAGTTTGTTTTCTGTGCTTCCCCTCAGGAGTCTGAGTTGAGGTTTTTGCCTTTCCTGGAAAACAAAGAAGTTTGGATGCCTGATGGGGGCCTGGTTCCTCCCTAGTGTCCTGACTAGAGCACAAGTATGCACTCAGATGAGATGCTGGGTCTCACGCCATCCCTCATTATGGGTCAAATCTCACAGTTCACTTTTTGTCTTTGACAGAGCACAGTGTACTCCATTAACTGTTTATCATCTGAAGGCTGGACAAGGTCAGGGTACTTGAAGCTGGGGAAGCCCTTTCTTTATGATGGGGAGTAGACCAGCCAACTTTGTGAAATAAAACATTGTTTAAGAGTTCAAATAAAACAGGAGAGAATAAACGAGGTTTGAAATGAACTGCTAGTAAACATTTATTCTTACCAGCTGTAATAAGACCAGGGAGTGGCTGAGTGATACTCAGGTCCTGTCTGGCCCACACAGACTGGATTTGATGCTCTCAAACTGCTGCATAGCTCTATTGCAGCAGGGCTGTACTGGGTCATATTGGTTACAGTCCTGGCTGACAATAGTATATCATATGAAATACAGTATTCAAATTCAATTAGATACATTGGATTTGACCTTAAAGTAATTAAATAATTCAAATATTTGAAGAAGAAAAAAAAAAAAAAAAAAAAAAAAAAAANAAAAAAAAAAGAAAAAATACAGGTCTCTACTTATTACTAGTTTCTAACAGTATTACTTACTGAGCCTAAAGTGCTTAAGAAAATGTATGTTGGAAATTTTTCCCAAACTGGATTGTGCTTGATTCAAGTAAACACAGCGATCACCAAAGGCACAGCAATTACAGTGTGTGAAGCACATTCAAAGCTACACTGTATTGCAATATCAATGCCTAACTGAGTATGATTCTGTGTTGCTTGTTGCCTATTGTTCTACTAAGGCCCTCTAAGTGCTTAAGCACATGATGAATGTTAATCCTATCGTTATTCAGCAAAACATTTGCATTTGCAATGATATAGATGCTAACGGAGAGGGGCTGTTCTCTGAAGTCTGAATGGTCCCACAGAACCAGTCTTGAAATGCATTCAAAAGAATCATGTGAAACCTGAAAGCTGGGCATGACCTCACTGGGACCACCTGTAAATTCACCAGGATGAACTGGGATTTTATAGTCTGGCTTTTTGTATCTGAATATTCCCTGTTCCCATTTCTCTCTATCAGGGAAAGATAAGGAAGGTACTAAGATGAGTTAGATCAGTGGTCTGCCTCTGTAACATACACATTTCAGCAGTCCTCAGCTCTCCAGAAAAAGGAAATGTTTGTTATAGCAAACCTTTTTCATCAGCTTATAGCATCTATCGTGAAAACTATTTGTCATTATATAGAAATAATAGAGAATTTGAAATGAAACAATTCATTCTTTCTCCTGACATTCTCCTTCTGACATTCACAGCAATATGACTTTTGGCTACTACTAAAAATATTCTTTTTTTTATGTCTTTGCTGCAAATAATAATCCACACGTCATTTCTGCGTTTAATATTTTAAGAACTTGGTTTCAGAAACTTATATCTTGGAATATATTTAATCTGGGGACTAGTCTAGACTGATCTGAAGGAAACTCTTTGATTTTTCGTACGAACAGAAATTTCAAGTCTTTTAAACAATATGACCATGTGCACAGTCACTACCAGAATAGTCCAACAGAGTGCGCTCATGTACTGTGAGAGCTGAAGCTGTGTACAGTTAAAAGATGTTTTGTGTATCTGAAGTTGTTCTTCCTCTTTAAAAATAATTAACTGTAAAAGCTCCATTCCCTGTCAAGTTTTGCAATGAAGAAACAAGCATTATCTTACATAATTTAATGGAGGAAGAGAGGGAATTCTAGATGAGAACAGTGGGAGTAAAACATTCATACGGAAAGTCAGGATTTAACAGTAATAGCATAGGGATCCACCAAGCTTTTTCTGTTTTAGTGAAAGTATTGAACTATGCTCTGGTGATTAACCCCACAGCCAGCTTGTGCATAGCACTATATTTGTAGGGAAGCAATCTGGCATGAGGCTGGAGGGACTGTAGGAGTCTTGGGGAATGGCAGAGCTGAAATGGATTCTCCTGCTGGGGGACACTTGCAAAAAGTTCTGCTGGATAAATGTTGTGATGTTCAGATATGCAGCAGTTGTTGTAGCATTGATCATTTTTTGCCAATAAAAACTGTATTTGTGTAAATGTGGGATGGATCCCCAAAGACCACAGCCAATATTCAGCATTGGAGATAGCACAAGAACTGCGTGCAAACGTATAACCTTCCTCGTAATGAATCTTCTTCTGACAAAGTTGGAGCCATTTCACATCATTAGGAAAATCCCATTCTGTTTATAGAAACACTTCAAAATCCTGACATTGAAATCTGTTCTCCAAATGAAAATAATAAAATAAAGATCTGCTCAATATAGGCAGGAATATGGCATGTTTTGATGTGATGCATCATACATCTGGATCCATGAGGCCTGAATATTTTATACAGGAAAATGCAGACACAGTTATTTGAAAGCCAGTGTTACACAGCAGGGAAGAGGGACCCTGTAGTGGTAAGGTCACAGAATTTGGACTTTCTTTGCTACCTCAGTTGTTTAGTGTGAAATTATAGCTGAGACCAACAAACAGGATACCATTGGATGGCAAGTTAATTCACAATTTCAAAGTTTGGTGCCTTAGCCCACAGCAAATGCAAGGGGCTCAGATGAATCCAAAGTGCATGAAACAGCTCAGAGAGCTGATTTTGTGAAGGGCTGTTGCACAGTTACTCCCTCAGGGAAGTAATTTATTCTGTGCCTCAAAGCCCAAACTCTAAAATAAGAGTATTACTGTTGCTCTGAAGGYTGTCAATGGATAAAGTTCATTACTGATTAAAATTAGCAGTCATGTCATTACTGTCATTAATATTGTAATGACACCTACTTAGTTACCTAGATGAACGCTATCTACTTCATAGTACCACAGAAGTACTGTTTAAGAAAACCACATTTGAGAGGAATTGGGTACCTAGATCTGGAAAGGTAATCCCAAAATCTCCCCAGCTGGCAGCTGCTCAGTTCTGCCTAAAACATAGACAGACCCTTTCTGTTTCACCTGAAAAATCCCCAAAGACCTAAACCCAAGTGTTCCTGCAAAAGCATTCTGCGTACCAAGCTCCTGCCAATACTCTCTTGCAATATGATTACACTGTGCTACCTCCCTACAGGTGAGGTCTTTCTCTCTCTCAGCAGGTCCAGAGGAGGGCTACGAAAATGATCAGGGGGATGGAACACCTCTCCTATGAAGAAAGGCTGAGACAGTTGGGGTTGTTCAGCCTGGAGAAGAGAAGGCTTCGGGGGGACCTTATTGCAGCCTACCAGTACTTAAAGGGGGCTTATAAGAAAGATGGGGGCAAACTTTTTAGCAGGGCCTGTTGCGACAGGACAAGGGGGAATGGCTTTAAACTAAAAGAGGGTAGTTTTAGACTAGATATAAGGAAGAAATTTTTTACACTGGGTGTGGTGAAACACTGGAACAGGTTGCCCAGAGCGGTGGTAGATGCCCCATCCCTGGAGACATTCAAGGTCAGGTTGGACGAGGCTCTGAGCAACCWRATCTAGTTGAAGATGTCCCTGCCCATGTCAGGGGGGTTGGTCTAGATGACCTTTAAAGGTCCCTTCCAACCCAAACTATTCTATGATTCTATGATTCTATGAAAATGCTTGCAGCATTCTGGGACCTCTCTCGTGCACATACCATGTAAGGCTCAACCCTGAGGATTAGCCTGCTTTGCCTTTCTCTTCTTTTCCACAGTCACAATCTTTCTTCCCTGCTCTAGGCTTTAGGCCACTTTACTGCTTTTCAATTTCAGGTAAAACTGAGCAATTTATAACTGAAAATGATACTTAGGAGTTTAGAAATGTATTCTAGTGCAAGGACTAGAGATCTTGCAAGATCTTACTACCTGATGTGGTTAATTTTGGAATCCATCAGCATTAAAGACAAATTCCTGCTATTAATGTTACCATTCTGCATCAATTATAATCAAATATCTTTAGACATTCCTTGCTATAAATCAGAGAAGACATATCTGGTGCAGTACTAGCATAAATATCGTTGCAAACAAAAATTAAAGTCCGTGAACACTGAAAGATTTCATCAAACTTCATTTGAGAATCCCCCATCGTTCCCATATTAGTATGATTATAAGAATGTAGTGGATGGGATACATTCCTCAGTTTGTGAGTCTTCAATTCTTTGTCAGCACAGCTTCCAATTCAGCTTACGTTCTTAAAATGAACAGTGATTTTATACGTCTTGGTGTTTGCCTAGTTTTAGATGTCTTTGAAAAGCAGGCCACTTAGAAACTGCCTATTGCCTCTGTTAGGAAAAAACAGTTCAAAAGATGAAAAGACATTGCAAAAGGCCTATGACTTGTGAGGATGTAGGCCTTTCACTGTTGTATTTCATTCAAGTCTCATTCTCAGTGATGAGGAAATTCTTCCATATTTTGAACTAAGGGTTAAAAACTATATGGGAGCTGATTTGCTAGAAGAATTAATGGTCTCCTGTACCTATGCACGCATTTAGGGATGAAATAAAAATAAGCAAACCCCATGAAGCACAATTTCCTGGGATCCACATCTTAAGGTTGCATTCCTGTGTGGCTTCCCTAACAACAGGAGCTCAGCAAATGTCACACTCATGCAGTCTGAGCCTTAATTTCCCCAGTTTTCTTTTTTCTTCTTTATGACTTCTGTATTTAAGCTTGTGTAGACTCAACAAACAGGAAAAAAGTGTGTAACAGTAACATTCAGTTATTCATAAGCTTTTTGTATGTGGAAGCATCTTTAGTTCCATAACCAGACAGGGAGTGAGTTGGCATGTTAGCATTGTTGTCACTGCTGGACAAAAAATATTAGCTGGAACAGTTTCTGCTGCAACAGGTTATGTCTCAAGGATCAATTTGTAATGCAGGCTGCAAACCYGTCTGAATTATGAAGCAGCTGCTATCTTCAGGAGCAGATCCTGTCAGACACGTACATCTGGCCGTACTGTGAAAAAAAGAGCAGATTATGCCCTTTAGACCAACAATCAAGTGTGAAAATCTCCAGTTTCTCACCAGAAATGACAATGATGTGAGGGAAGGAGAGGCCATTTGCTTTCATTGGTATCACAAATGACAGCTTATATTTAGACATCTGGGACAATTGTTTCCAAAATTAAGACACTCAAAATAGCACTTGTTTGTCTAAAATCAGCTCTTTCTTCAATATTTCGTTCAATACTGGCAGTATTTCTGATATTCTTAGTTCAGATGGTGAGAAAATTCAGTTCTCACTAAAATGTTCCAAAATTATTACTGCCAAAAAAGTTTAGAATTCATTTTCAGGCAAATTTAAAGAAAAAATATGGCATGAAGCTGAAAATGAATTCAAGAAATTGTAGCTACAAGGGACAGAGGATACAGAAAAATACAAGAGGGACTTATTTTCCCACTGAAGGTCAAATAAAACTGAACTGAACTAAGAGAAATTAGGTCTGCAGAGAGCTTGGCAAACATGCAGGAAGTATCTTTGTGCATGTAAGATCATGCAAAATATATCAAAGGACAACAATTACTCTCTGAGAGAGAAGGGCAGTCTGAACTGGYAGTAATTATCTATTAAGAATCTCAGTCTTACTAATCAGTAATTAGTAAGGCTTTGGAAATCATAAAATGCACAGTATCTTCTTTTATCTAATCGTACTAAAAATGATTAGATCCAATTCTCCGAGCACTGCAGAAGTTCTCATCTGCACAAGTTGTACAGGCAGGTTCTACTTGAAATGRGATAAACTGAAAAGCTTTTTAATTTCAATTTCCTTTTGCAAAGGCTGGTTGCCAAAAAGCTCTTCTCACTATTGGGCAATTTGTTCCAGGCTCTTCTATCTTCTGTGGGAGGAATCTTCATGCCAGCTGTTTCCCCAGCCAGTTTTAAATCTTCCCCATTTCTGTGGGAAAAAAAAAAAGAAAAAAAAAAGATAGCAAGAAATGCTTCCTTTCAGTCCAAAGGCCCATATAATTCTCTGAGGCGCAGAAGATCCCACATGTTCAGGATGGGTAAGAAGAGGCAGATGCATGACAGTCTCTCCCAATGTAGTAGCTCATATCTTCCCTGTGACTGAATTATGCACTCGTGGGTCTGCATAAATAGAAGAGAGACAGAGTGGAGAAATAACCTCTTATTTCACACTTTTTCAATATCTAGGACTCAGAATGCATAAATATCATAAGGTACTGTTGCTGTCCTCATTAGTATCTCTGCCTGCAAAGTTAAGTATTTGAGGAGGTGGCTAGTAGCCGGTCTTGCCAGAACTCTGGACCAAACTTTCTGTCCATGCTGGAGATCTAGCAGGGTTACTGAGACGTGTCTTTATTTGTGATGATGAATACAGAAATGTACCTTACCAGTTTCATGGGATACTGAAAAATCGCCCCCACCAGATATGGATCGCTCCTTCACCACCAGCCCTTGAAAAAAATCAACATTAAGGTCTTGGCTAGACACCACCCTGTCCTCCCAGTCTCAGTCATACGGCACTGCTGTACCAGCCTTTGGGGTAGACCTTGTCTCCCAAACTTGGCTGCTAAGTGCCTTTGAATGCTCACAAAAAGTACAGAACCATACCAAGACTTATGAGCCCAGCTCCCCGTCAGTACAGCCAGCAGGTCTCTCTGATGACAGGGAGCAAAAATAGCCTGGCCAACAGTGCAGCAGCAATTTTAACTGCATAAAATTATTTTAGCAGAAGTTCATAAAAATATACAGAATGCATCCCAGCCACACTCAGGAAATTGAACTAAAGGAGCAGAAAAATAATCAACAGCTACTGTGAGATAGCACAGCCTGCAGCCCCCCTGGATCCCTGCCCCTGTCTGAGAAACGCTGCTTCACCCTGTGGCTCCACTGGCCACGGCGGCTGGTTCGGCCCAGAGTAAGAGCCAAGCGAGGTTCCCAGCGCTGCTTACATTACCTTCCCAAATGCAACGTGGATAAGCCTGCAGCGGTGTCAGGGCCCTGAGGGCACCACCAGCCCTGCCCAGCCATCCCCAGGGCTCCCCCCACCCTGCCCATGGCCCAGGACCCCATGTCAGCCCCCCGGGGCCGTCAGCCCCTGCCACAGCAACACCACACCAGGGCTAGTCTCCAGGTCCCCACAGCCCTGCCCTGCCCAGTCACGSACCCCAATGGGCCAGGCCTACCTGCAGGCCCATGTCCCAGCCCGGCCTCATCCTCAGGGAGGAGCCCAATGCCTGGGGCTGCCCCCAGTGCCCCCTGGCCTGCCCTGCTCCTGGCTGGGGCAGTGGGACAGGCCCTGGCTGCCAGGCCCTGCCCTGCTGGCCCCACAGGGAACTGCCAGCCCTCGCTGTGGCCTGCAACCAGGCTGGACCCTCCTTGCCCGGCAGAGTATGCTCAGACTGCCCCGTGAGTCCTGGCCTCACAAAACATCTGCAAACCCTGGGATGGCACAGACCAGGGCAGGCTCCATAAATCTTATGCTTTGTGCTATAGAAGTGCCGCTTTGGTGAGCTGCAGCACACCTCTCATATTGTATGAGATGTTCTGAGCAAAATGTGTGCACATAAATAGTTATAGCTTCAGGACACAGGAGCACCAGCTGGGACCCACAGGAGACCCAAAGCAAAGTCCTTTGTAGAGCGGGCATGGCCAGTCTACTCCAGAAGGGGCACAGCCATCCTCCGCACTTATGCCCAGTAATCCTTTATTAAAGAGGATTAATTAATTTATCATCATGGATGCAGCCATAAAGTCTGGGGTCCTACTCCTTCCTTTGGCTTTGGATGTTGCATTCAGCAGGTGGGCAGACCAGGGCCCTCCCCTCCTAACACTGCGTCAGCAGTCAGCTGGGACACACCGAGGTCCTTGCCACTGGCCACCGTAAGTATTTGGCAGGAGGAGGTAAAACGCCAGCTGCTCCTCTCCGGGGCCTGCAGAAACCTACATTCCTGCAGCAAAAGGGAGCACGCAAGATGGAGATATGTGGCCCAAGCTGCACTTCACCAGACAAGGACAAAAAGCATAATTCAGATTTAAATACTTCTTAGGAACTCTGCTCTGCATTTGGTAGACAGGCACAATTCTTCAGCTGGTCGGTAACAAGCTATGCCTGAGCAATGCATAAGCAGTGGTCCAAAATAGCTGTGTCGCTTTGCTCTGCCATTATCCAATTCTGCAGCCCAGACCTGATATCTATTTTCTACCCTCCCAGGTGCTGATAGTTTCTGAACTCTGAACCGGTATTTGCTGGGGCAGAGCGAATGCCTGTGGTTTTGTGTTCAGGCTCAATGCCAGGCACAAATCTCTAGTCACATTAAATCCTGCTGCTCTCTCTGCAGGGAAACTCAGACACCAGCAACACATTCAAAGGCCCTCCTTTTATTCAGCAGCATTGGTCTGCCCACAGTCTCATCAATAACAACATTAAAGCCCATTTATATGCACAGCTGGACACTCTGAAAAACTGATTGGGTCTGATAGTCAACAGATGAGCGCTCCAATCATTTAACACTATTAGATATTAGAGCCCATCGTTTTTTTTAATCCATAAAACAACCTTTCCTGTGATCAAACCTCATGTCTTTACAGAATATACATTTTACACTAATACTGTTCCTTGGGGGAAAAAAAGAGAGTCTTTTTTTTTTTTTTTCCCTTATGTAGGCAGAGTCCCATTTCCTGAGACTSTGAATTGTTGCTGACGCAGGGGACAGATGAAATATAGATGGTCAAGACCAGTGTTGGTTTATGTTGTAAAGCATTTAGAACAACATCATACAAGACCAGAGAAACCAATTAACTCATGGGAAGAACACGTTCCTAAGTGCACGGTACAACAGGTGCACATTTTGGTGACGAAGAACAAAAAAAATGGGGTGCTTTAAGTCTAATTTAAAAGTAGCTATTTCAGAGAAATGGGAAAAAAGCAATTATATGAAAAAGCCAATAAGGAACAAATCAACCAACCAACCAACCAACCAGTGGTGTTAAAAAACAAGTAAAACTGCACTTGGTGTGGCACTGTCTTTGTGTCGTTCTGGCACCCAAAGGTCCCAGTCAGAATCAGGCTCTTTGCCATCCTGCAGAAGGATACACCTTTTGGGACACTTAAATTCAATGTGTTTTGAGGAATTAGAATATACCAATCTGCTGAAAACCATGCTTACACAGCAGTCTGCTTAGACTGTGTTCACTGCAGATCAAAATCTCTGACAACATTTATGTGTAACTAACAGTAATCATAACGAAGGACCAGGACAGGTTGCACTGGAGTGTTATCAGACAGTCAAATGACTCAGAAAGAAATTTCTGACATGTTTTGGAAACCTTAGAGTTTTCACTGTAATGGTTGTATTCACTAGCAAGAATATATAAATATTTTATATAATGAACTGACAGTTACATTTCTTTGGCCATAAACAGATTCTTTATAGATAGACAGACAGACAGATACACAAAGAGGTAGATAATGTTGACTGATGCAAGTGCGAACTGCAGTCAGCAACTGGTTTTCAGATGTAATCTGTCAGCATGCAGAACATGAATACTGTAAAGACATTTCTTTGAACAGTTTCTAAATGCTTCCAACCGCAGTTTTATAAAATACACAGTAAAGAAAAAGTATGTTAAGAGACCTAGCAAATGTAATGCTGAACCAGTCTGTTTAAAGATTCTTGATGGCATTAGGAAACAATACCTGTTAGAAGGCAGCTGTTTGTAGGTATGCCAGCTTCATCACTGTGTAGTATCACAGGCTGTCATTTACCTGCATGTAAGCTGTACAGCCCAACGTGTGGAACTGGAAATAATGATCTCAATTTCTTAATATTTTACAGCCACTTCAAACATATATAAATGACTATTCAAGCGGCAAGATAGAAGAGAAACAGGCCCAGATTCTGTTTTATAAATAAAATATCTAATGCGTCAGATTGACTTTTACATTCCTGTAACATCACTATAGCCGTGGGGCTTTTTGTTACCTGTTAAAGTAGAAATTTGCTCCATATGTGTGATAGATGGTACATCTATAAGAAGGAATCTGGCAGAAAAAATGTATTTACTTTTAGTATCGTCATAACAGCTTGGAATATTATCATTTGTTGTATACATTAATTTAACAAAATATACTGACTGTATAAATACTAGATTGTATTTCATAGCTTTAGATGTTACAGATTTTTCAGCATCTTGTCAGAAAAAGAGTCTAGCAAGTTAAACAGTATAATAAAAATTTAATCCATATGTGGAACCTCTATAAAATATGCTCCAATAGTTTTTATACATTAGAAGTACTTTGCTTCAGTTAGTTTTCTTCCTCCTGCCTTCCCCATACCACATTTCTTCTTTTTCTCATGCAGTTCCATAGAGTGATAATAAAGATTAAATTTATCATATATTTTAAAGTCAGATTTGACCTTTATAGTCTAACATAATAGAAGAGAATTTTACAGTGCTTAAGATTTAGTAATACTCTGTTATACTCTGATGGCTAAGCCCCTTCCCCCCAACCTGTCACAGACATAAATAATGAAACGTTCCCATGGTGATTTTCACTGGAATCATATGTAATGTCTAATTTCAATCAGAAGATATTAAATATTTGCCTAGAGAGACTGGGTAACTGATTTTCTAAATGTGCAGTGTTTTGTGAAGAAAATAGTATAATTCTACCATACTTTCTATTCAAGAGTATAATTGTACTGTTTTAAATTAAACAAGACATCATTTTATTAAAAAAACCCAAAATGTAAATATCTGTAATAAGGAAAAGAATCTGGAGGTCCAGGAGATCAGACACAACTTTACATGTGATGTAATCACACATGATACACATTTCCAAATATTTTGTCATGCAGCACTTTGAATTTCTGTATAAGGTTTCACTTTGAAGCATTCCCCCTCCTCTAATGTAATTTTAAGTGAAATTTGCAGGAGTTTTGTCCCTAATTTCCTTTAGGATGTGATTTTGATCATTGGTGAAAACTGAGGCCTTATGATTCACCAGCATAAAAAAGCATAGTTGCCCTGAAATCAGGGTTAATTAACGTCAGCTGATCTTCTGAGCAGTTGTTTTTATTCTTAGCATTGACAAGGTACTGGGATTTCAGGCAGTGAAGGGGAAAATAAGGTGTCAAGTACAGGTAGCTAGGATAAACAGTAACTATGGGATAAATATTTGAAATGCAGTCATGAAAAGGAGAGGAGGTATCTTCCTTGCACAGTGCTGCAGCCAAGAGCAAAATGAAAAAATCAGAAAATACAGTTTAAAAAAAAATAGGAAAAATAACCTGTCAGATCTTGAAGGATATGGAAAACAGTCAATAGACATCTTTTCACTTCATGGTTTTAAAATTAATTTTGATAAATAATGAGATTAGAAAATGTACTCTAAGAAAATATTGAGGCTATAAGGCACATTTTTTGACTTAAGAGATTTTGTTCTTCCAGTGTCTGTGAATGATGTCCCATCTCCCTTGAAGTCAAGGGTAAACCAGGTACTGAGGTCAAGAATTCACCCCATATTCCTAGRATTTAAAACACTCAACTGCAGAGCTGTTAGAAAACCTACTTCTGAAACCTTCTATTTTGATGTAGAAAAATATCTATGATAACTAAATCCCTTTGTCTTTATGAAAACTGACTGTCCTAATTGAAATCCCACTGTTTTATTTCAACGCCCTTGCACACACATACACACACTTTAACACTTTTTCTTTCAAAAGCTTCATTAATCTAGATTGTATATGTATTCTTAGGTGATTCAGCCTATATGGGCCATACGTAAGACTCTCATCTTAAAACAGGCTTCAAATGAAATGTCACTGGCTTTGTCAAATGCAAATAGATCCATATTCCATAAAGGTTGTCATGGTTCTCCACATATTTGGAGGGAAAACTGCAACAAAAGCGCTAGGTTTATGGATAGTACTGGAGTAACAGTGCGTGTGACAAAGCCCAGACAAACTCTTATAAAAATCCAGACTTTTTTGCTTTTGTGTCAGCAGTCTTGGTGGCAGGCAGCCACCTGGTGAGGGGATGATGCTTATGTTGGGATGTCACAGCCTTAGCACTGCCTGACAGTGAGAGAAAGGTAAATGTGCCATCCCCAAGCTGTGGGTGACAGAAGACGGATAGACACTCATCTCACCTTTTTTTCTGGCATGCTGGGAAGTGTCTGAGAATGGGCGGCTTTTCCCAGCATTATCCCAGAGTGTATGTGCTCTCACCTTCTCCCCAAAAGGTTAAAGTCCCAAATTTTGGCTTCCTTTTTCATAGACCTCTTTTTCATAGACAGCACAGTAAATTTTGCTGGTTTTCCTCAGAGCACAAAACAAGTGAGGGTAGTTTTATTTGCTGGGGTCCTCGCACTCAAACAAAACAGAACATGTATAAGAACAGAGCAGCAGATAACACACTGAGTATTTATGTTGCTCATGGAAACCAGGGGTCCGTGAAGGACATACGTATGTATTGCTTTGTCTGATTTGTCCTGATTATGACAGCCTGCAGGAAGGAAGTGCCAAGATACAGACAATGCTGCCTATACAGGACAGAAAGACAGTGTAATACTCTTGCTTCCAAGATGAAAAAGTCTGTGTCAGACCTGACAGTTACCATGAGATAGTGGCAGGTAAAGCCTTGCCTTTCTCTGATTTATCTGGCCATGGTCCTTTAGCTGACAAAGCACTGATCAGATTACTATCCAGCCAGCCTCCAATCTGGCACTCAAGGAACGCAGCTGCAAAATCTGAGAAGAGCTCATTCCCAGCAAATACCACCCAGATAGGCCAAAACCAATTATGGCTGACAGATATTAATGCACTTTAGCATGAAAGAAGTTTTACTGGTGTAAGGTTATGTAATGCATAGTATATGCCCAAACATATGTCCATGGACCAGTCATGATGTATTTCAATTTGGGCAAAAGCCTGTAGTTGTTTGAATTAAGTAATAAGAGGGTTTTTAAACCTTTATGAAAATCACAGAGAATGCCAAACAGATGGAACTGAAAGTCCTTCTTTGTTCACAGCACATTCAGGATAAATTCTATCAATTTTGCAGAATTCACCCAGTCTTTTACTGTTATCTGAGATGATACAGCTGACCCAAGTATCTCATGCATTTTCTGTGCTGTGGCATAAGAAATGTGCGTACCATACTTTCCATGAGCACCGGTTTAAGGAAGCAAATTGCTTGACCATCAATACAAGGTATCAACCTACTATTAAAAAAAATACTACTACTAAAATGTTAAAAAAAATTGAGGATGTTAAGATGAAGACAATTTCAACCTAATATTAGGAAATCCCTCCCGGTAAATTCCCTTGAATTTAGTAAGAGCAACTGAAAACATCTGATTGCTAGCAGTTCACCTAACTTGTAAGGGAAATAAAATTTGTAGCTAGGATCTTAGATGCCACAATGTAAAAATGCATATTCTACAGCAGTGTTATTCTTACTGAGACAGGTAAGATTTAAAAAAAAATTAAAAAAAAAAAAAAAGAATGTCTATGCATATGATTCTATTATGGAAAGATCTAGGTACTCATCAGCTTTCGTTGTCAAGTCCCATATTCAATGATTTTTCTACTGTGCTGTACTGCAGAATGCTAATGGCAGTTTTTGTCATTGTCCAGTTGCTGGATATGGTGCTAAGGATGTCCAGGAGATTAAAAGATTTATCTGTGACAGACAACTGAAGTGTCGCAGGATGGTCCTGTACATTAAGCTAAGTGGAATAAAGTGTCTGTCATTTTTGTTTCCATTTACCCCTCAGCCTGCATAAAATACCTAATGGAGGAATTGCCAAGTAAGAAATCATGTTTTAGTGATGTGATCATGAAATAGATTTTTAAAAGAAGTATTTTAATTATGATTTAAACTATTCCAGTCCAAGGCTAGATAGAACCACTGCTGTATGCCGTTACTATTGCCACCTTGTGGTATGCTGTTGGTCGAATCCAGATTTGATTCGCTAATATCTTATTGTATATGTTGCTATTAGTGCAAATGTAACAACTAGCCTACTTTTGGGGAGAGAAAGTTTATTCTTATGGTCATGAGTGTGCTATGCTACTCTCCTGCAAGGCCAAAAAGCAGCCCTGTTAATAGTACAGGCAAAGCTAAAAATAAGGACCTTGGGAGCAACTAACACCTGAATTATGGTATCAGGGAGCTTTTGAGGTGACCCTTACAGCCATGCTGTGCTGCTGAAGGAACACAGGCAAACACAATTTGGCATGGCTGGCAGATGAAGGCATGCAAAATAGGCAGGAGGGGAGCAATACCTCTTATCTCAGCCTTGTGGGAAATACGGGGGGGGTCCTGTATTTTTCTAATGTTGTTTTCTTGCCTGCAGGACAGAAGGGAAAAATTAGATATGCAGAAAAAGTATTTATTAATTCAGATTTATGTAGTATTCCCTCATCAGAAGAACTTTATAAATATGAATTATTTAAAACTTGATGGCATTACAAAGAGTGAGGGAATCCTCTGTGGTCTCCATAGGAGCATTACCAGACTTGCCAGGGAAATGAGCACTCCATTGTCCAGTCCTCCTGTGCTGGTTTTGGCTGGGATAGAGTTAATTTTCTTTATGGTAGTTAGTATGGGGCTATGTTTTGGATTTGTGCTGGAAACAGTGTTGATAATACAGGGATGTTTTAGTTACTGCTGAGCAGTGCTTACACAGAGTCAAGGCCTTTTCTGCTTCTCACCCCACCCCACCAGCGAGGAGGCTGGGGGTGCACAAGAAGTTGGGAGGGGACACAGCTGGGACAGCTGACCCCAACTGACCACAGGGATATTCCACACCATGTGACATCATGCTTAGCATATAAAGCTGGGGGAAGAAGAAGGAAAGGGGGGACGTTTGGAGCGATGGTGTTTTGTCTTCCCAAGTAACCGCTATGCGTGATGGAGCCCTGCTTTCCTGGAGATGGCTGAACACCTGCCTGCTGATGGGGAGTAGTGAATGAATTCCTTGTTTTGCTTTGTTTGTGCACGCAGCTTTTGCTTTACCTATTAAACTGTCTTTATCTCAACCCATGAGTTTTCCCACTTTTACTCTTCCGATTCTCTCCCCCATCCCCCTGCGGGGGAGTGAGTGAGCAGCTGGGTGGGGCTTAGTTGCCGCTGGGGTTAAACCATGACAACTCCAGAAACAAAAGCAATGGTTTACAGAGAGGTACATTGGGGTGGTGAGTGTCACTTCCAATAATAGTGGGTAAGGGTTTACCTACAGCTAATTTGATCAATGGGAGTTTTACTGGGCCAAGGACCAAAAAGGAACATAATCCCAGTCCCCTCTCGGGGCATGCAAACGTGAGACAACAAAGCTTCACATCATCTTGGGGAAGGCTCTGTGTGAGGCACAGGTGCCTTCCTCAACAGGGATGCCATGTGGACGTCTCCCCAGCGGGTGGGGAGACTTCGGTCATGGTGCACTGCTCTCCTATTTATCAACAGAAAAATGCAATTCTTCCTCCTCTTTTCTCTGGCATGTTCAAAATTACTCTACTCTTCTAGTTCAGAGCTGATCTCCTAACATTTTCTGTCCTCTCTCTTTTAACGGGGAAAGTTTAGACAGTTTTTCAAAGATTTTTGCCCCTATTAATGCTTATGTCTTCTGAACAACGGCAAATGAGAAACTTAGTCCTGTAATGCCACAGTACAAAGCTAAACAGATCTCTTTGTGCTTTGGAGAGGGTTATTATGTTCACTAGAGAGGCTTTTGTGTTTGAAACAACAGTGACTGCAGTTTGGAAATTGGTTTTCCACCCCAAAGATAAGTTCAGAAGTGCTAGTGCGGTCATTGAAACCCTGGTCTGTATTATAGGAATACTCTAAAATGTCATCCTTTCCACAAGGTTCAAAAGTGCATTTCAGCTCACTTGTAATGAGCCTTTGCTGCTTGTTCTAGGCTGTGTTTTATATTCCTACAGTAATTTTAACAGTACAAAGCTACAGAGCAGCAGAAACTTGGCTGTCTCCTGAACTATATTCCTGTGATCTGACAGATCTTTCAATCTATTGATTTCACAAGCCACAAGGACTATTTCAGTGAAAGTCCATGTTTTCATTTTACCTCCTATCTAAAGTCTCTATAGATCTTCCCAAACATAAATGTGACAACCTAAGTGAGTGGAACCAAAAAGATTTTGTAAAATCCATTTTTCATTTTAAAAGTATATATAACTTATTAAAAGATACTATATTACTAGAAGGGGGCAATGGGTCCTTTTCTTTAAAGACAGATTTTAAACTGAAGAGAGAAAGTAACAGGGACAGTAACAGGTATGACACAAGAAGCATCTTTAGATTTCAAGCCAGATCCTCTGCTAATATAAAGCAGAGTGATTCCAGTGAAGGCAGTGGAGTTCTGCAGATTTATGCCTGCTAAGGATCTGTCTGACAGTGGCAAGTGACTGAAGAGACAGCAATCTCTCAGGAAAAAGAAAAAGCGAGGATCAAAAAGCATCTAATATGTATTCAAGAGGGATTGCTCAAAAGTAAAAGGGCAATAATAAACGCCCTGTACTAGAGACAGGGAAGAATGATGCAAGCCAGAGAGAGGAAGAAGAACAAAATTACAGTCAGTCAGAAGTTGCAGAGAAAAGATGATAAGGGCAGCTGGCTGAAGCCAGCTGAACTATGCAACAAGAATAAGAATGTAACCTGCTTATAAAGCAAGGAAAAATTACAATAATGAGAATAAACTCATTAATTGAAGCCTGTTGTGTGAGGCTCCAAATACCTCATGTGCAATTTTGTCCTCAGACGAAGTTGCTTTGAACAACTCCTCTGTCAGGGCCAATTTTTTACTGCAGTTGATTGACATTTGTAGTTAGTCAGAAGTACTGCTCTTGATAAAAATGGTTTTCCATAGGAACAATTTTTTCTTCTTTTTGTAATGTTCTACTTCTGTAGAGGTTTTCAATTTAAAACCATTGAAAAAATACTCCATGAAAGTTAATAGTTTTCTGGTTTTTTCCCAGTGAGAACTCTGACAGTTTTTACATTTTATTTTACACCTAACCCAATAGGTACCTATACCTATAAAATCCAAGGGAAGACAGAAAGAAAAAAGGAGTTTTTAAATGAACCAAGAAATGAGAAAAGAAACATTTTTTTCAGAATCAGCCCTTAACATGGAATACAGAGCTCAAGACAAGGAGGTATTAGTAATGTTATGTGTATTGTAGAACTTACTACCTGATAGTTTTGCTTAAATCACTAGCAATAATCATTAGCAGAAAAAGTGAATTACTCAGATGAGCTCACAGCCCTGCCTGTAGGTAAATACCAGATACTGGACTGGACCTAAAATGCCTCAGTGTAAATAGAATACATGTCAATATAGAAGCCTTGAGCCAAAGTGACATAATTTCTCTCACTTTTGAAGAATAAACCTATAAAATTCCTAATGTCAGACCTTTGCTGACATCACACCAAATGCAAGACTTGTCAAAATTAGTAGTTGTGTCTATTACCATTTTCCCAAGGGTAAGAGGGTTTACAGTGCAGCCTGTGTATTACAGACCAGATGTGGTTTGTGTGGGCTTAGATACAGTGACCTCTGTTGCGGTCCTCTTCTTTTCCCCAGGGTTATGAAGGGATTCATTTTCTTATTCCAGCTCACTGTCTTTGTATTTATCACACTTCATATTTTGAAAAGTAGAGTGAAAATCCCCCTTGATTACTGCTTTCCCCTCTTTGAAGCACTGATTACAAACTCAGCCCTCCAAGGGTTCTTCTTGTCATCGCTCTCACAGTTTCTGTCTTCCCTCTCGGCTCTGATTCTTTGACATACTCAGAAGTCAGCCTGTTATTTCTACATGTTGCTGCGTACCTCCGTGCCATCATCTTTATCAATCCATTTCACTGGTTTTGCTGTTTTTATCTTCTAGGCCAGTTGCTGTTCTTTTGGGTTTTGTTTAATATTGTGAACACTATGGGAGCATGTATAAAGGGCATGGATGGTAGATACACTTAAATATAGCACAAGAAAGTGTAGCCTACCTAACACATTGCAGTTCTGACCTGGGCTCTCAGCCTCAGAGCTTTCATATATATATATATATATATATATATATATATGCTTTTAATTAGTCCTAGAAACTGAGAAAACTCACTGAGGGGGATTTGTTATCGTCCTGATCCTCAGAGAACACAGACAGAATCTGCATGTTCCTACGGAACTGGCCTGAATGCAAAAGTATTTTATTAGATCTTTTGTCTTATAAACCAGCATTGGTGTCAGGACCTACATTTTAATTCAATATTAGATTGTGAATTACAATGACTAATGAATTTTATTTTTGCAAGTTTTGAGTGAAATCTGAATATTCCAAGTTTTATTGTGGTTTTTTTCGAATGCAAGAGAAGATTTTTTTTCTAAGAGTATTCTAAAAGATCTATCTCAAACTTCTTCATTCAGTTGGTGCAAGGAAAAACATAGTTATGTATATGTAACTTGAGCTGGTGCATAGCATGTACATGGAATATGCTGGATAATTTAAGTATACTCTTTTCAAAGTCTGATAAAATATGGTTAGCTGGAGAGTTTCTTTGTAATACTGCACCTATTATCTTTCCTGACACACCATATTTATTTCAGTTTGTTAAATCAACCTATTTCACCATGTCTGGATTCCTTCCGCTGCATGTGCACTCTGACATGGGACCTGGGAAATCCTGTGTCTTTCAGATAGCAATCTTTTGGGGAAGCCAACTTTGCAATCCATGGAAAAATATACCTTTTTAGAGGAGTTATAAGCTGCAGATTTTCATACCATTGTTTTAAACCCATAGAATATTGTTCGAAACTTCTTTTTTCTTGTTTATGCCTTCTTTTTATTTTATGTAACTCTACTGAACTAGTGAAGTAACATGACCATCAAACTTGAGCCAAGCAGCACAGAATAAAACTTGCAAAATCTGTATTTGGACCAGGCTAGTTAAAAAAGCTTTTAAAATTTCATGCAAAGCTGGAACCAGCCCTGGGCAAACTTGGGCAGATGGTACTTACTTACTGAAACCAGCTCTGCAGCTATATACGGGAGCTGGCTGGGAAACTTGAAATACAAAACCGTTGAAAATAAAATTCTTCCCAGGGATGTAAAATTCTTCACAGTGAAAGATAACTGCACTAGATTGGTCAAGTGGGACACTGTGATGGGAAGTAAGAGACCCAGGGTAAAATCCCCCTGCCTGAATTTGGAGTAAAGGTTTAACCTTTTCACTTCCATATTCCATATGAATAACTAACCTTAGTGGTTGCCAACCACAGTTAGGGAGGTCCCAGTGCTTCTGCTTCCTCCTACTTTCCTCTAACCGTTGCCAGTCTCTCCTCCTTTGTCCCATGCTGCTCTCCCACGTTGAGCTCCCTGCACTCTCCAGTAAGCCTGCTGCCATGCCTTGCTCAAGCCAGGGCACTGCCTTCTTGCGCTGATGTTCCCACATCCCAAGCTCTGCTTCCTCTCAGTGCTGCCTCCTCACCTTCCTCTGACCTCTGCCACTTTTGCACCTCCCTGGGCTACACCGTGGGCCTCCAGTGCTGCCTTCTCGCAGGAACCCTGGCTTTGGTTGGGGGTAGAACTAAGGAGCCTGGCAAAGCTGGGTAAGCTGAGCTTTGCTCCTTATCTCCCCTTCATCACTGGTGTGACCCACAGGTTGGCAAACAGTGCTCTAACCAGCAGCACATCAAAAGTATCTTTCTCCCTCTCTCTCTGAAGAGAAAACAAATGCCAAAGCTGTTTGAGATGATGTCAGGAGGAAGACGAGAGGAATGAACTCCACTCAGGTTTTGGGTTCATTTCAATTGACAGTGAAATGCAGAACTGACACATCTAACTCCAGGCAGTCAGTGGCATCAATCTCTGCAAAACCAAAGCCTCCACATTTTCAACAGGTTTTTCCATAAACTTTCTGCTGTGTAATATTTAAAAGGGTATCTGGACAGGTATTCACTTTTGCTAAACCAAAGCACAGTGCTGCCATTAATAACACACACACACACAAAAAAGGTGAAAATAAGAGGTTATTCTGAGTCTGGAAGCCGAGAAAGTTCAGGATTTTTTTGTGCTTCCAACTTGAAAGCTGGACGGATCCTGGTCCTAATTCATCTATTCAGACAAGGATTGGTGAAATTAAGGAACTGAAGACTTTAAATATGGAAAAAAAATTCTCACATTATGTAAATGGACACTGTCTGGTGATATCCAGAATGTTAGAACAGTTTACATTTAATCTAGATAGATCTTTCCCTGGAACAATAACAATTAAATGGTGTGTCAGTAGCAACACCCACAAAGCTCAAGGAGGGAAGGTGAAACAATATGAGAATCACTTGTTTGTCTCTCCTCTGATGTTAATTCTCTGAACTAAAAGTTCTTACATACACTTGGTAAAGGGAGAGCTACAAAAAGAAAACAAAGCATCTGGAAATCATTGAGATGTATAAATGCCTCTTGCCTTGGTCATTTTAAAGATTTTGATTGTGTAAGTCAGAACTATTCTATCAGTATAAGAAGAATGCATAATAATATTTACAACTAGCTAACATAAATGGATAATTCTATGAGACCTTATCAAGTTTGCTTTTGCTCAGTATTTAACAGTATCTCAGTCATCAGAAGTTTGGCCTACTGATCCATGGGTCACACAAAACAAATCTGCATTAAAAAAAAATTCCCTGGTTTTTAATACTGCATGCTAAGAGGAAGGAAACAATTACATTGCATTTGGGAATAGGAAGTAGTTATTTTTTTCTTTCTAGTCAAAAATTCCCATTTAGAGGGAAAGAAATAGCACTTCATAAAAGAGTCTATAAATAAAGAGAACCACACTTTTTAAAACAAATCTGATATTGTGGGAAAGACTTGATTTTGGGGAGTCTTTTAGCATTCCTTCCTATTATTCCTTAAAGGCTATACTGGAGACAAATTCCTGCACAGCTTGTTATATGTATGATGCAATTCCTGCAGGGGAAGTGTCTGAAAGTGGTACAGAACCTCACCTCCCCTTTACTCTAGCTAAAGAGCTGGCTGATCACTTTTCCTGTGCAATGCTCTTCTGGTCTTAGGAAGAAATGAAATGCTGCTGGCATCGTGAAGATTTATAAGAAAATTCAGTAATCACTGTGGATAATCACACTGTTCATGCAGCCTTCAGCATTTGAAGTCTCTTGCTCACCAATATTTTATTTTCTCGTTCAGTATTATTCATCATTATTTTCTGCCCTTCAGACTTAAGTTTTTTGTTACTCTTTAGCACAGCACGTTATTTTTTATGGATTTTATATTATTGACCCAGTGTCACCACACTATTCTGTTTTACTTATTAAATGTAACAACTCCTCCATTATTATATTTACAAGTCATCTTGGGCAACTATGGCTATTTTTGTGTGTTTGTTATTTTCCATCTCATGCATGTTTAATTACCGTAACAGCAAGGGTATCTTTTAAATATTTTTAGCAGACACATAGCACACTTGGCTTAAATTGGACAGTTGTTTATAAATCATTATGGGAATGGCGCCTTGAGAAGCATTCTCCTCATAGCACATTTATTTGTTTTTGGTTTTGGTTTAGAGTAAAAGGAAATTTTTTAAGTTGGGCCATGTTTGCCCATCTTTGCACAGAGATGAATTTCGCTGAACTGAAGGAGAGGCAGTGGCAGGTCTGGGCCCCACTGATGCTCTTGGAAAAGATCTGAAGTGGAACATGGATAGTGCACGGGTCTGCACATATCTCTCCCTGTCAATAAGCCAAGGTATGCCTTTTAGCAGCAGCTGTGAAATCCTCACCCAGACAAACCAGGCACTGAAAAGTGAATGGAGCTCATAGGTCTCTCTTGCCTTCTCCCTCAGTCACAATAGGGTTTTATTTTATCATTTTTCCTACTCTGAAATAGAAGTGGCTTTTTTTGCCTTAACCACAATGGACCACCATGGACCACCATGGACATGTACACCTCTAACAAGAAGGGAATTTGTGCACAAATGAGGCACTGGTGAGTAAAAGGAGAAAGCAAAGAAAACTTGGAGTGCCATTTAAAATCTCTATGTTTCACTCTAGCTGCACCTTTGCTTTTTATAATACCTTCCAGTGAGTGCAAATAATCTTGTTCTTTCCTAATTTCAATATGATTTTGAAATAATTTTGCTTTTGAAGCAAAATACCCATTTTCTTTGCAGGTAGCAGTAGAAATGTATTGAGTATCTGGGCAAGCCACTTATTATCAACTCCTGTATTGCACAGAGGCTCTTACTCCATAGAGTTGGTCAGCTCTAAATGAATGTTGCAGGCCTTTATCAGATAGTAGATCTGGACAGGTCTTCATAGACCTTTCCAGCATGTCTATGTTCCTTAATAGAATTGCCTATGCTCATGTGAACTAACATTAGCCTCTGAGTTTTTCTGCTCTTGATCTTATCTTCCTCCATTATCTATTAAGAGCTGAACTGTGAATCTAATACTCATATTAAGGAGCACTTCATTTTTTCCCAAGAGGGAAGCTGTGTTTCCTTAATGACCTGAAACACAGGCCACAGGGAAGACTAGGCTCTGCACATTTATACTGCCCTGTGAGCAGTCTAAGCTTATTGCAAGACTAAATCCCATCTGCTCCTGCAGCAGTTAACAGTGAGGAGCTGCTAGGCAGCACTCTGCCCCCATAATCATGGATGCTGAGTGTCCAGAATATTTGTTAGCCCAGATGGGCTAGACAGAGGCTCCTTGCCCAGCAGCAGGGTGTAACACGTAGCCCATGGTGGTGAGATGCACCTTTCCTTGTGTACTGTGGCACAATCAGCATTGGAGGTTTCCTCACAGTGTTTCCCCAGAGCCAGCCCTGAGGCTGCTGCTACAGCCAGAGATAAAACAGAAAATTCATCCCTGGTCCCTGGTCAGGGCCACTCCATAGCAGCATTGTAGGCACAATCAGTGAATCCAGTTTTGCTACCAGTGGGCAGTAGCAGCTGTCTGAAATGAGCATTTCACAGCCTGACCCTCTCTTACTGGGCACCTACATGCATTGTCTGCTTGTAATAAGATGCTGTTATTCTCACTATAATTCTACGCTACATTTCAGTTTGCGTTCTGCAAAACAGACCAACTATTTTTGTTCAAACCCCGTTCTAACCATTGTGACTCGAAGTCTTGTTTAAAAGAACAATGGTCGAGCTGTAGCCACAGATCACCACTTGTACCTTTTTAAAAAGTCAGAGAAAAAGCTTAAAAAAATCAACCTCAGATCGAGTTGTTAATCATGAATACAGGAGGTTGTTTTAGAAAGAAGAGGTTTGCTAATGGAAACAGCATGAAAGACCAGCATGAATGCCATGTGAACAGCAGCAAACTCCAAGTAATTGAATGCAATATTCAGGGTTGATGCAGTTATTTATAGATTTCAGATCCATTTAAATTCAATGAGAAATGCAGATTTAGAGAGGCAGAGAATTCCAAAGTTGTCATTTATGACTGAGATTAAATGATGGAGAAATTGTATGTGCGTGATAAAGCTACATGTGGGCCTAATTTGTGTCAATACGGATGCACATCAGTAATTGTTTGCATGCAGCCAGGAAAATATAAGCTATTATGGCAGTGCTAAGTATTGCTGTTATGAAAATGTATGAGGATCTGGACAATACACTGAAATAGAATTCTGAAAAACAAAGTGGAAAATTCATGTTTTTTGAAAGCTTTAAAAACATATACACTAGGATTTTTTTTTTTCTATTAATTTTATTAATTTAGATGTTTGGCAACAAGTTATTAAAGCTTGCTATACAGACCCATCATTCCAATTCAATCTCATCGGCTAGTAATGACCAGATCTTACCTTTTCCTTTCTGTTTATATACATCTCTTTAGGTTAATACAGAGAGTAAAGCATAATGTAAAATGCAGGAGATGCTTAATATGCCCATGATGGCTGGGAAACGCTGTTTTTGCTAAACGTGTTTTACCTTGAAATTTGTTATGCAAACATGCCAAAGACATATTCCTTGTTTAAGGGCTGGAATTAGACAGACCACATCTGTCCTATTTTAACAAATGCATTCCCCTTTTCTTTTTTACTGCTAAAACTGCATATCTAAATTGAGCCTTCATATCCTATAATTTAGGAAGGAATCTTGCTTTGTCATCACTAAATGCAGATTCTGCAACTGAAGTTGAGGTCTTGCTTCTGCAGAATATTTAAGTATCTGGTTAGCAATGAAATGCCATTAAATTGCACTGAAGCTAGTACAAGAGGACTTGGGACAAGCCAGTAAGTGGGGTTGAATATTCACTATTATGCCTTTAAATTTGCTTCTAATTAAGTCTATGATGATATAGAGAAGTGGCATTTTCTTTAGTGCCTTAGCAGTCAGCTCAATTTTAAGATTGAGAGCTAATTTTAAAAATAAATTCTCCATAATCTCTTAGTTAAATTCTACTCTTTTTGCACTGGAGCAGGAAGCAGTATTTTATTTAGGCACGCTCTAGTTGTATGTTGTATAAGATAAATGAGGATGACCAGGAAGAGATACAGTCTAAGACGGTGACCTCAGGACATTACGTGGGAGGACACAGCAGGCTGGCTGTTGATGGGAAGGCTGAAGTCCTCTGGCTCTTCTGGGAAATCTTAGCCAAAATAATTGTAACATTAAAAAATAAAAAATAAAAATTGGGGATTTAGGTTTATAAAGATTCACAGACTTCAAGTAAAAAACCCAACCATAGACTTCGTGCTCCTCTTAGCCTTTCCAAACATGGGTCCTTAGTATATTCACAGTTTGTGTGATGAGGAGCCATGGACACTTCCCAAAGCCCCTCTGAATTACAATAACATCCCCAACAACACAGCCAGAGTGAAGGCCCAAGGTCTTCAGATATCTCTTATTTAGCAGTTTGGTATAAATCCCTATTGACTAAGAATTTTAGTAAATCTGATCTGTATTAACAACAAAGATGTAAATGAGCCCCAAACCAGGTTGTAAAAATCTCCATTTCACCTGCTTCTGCTAATGATCCACATCTTTTCCCTATCAAGCTGAAGAAACATCTTTAAGCAAAACCCTCCAGTTAGCACAAGGATACACAGACTTTTGGGCACATCGTCAAGGAAGGGTCTGCATACCTGAGAGCTTATCTTTTCTTCCTATTATGTTAAGTTTTAAAAAGATACTGTAGCTCCGGCTAAACCTTGCCTTAGGCAAATATCAGTAAAGCCTCTCTGGAAAGACAGGTAAGAGCAAGGAAAGGGAAGAGAGTGACAATGCTTCACAAGGATGGTTCTAGAGATTACAGATGTTCAGTTCTTACATATGTACCCAATGCCCTTGCTCTTGCACATTTTTTTCTGAACATATTGTTGTCTTATTCAAAAGAGGATACACCGTACCTTCTAAGTAGAAACTACAAGTACATTTTGTCTGTGCTTTTCTTCTCTTTCTCTGGCCTGCTGCATAGCCTGCGTGGCACAGCCAGCAGTGTCCTGCAGAACCCCAATATGTAGGAATATCTCCCACTTTCTTCTAACTCCTGATTCTTCTGCACAGCCCTAGGGAATCTCAGTGGTTGTGATATTTAGAACCGTAATGGAGTTCTAATTTCTTAAGTATAATCAGGAGTGTAATTTGGGGAACTATCAAGTGATTTTTTTAAGCACGCTGTTTCCCTGACTTCTAGTAACCTGTAGTCCAAAACACTGAGGGGAGGATGATGTTTTGATGAACTGAGCTGAGTGTTTTTTCTAAAACTGCTGGATGGAGTGCAAGTGCCTGAAATTCCAAGGTGGGGCTTAAAGCAGCCTCTTTGAAAAGTGGCAGGGGAGGTTTCAGCCCTGAGTTTTCATCTCCCTGAAGCCATTAGGGTTGTAAATATGTAATTTAGGGCAGGAGCTGACTGAAGAGTGTAAGAACATTAAGCATCTTGAAGATAGCTGACAGAGTGCACATAAACAATGCCTGGGCTCTGGTGCAGTGCACAGCAGCACTGCATACACTTCCAAAAATAATGAAGAAATCACTTGTTTATTCAGGAAACCTATACCCTATAGAAGCAAAGCTGACATGGCTTGTAAACTGCAGGGAGAGTATCTCCATGGCATTTCTTAAAAGAATACCTCTATAATTTTCTGTTTATAGAACAGTAAATTGTGATGAGATTTAAAATGAAAGACTTTTTTCCTACCTACTTGTAGATTGGGCTGTGTCAATCTGTAGAAGTACAGTTGGAGATCGATTATCTGTTAAAGAATATCTGAGGCCAATGATGCCCAAAGATCCATACTGACCTTCACTGCACATAGAAACATACCCACTGAAGAACTTCTTACTCCAAGGATTGCAATTCTTTGCAGTATACATGAGCAGTTATTTGTAAGTGTTGTGGTTTAACCTGGCCAGCAGCCAAACACCACACAGCCGCTCGCTCACTCCCCCCTCCCCTCAGTGGGATGGGGGAGAGAAWCGGAAAAAAAAAAGTAAAATTTGTGGATTGAGATAAAGACAGTTTAATAAAACAGAAAAGGGAAAATAATGATGATAATAATAATAATGATAGAATATACAAAATGAGTGATGCACAATGCAATTGCTCACCACCCGCTGAGCGATACCCAAGCCGTGATCGCTACTTCCTGGACCACGCCTCCTATTTATATATTGAGCGTGATGTCACATGGTATGGAATACCCTGTTGGCCAGTTGGGCTAGCTGTCCAGGCTATGCTCCCTCCCAGCTTCTTGTGCACCTGGCAGAGCATGGGAAACTGAAAAGTCCTTGACTAGCAGACTACTTAGCAACAACTAAAAACATCAGTGTSTTATCAACATTCTTTTCATACTAAATCCAAAACACAGCACTAGGAAGAAAATTAACTCTATCCCAGCCGAAACCACGACAGTATCCACCCCTTATTCTATACCATCTACATCATGCCTAGATTTCACATTTTCCAATACAGTCTAATTAATCACCACCACTTTTCTTATCCTTTGAGATATATATATATACACACACACACACACACACAGAGATATCATTCCCTTAGTCTATGGGCCATCCCTCTAAAACGTCCATTGAGTTCATTTAGTCCATGACTTTGGGCTCCATCTGTCATAACAGTCTTTCAGGGCAGGAGAGATGGTGTGGGGTGTTGGATTGTTGCATGCTGAAGCCGGTTCTGGTTCCATCACCGCTGCACTTTGCTTGGTTTCATCAAAGTTCATTCTTCATTAATCTCGGTGATTCTTACTGTAATACCGTTGATATGGCCTATAGCAACCATAGAAGTGATGACATWYAGTATTATATAGCAATTARCATCATACAGTTCAGTTCATTGGCTATTTTCACCCAAAATCAAATCTCCTTGAGGTATACATCGGACTTCCCCATCCTTTCGCATTACCCACCAAGTGCACCCAGGTCCTTGAGAAAAAGCAATCCCACGAATGGGTTTTCCCTTGCCCGAGGCAGGAGTAACCCAGACTGTCTTCCCCAGCATATTTTTTATGATGTGCACTACAGGGACCTTATCCCCATCTACAGTACATGAAAGTTTTGATTGGGCAGGGCCAGCTCGATTGAAAGACCCCCTGGTRTTGACTAGCCAGGTGGCTTTTGCTAAATGTGTATCCCAATGTTTGAATGTCCCACCACCCATTGCTCTCAGTGGAGTTTTTAGCTGTCCATTGTATCGTTCGATTTTTCCAGAGGCTGGTGCATGATAGGGGATGTGATATACCCATTCAATGCTGTGCTCTTCAGCCCAGGTGTCTATGAGGGTGTTTCGGAAATGAGTCCCATTGTCTGACTCAATTCTTTCTGGGGTGCCATGTTGCCATAGCACTTGCTTTTCAAGGCCCAGGATAGTGTTTCAGGCAGTGGCATGGGGC